>CM049389.1:2624341-2733000 GCA_026937815.1 Etheostoma perlongum | reverse complement strand
AACAACAGCACCTACGACAGCAGAACCTACGACAGTAGAACCTACAACAGCAGCACCAACAGCTGCACATCTCACTTTAACCCCTGAGCCCGTGTATATCCTCTCAGTAGACTTGGGAAGAGAAACTTTCTCAGATGCCCTTACTGACACCAGCAGCAATGAATTTCAGAACCTTGAAGGACGAGTCTTAAATACAGTGAGTGCGTTTTTAAATTAAATATTAGTTTTTTTACTCTTAAGACAAATCTCTTAAAAATGTATGTCTGTCGAAGTTGCGTATCTGTATAATTAAATTTCATGAAAATTTTACTTGGAAATTAATTAACTTTTTTTATTCTTCAAATATTGTTTCCTTTTTGCAGTGTTCTACGATATACAAAAAAGAATTTGGACAAAAGTTTCACCAGTGCAAAGTTAAAAACTTCAGGTAAATAATTTTTCTAACATTGTTTCACTGTTTTTACTTAATATTCAGGATTTGGGCCTTGACACATGGCATTAAACATGTCATATCATTATTTAACACTTGTCTCTTTTGGTGTTATGATACAGGGCCTTACCTTCAACACAAGCGACTGGAACTGAAGCAACTATTGAGGTTGTGTTCAATAAGAGTACTCCTATTGTAGATTTCCCACAGACTAATGTTGTTGCTGAAATCTTAAATAAAGCTGTGACTAATGCCAACAATACGTTCAATGTGAGCATAAATCCGGACTCGGTTAAAGTACTAGGTAAGTAAACAAATGTTTGGCTATCATTACGTAAACCAGTTAGATTAATGTGTTGCTCATGCTTTGTTTTTAGGCCACAACAATATGTTTTTGCTACACTTGAAATTGAAGTATAGACAGAACAATTGTAAAGACATTTTCTTGGACAAAAATACTTATTTGCATATTCTTAAAACATTTGTTTTTATAGAAGGTCCAGTTCCAGGTATAACCACTCAACCTAGAAATGCTGCACCTACGACTGCAACAGCTACAACTGCTGCACCTACAACTGCAACAACTATAACTGCTGCCCCTACGACTGCAACAGCTACAACTGCTGCACCTACAACTGCAACAGCTATAACTGCCTCACTAACAACTGGCATATCTACAACTGCTACACCTACAATAGCAGCACCTATCACTGTGGCACCTACAACTGCCGCACCAACAACAGCCACACCTACGACAGCAGCACCAACGACAGCAGCACCTACAACTGCCGCACCAATAACTGACGCACCTATAACTGACGCACCTTCAACTGCCTCACCTACAACTGCCGCACCTACGACAGCAGCACCAACGACAGCAGCACCTACAACTACCGCACCAACAACTGCCGCACCTACAACTGCCGCACCTACAACTGCCGCACCTACAACTGCTGCACCAACAACAGCAGCACCTACAACTGCCGCACCAACAACTGCCGCACCAACAACAGCCGCACCTACAACAGCCGCACCTACCACAGCCGCACCAACAACAGCAGCAACAACAACAGCCGCACCTACAACTGCCGCACCAACAACAGCAGCACCTACAACTGCCGCACAAACAACTGCCGCACCAACAAATACCGCACCAACAACTGACGCACCTACAACTGACGCACCTACAACTGCTGCACCAACAACAGCAGCACCAACAACAGCAGCACCAACAACAGCAGTCCCTACTACTGCTGCACCTACAACAAGCGCATCTGCAACTGCTGCACCTACAACAGCAGTCCCAACTACTGCATCACCTACAACAAGCACATCTGAAACTGCCGCACCAACAACAGCAACCCCTACTACAGCTGCACCAACAACAGCGGCACCAACAACAGCAGCACCTACAACTGCCGCACCAACAACAGCCGCGCCTACAACTGCCGCACCAACAACTGCCACACCTACAACTGCCGCACCTACGACAGCAGCACCAACAACAGCAGCACCAACAACTGACGCACCTACAACTGACGCACCTTCAACTGCCTCACCTTCAACTGCCGCACCAACAACAGCAACCCCTACTACAGCTGCACCAACAACAGCAGCACCAACAACAGCCTCACCTACAACTGCCGCACCTACAACTGCCGCACCTACAACTGCCGCACCAACAACTGCCACACCTACAACTGCCTCACCAACAACAGCGACAACTACAACAGCCCTACCTACCACAGCAGCACCAACGACAACAGCACTAACAACTGCCGCACCTACAACTGCCGCACCTACAACTGCCGCACCTACAACTACCGCACCTACAACTACCGCACCAACAACAGCAACCCCTACTACAGCAGCACCAACAACAGCCGCACCTACAACAGCAGCCCCTACTACAGCGTCACCTACAACAGCCGCACCTATCACGGCAGCACCAACGACAACGGCACCTACAACAGCAGCCCCTACTGCTGCAGCACCTACAACTGCCGCACCAACAAGTAACGCACCAACAACTGACGCACCAACAACTGCCGCACCAACAACAGCAGCACCAACAACAGCCGCACCAACAACTGCCGCACCTACAACTACCGCACCTACTACTGCCGCACCTACAACTGCAACACCAACAACAGCATCACCTACAATGGCTGCGCCTACAACAGCCAAACCAATAACTGCTGCACCATCAACGGCAGCACCAACAACAGCACCTACGACAGCAGAACCTACGACAGTAGAACCTACAACAGCAGCACCAACAGCTGCACATCTCACTTTAACCCCTGAGCCCGTGTATATCCTCTCAGTAGACTTGGGAAGAGAAACTTTCTCAGATGCCCTTACTGACACCAGCAGCAATGAATTTCAGAACCTTGAAGGACGAGTCTTAAATACAGTGAGTGCGTTTTTAAATTAAATATTAGTTTTTTTACTCTTAAGACAAATCTCTTAAAAATGTATGTCTGTCGAAGTTGCGTATCTGTATAATTAAATTTCATGAAAATTTTACTTGGAAATTAATTAACTTTTTTATTCTTCAAATATTGTTTCCTTTTTGCAGTGTTCTACGATATACAAAAAAGAATTTGGACAAAAGTTTCACCAGTGCAAAGTTAAAAACTTCAGGTAAAACATTTTTCTAACATTGTTTCACTGTTTTTACTTAATATTCAGGATTTGGGCCTTGACACATGGCATTAAACATGTCATATCATTATTTAACACTTGTCTCTTTTGGCGTTATGATACAGGGCCTTACCTTCAACACAAGCGACTGGAACTGAAGCAACTATTGAGGTTGTGTTCAATAAGAGTACTCCTATTGCAGATTTCCCACAGACTAATGTTGTTGCTGAAATCTTAAATAAAGCTGTGACTAATGCCAACAATACGTTCAATGTGAGCATAAATCCGGACTCGGTTAAAGTACTAGGTAAGTAAACAAATGTTTGGCTATCATTACGTAAACCAGTTAGATTAATGTGTTGCTCATGCTTTGTTTTTAGGCCACAACAATATGTTTTTGCTACACTTGAAATTGAAGTATAGACAGAACAATTGTAAAGACAACTTCTTGGACAAAAATACTTATTTGCATATTCTTAAAACATTTGTTTTTATAGAAGGTCCAGTTCCAGGTATAACCACTCAACCTAGAAATGCTGCACCTACGACTGCAACAGCTACAACTGCTGCACCTACAACTGCAACAACTATAACGGCAACGACTGCAACAGCTACAACTGCTGCACCTACAACTGCAACAGCTATAACTGCCTCACTAACAACTGGCATATCTACAACTGCTACACCTACAATAGCAGCACCTATCACTGTGGCACCTACAACTGCAGCATCTCCAATAGCTAGGGTGTCTTTCAGATCTGTTTACAGCACATTTACAAATGAGTTGCTCAATCCATCATCTACAGCTTTTAAAAATCGGGCTGCAATGATAAAGGGACAGGTAAGAACACTCACTTGACAGTATACATATAAAAAGGTCACTTATTTAAATTTCCAAAAGGAATTGATGACAGAGGCATCAAGGGGAATATGTTTAAACAGATTAAACTGCACCTCACTCCAGCTCATTATGCTACATACAGTGAGGAAAATTAGTATTTGAACACCCTGCTATTTTGCAAGTTCCCCCACTTAGAAATCATGGAGGGGTCTGAAATTGTCATCGTAGGTGCATGTCCACTGTGAGAGACAATCTGAATTTTTTTTCAGAATCACAATGTATGATTTTTTAACTATTTATTTGTATAATACAGCTGCAAATAAGTATTTGAACACCTGAGAAAATCAATGTTAATATTTGGTACAGTAGCCTTTGTTTGCAATTACAGAGGTCAAACGTTTCTTGTAGTTTTTCACCAGGTTTGCACACACTGCAGAAGGGATTTTGGCCCACTCCTCCACACAGTTCTTCTCTAGATCAGTCAGGTTTCTGGGCTGTTGCTGAGAAACACTGAGTTTGAGCTCCCTCCAAAGTATATATTTTGGGTTTAGGTCTGGAGACTGGCTAGGCCACGCCAGAACCTTGATATGCTTCTTACAGAGCCACTCCTTGGTTATCTTGGCTGTGTGCTTCGGGTCATTGTCATGTTGGAAGACCCAGGCTCGACCCATCTTCAATGCTCTAACTGAGGGAAGGAGGTTGTTTCCCAAAATCTCGCAATACATGGCCCCAGTCATCCTCTCCTTAATGCAGTGCAGTCGCCCTGTCCCATGTACAGAACAACACCCCCAAAGCATGATGCTACCATCCCCATGTTTCAGTAGGGATGGTGTTCTTGGGGATGGTACTCATCATTCTTCTTCCTCCAAACACGGTTAGTGGAATTATGACCAAAAAGTTCTATTTTGGTCTCATCTGACCACATGACTTTCTCCCATGACTCCTCTGGATCATCCAAATGGTCATTGGCAAACTTAAGACGGGCCTTGACATGTGCTGGTTTAAGCAGGGAACCTTCCGTGCCATGCATGATTTCAAACCATGACGTCTTAGTGTATTACCAACAGTAACCTTGGAAACGGTGGTCCCAGCTCTTTTCAGGTCATTGACCAGCTCCTCCCGTGTAGTTCTGGGCTGATTTATCACCTTTCTTAGGATCATTGAGACCCCACGAGGTGAGATCTTGCATGGAGCCCCAGTCCGAGGGAGATTGACAGTCATGTTTAGCTTCTTCCATTTTCTAATGATTGCTCCAACAGTGGACCTTTTATCACCAAGGTGCTTGGCAATTTCCCCGTAGCCCTTTCCAGCCTTGTGGAGATGTACAATTTTGTCTCTAGTGTCTTTGGACAGCTCTTTGGTCTTGGCCATGTTAGTAGTTGGATTCTTACTGATTGTATGGGGTGGACAGGTGTCTTTATGCAGCTAACAACCTCAAACAGGTGCATCTAATTTAGGATAATAAATGGTGGAGGTGGACATTTTGAAGGCAGACTAACAGGTCTTTGAGGGTCAGAATTCTAGCTGATAGACAAGTGTTAAAATACTTATTTGCAGCTGTATCATACAAATAAATAGTTAAAAAATCATACATTGTGATTTCTGGATTTTGTTTTTAGATTATGTCTCTCACAGTGGACATGCACCTACGATGACAATTTCAGACCCCTCCATGATTTCTAAGTGGGAGTACTTGCAAAATAGCAGGGTGTTCAAATGCTTATTTTCCTCACTATATATTCACCTCGTTCCAGCTCACTATACTACATATATTCACACATTTCAAGGCTCCAATGGAAAAGTAAAAAGTAATTAACTACATCTGCTCTTCTCTTTCTGCAGCTTGAACTGGTTTTCCACAGGGCATTCTCTTCCTCCTTCAAGTCCTTGGAAGTGGTGTCATTCAGGTAATTTGTTAAGATGTTACAATTTAAGAATAGTGGACTTCATCTAATATTTTAAACAATGTTGTTTCTCTTTCTGCAGTGGCTCAGTCATCAACGCCATGGACCTTAGCTTTGAAAGCCCATTTCCTCCTTGTTACACTCAGATTAAAAGCGTTTTGATCAACGCAGCTTCAAGTGTCAGCGGCTTTGACATTGAAGGCAGCTCCATCATCGTGAATGGCATCTGTAAGCAATATTGAGTACTACTTGTTTAAGATTAAGGTAAAAGTTGCACAACCGATATTAATCTAATGTTTTGTTTCCTTTTCCTTATTTACAGCATCAAGTGGAGTAAGCCAGAAGATGAGTCTCATCACCACATCCTGCTTTGTACTGTTGTCATGGCTACTGTCAAGCCAACAATAGCATCCATGCTGATTTACAGTACATTAGAATTGCAATCAAAACATGACTGCCATCACTGGCATGAGAATAGACTTTGTTGTCAGTAAAAATCCAAAATTCTTGAATGTCTGAAGTCTTTTACAACTTCGGATGAACGTGCTGTCAAACTCAACTTTTAATCACCTGGTCAACTGAACCATTACTTGAATAGCAAGCTACATAACATTAGGCTCTGGAATGTCAGAAAATAATTGCACTATTAATATACAAATAAATTCTTTAGTCTTTACAGAGCACTGTCCTATAGCAATATTTGACTTGGTTTTAGTGACAGAAAGTAACACCATAAAATTACTTTCATTATTGTCTGAATGAAGTTTAATCAAAGGTCATGGTGTACATGACATTCAATACATTATTTATATGAAATATATATGTGCCACAACAATACACTGCCAATCTTCTTATTTATTCAAAGTGTATGTATGAATTAATCAAAGCTGTATTCTGCGATATTTCAATAGCTTTTACAATTTCTTTGAAGACTTTACAATAATCAGAATAAAAAATCTTGTGTTAATTTAAACCATCTCTCATATGATGTTTTGCAATGGTGGTAATGCTTCATCTTTAATGTTTAATGTCAGGAGCTTTAATTAAAATGCCCCAGTGATTTAAGTAAGTCCGGCTGGGTGATTTCTTTCAATTTCACAATAGTGCATTACGCTTAGCCAGTCTCAGCCTGTTGTGTCAGGGATTCACGTTTGTTAAAAAAAGAATTATCCATTCACTGCATATTTACGTGCATTTTGAGAATTAATCACAGTAACCCTCCCTAATGAACTTATTTTCAATTGTAATAGCTATTTCTGTAAAACTTACCATGCATTATTACTAAAACCATTTCAGTCAGTTGATTTGTACTACACAGAGCCATGGCAATGTAAGCAACATACCTTTATTATTAAATAATCTCAAATAATCTGTTTTTTTCAATCAATTTATGAAGTTTTGGCCATTTCACAGTGACATTAGAGCTCACCAGAGATCCTACAGCGCCACTTGTCTGTGATGGTGTCAGCTACTGTTGACAGGAAATTTTTAATTTGTACTTTGGTTCCTCTTAAAAAAATGTCTCCACTTTTTGTTGTTTTGGGAAGCTTTTTCTATAATAGTAACTGGGCAAGATGGATAATGTTAAAAATGTCATGTTTGATCAATGGACACACTAACATTAGGCTACACCTGAAATGTACAATCAAAGGAGTGATGTTAGTTATATCCAGCAGATAAAGTAGATTATTTAGTATTTATTTCTATGAAAAAATGTTGGATAATGATATATTTAAACAACTAATGGTAATTTAACATATCCTTTCATCGCATTTTGTTGCTTTATATAATTTAATTTGTTTTATCCTTTGGCTATGTTTAATGTAGGCTACATATTGTTCTTAATGAGGAAAATTGAGTACCTATACCCATATTTATTAGGGAGGGAGCCATCACCAGATCTTGGTAGGGTCTCCCATTGCAAAGTGGTTTCAGGTGAGGGGCCAGACAAAGAATGGCTCAAAAACCCTATGAGCCAACGGGTTTGCCACGGAGACCGGCCGGGCACAGCCCAAAAAAGTATGCCCGGGTCCCCTGGGAGATGCTGTGGGAGTTGCAGGAGGAGTATGGGGTGAGGGGGTACTTTCTCATGGCCACTCAATGTCTGTATGACCAAAGCAAGAGCTGGGTCCGGGTTCTTGGCAGTAAGTTGGACTTGTTCCCGGTGAGGGTTGGCCTCCGACAGGGCTGCGCTTTGTCAACAATCCTGTTTGTAATATTTATGGACAGGATATCAAGGCGTTGTCAGGGTGGGGAGGTTGGTGGGCTCAGGATCTCATCGCTGCGTTTTGTAGATGATGTGGTCCTGATGGCATCATTGGCCTGCGACCGTCAGCACTCACTGGAGCGGCTGGGATGAGGATCAGCACCTCTAAATCTGAGGCCATGGTTCTCAGCAGGAAAACGATGGAGTGCCTTCTTCAGGTTGGGAATGAGCCCTTACCCCAAGTGAAGGAGTTTAAATTTTAAATACCTTGGGGTCTTGTTAGCGTGTGAGCGGACAATAGAGCAGGAGATTGGTGGGAGAATCGTGCAGCGGTTGCGGTATTACATTCCGTTTATTGCACCGTTGTGACGAAATGAGAGCTGAGCCAGAAGGAAAAGCTCTCAATCTACTGGTCAGTGTTCGTTCCTACCCTCACTTAGGTCATGAGGGCTGGGTCATGACCGAAAGAACGAGATCCAGGGTACAAGCGGCCGCAATGGGTTTCCTCAGGAGGGGGGGGCTGGCGTCTCCCTTAGAGATAGGGTGAGAAGCTCAGTCATCTGTTAGGAACTCGGAGTAGAGCCGCTGCTCCTTCACGTTGAAAGGAGCCAGTTGATTTCCGCCTCAGGATCCCCCAGTTGGAGCTGGTTAATGTGGCTCGGGAAAGAAAAATTTGGGGTCCCCTGCTGTAGCTGCTCCCCACGCGATCCGATACCAGATAAGCGGTCGAAGATAGATAGATGGATGGATGGATGGATGGATGGATGGTAGGAGCCATCACATCAAAGGTAAGTCATAACATAGAGTAAATCAGTAATTGTCTCCAGAAAGTCAAAGTTTGTGACCAATGAAATGGACCACTCCTTTTCATAGGCTATTTTAACCTTTTAAGTCCATAACTAAAATTCACCCAATAGGATGTTTGTGTAAATGTCTTTAACTCAACATTTAACAGCACTGGTGAGTAAAATGCAGATTTTCTGGACCTAAATATCATGTACATCAGAACTCACACACTTCAAAAGTATTTGTCCCTAACACTTTTGTCTGAATCAAAGCAAAAAAACAATACACGCTTGCAGTCACTTTTATTTCCTACATACAGTACATTGTTTATTATATATCTTAATGGTAGTATTTTTTTGTTATGTGTTGAAAATGTTCTATGTTCCTTTGTATTCACAAAAGTCCAAATAAAGTGAAAGAAAAAACAAGGAACACCAGTGACTTCAACAATGTTTCCTGAAAATATCAGAGCTTAATTTCAGATATAATTCACTAGTAGCGATGCATGCACATTATCACTATGGGCCCTATCCTGCACTCGGCACAGCGTGGCGCAAAGCTCGACGCAAGTTTCTTTGCTATTTTAAGACCATCCAAGCCCACGCCATTTAAATAGCAAACACATCTGTGCCCATCTTTACACCCACGGGCGTGCGGTCTTAAATGGAGATGTGTTCTGGTGAATTATTGGCGTATCTTAAAATGGCGGAACACATTGCATGTGCACGCTATTCTTGTTACACACACCCACGCTCAAAATATTACAAATTAAAAAAATATATTATTGTGCAAATCTGCCATCATAATAGCAATGCGTAAATTGACAAACGTGGGTGTTATTATTTAAAGGGAATGGGAGATCAGGATAATCCTGTTTTTTTGGATCAAAGTTATCCAAATCCTACTGACAAGTTTTGAACAACACAAACTGAAGGTTTGATCCAGACTAAAACTAGGATTCCATGATCTAATCTGATTTCAGTTTGAAAAACCCATTTTCAAGATTTGATCCAATCCAATCAGTTTACCTTTGAACAACCGTCCCCAAGATTAATGCCTTAAACCCATATTCTATGAAAGATTTGAGCATCATTGTGTGGAGTTGAGTGTTGTGATCATCATTATTGCACTCTCAGAACATTAGACATTTACTGTGCTTATTAATTGTTTCTGTTATGTGTATTCTGAGAGCTTACCTTTTATTATGTCCACTGAGGTATTAAAGATGCACACCAACTATCAAACCCCGTCTTTCATTTCCTATAATGGAGTTTTAAACTAGCATCGTAAAGAAGGCATTCTCAACTGCTGACAAGTAATCGATTGGCTGATCAAGGGACTGAATTCATCACATTTATATAATTAGTAATTGTTTAAGTCCTGTTTTAAGCAAAATGCCCTGATGTGATACTGAATGATACTTAACTGATTATCATTGGTTTTGGACTGTTGGTCAGTCAAGCGCAATAATGAAAGTATTTGGTAGATACATACCTATTGAACAATATTCTCAATGTGTAGCATTGCCACCTTTCAAACAAAGGTTATCTTATTAATAAGCAACTGTAGACCTTATCTGAGACCGCACAGCACCAACTGCTTTTGCTCCAGTCTGCTGATCTGAAAAACCTTTAGATTCCGCCTATGTTTCCTGCAGGTAATATAATAAGTTAGCTTATTATGGCGACACAGTAACCCTCCCTAATGAACATATTTTTTTCTATTTTAAAAGCTATTGCTGTAAAACATGCCATACTTTTTAGTAAAACTATTTCATTCAGTTGATTTGGGCTGCACAGAACCATGGTAATGCTAAGAAATGTTAATCTACCGGAAAACAAAAAATATGTTACATACGAGTGACAGCCATTTCACTGTGACATTAGAGCTCACCTGCCTGTGATGGCGTCTGCTGCTGCAAGGAAATTAATTATTAATACAGGAAATTGTTGACTTGCACCACTTTGATTCATCTTTAAAAAACAAATGTGTCTCCATCTTCTGTTTGGTAGTCTAAAATAATTGATTTAAAAATATGTCATGTTTGGGAAAGGGACACAAAGAAGGCAGCACATTACACCTAAAACTTAGATATTAAGTTTTTTCATTTAAACATGGCCAAAATAATCAGGTAAACATATTTTAGAGAAACCCCCGTGAGCTAAAATGCTAAGATTTTAACCATGTTTTGAACACTTGGTTTCTTCTACTCTCGGCTAAGTGTTACACAACTCCAAGCCGGCCTTTTATGATAAGTCATCTAATCCAGCCAGGCAGGACTGGAGTTTTTTTTTTTTAATTATTATTATTATTAAAGCTACTGGGGTGTTAACATTATCCCATGTAGCTACATGCTAACGGCAGAAAAACAAAGTTCAAATAACCAATATCTGGCAACACAAGCTTCCTTCTGTCTTTGGTGTGTGGTCATCATCTGGAGCTCCAGCATGCTACTGCATGTTAACCCTTGTGTTGTCCATCGGGTCACAGTGACACATTCAGTTTATTTGACCTGTTGCATTGGCATTCCGGTCCCAGGGACCCACGTTGGTTTCAATTCATGTCACTGTCTACTACAGCGGACCTGGCCCTTTGGGTCTCTGGGACCTCAACCTTCTGGTGTGTGCGTCAGAAGAGGACCGAGAAAAGGACCATTGCTGCGACGAGAGCGAAGTAGAAGAGGACGAAGACAATGACCAAGGCCAAGACGATGTTGAAGTTGAACAAGGAGGAGAACGTGGAGAAAGTGGGCAACAAAGGCCACACGAAGAAGATGAAGAATATGAAGAATATGAAGAAGAAGACGAGGGTAGTGAAAGCAAGGAGTACGATGAGGTTTGCAAAGACCAGGGTAGCGAAGACCAGGGTAGCGAAGACCAGGGTAGCGAAGACCAGGGTAGAGAAGACCAGGGTAGTGAAGACCAGGGTAGAGAAGACCAGGGTAGCGAAGACCAGGGTAGCGAAGACCAGGGTAGAGAAGACCAGGGTAGAGAAGGCCAGGGTAGAGAAGACCAGGGTAGAGAAGGCCAGGGTAGAGAAGACCAGGGTAGAGACGACGAGGAGTACGTTGAGGATGGCGACGAGGAAGTGTTTTTGTCAAAAGACGGCAAAATACCGGGGACCTACAGAGTACGCCATTGGAGCGCGTCCGCGACTCTCCGCGTTCCAGCTGTTTGTCACGCAGCGAATAGAGAAAACGGTACTGGCCGCGACCAACCTCGAGGGCCGCAGGCGATACGGCAAAGCCGGCGAAAGACGACAATGAACTCAAATGAGTTGAAATGAACTGTAATGTTCCTTGAATTTATTTTGAATAAAATAACAAAATACACAACAAAATACTGCAGGGCAGTTGACGTGAGATTATACACGTGAGGGTCCCCGGGACCCGGAGCATAGGGCAAGCGTGGTGGAAAAGGTCAATACACTGAACAAGTCCCTGTGACACAAAGAATAGTAGAAAGGTTCAAAGTGGCAACAAATGTAGGGAAATACTAACTGTAACAAACTAAAATGTAACTTGAATCTATTATGAATAAAAACCCTTTTGGATTTTTGTGCTCTGTGAGATGTGAATGGAAAAATATATACAATGTAAGTGAGCCCAAAAATTTAAAAAAACCAGGGCAGTTGATGTGAAATTGTAACATGAAGTCCCGGAGACCCAGAGCACAACTCGAGCATAGTAGAAAAGTCAACAAACTGAACAAGTCCCTGTGACATGAAGGACAATACAAGGGTTAAAGTACTCCGTCTCATGCGGTCTCGTCTCATGCGGAGGTGTGTCCAACGGCAAATTCAGAGGGTCAAAAATACGAAATTGTGAATAATTTTCCAGACGGGTAAATTCGTGACCACATTTGTTGCAATCAATTGAAAAACGTTAAAAACTGTTAAAGTAACAATTTTGCCATACACATTTCTGAATGTTATGGTTGTGTTGACAAGATAAATGTCTGGAATAAAATATCATGCTAATTAATAAAATACTTTTAATATATAGCCTATATATTTTTTTTTAACTAAACAATAACGGCAATCATACAAATTAATAAAATACTGTCTACCAGATAAATGCAGACTATCATACTGATGAAAAAAAACATTTAAAATATATGTCCGTCTATAAAATAAATGCAGATTATAGGCAAACTAAAAAAATCCTTCTGCCGTCCCCGAGTTTCTACTTTTCAAAATAAAAGCTTGCATCTGGATTAAAATACAATCTCTCTTACTTTTCAAAGTAAAAGCTCGCGACAACTAACTAAATTTTTTTTTTTTAAATATTTAAAAATATATGTCCGTCTCTAAAATAAATGCAGATTATAGGCAAACAAAAAAGTACTCTTCCGACAGAGGTCAAGCATTTGGTTTTGTGTTAAATTTTTTTTACCCCTTTCATAATACAACACAAAATACAATAGAACCGCTGGCGCGGAAGTGGAAGAACAATACAATCGCAATCTGGCCCAATGCCATGGCAGCAGAGATTTTATTTATTTTTATTTTATTAATTCAGGATACGCAGTCAAATGCAGGACGGGTCCCAGAGACCCGAAGGCCGATGCCGCGGTAGTAGAAAAATACAACCGCGTTCTGCCCCGGGTCTCAGACCCGACAGCATTCTGCCCCGGGTCCCAGAGACCCGACAGCATTCTGTCCCAGGTCTCAGAGACCCGACAGCCGAGGCCGCGGTAGTAGAAAAATACAACCGCATTCTGCCCCGGGTCCCAGAGACCCGACAGCCGAGGCCCCGGGTCTCAGAGACCCGACAGCATTCGGCCCCGGGTCTCAGAGAGCCGACAGCCGAGGCAGCGCCAGTAGAGCTATACATAGAGCTCTCGCCATGCTGATAAGCAGTTGTATTTGCAGCAATGTCCCATGAAGTGTGAAAACAATATATAATATAAAATTAAAAAGAGTCTTGGAAAGAGTTTAACATGTTTATTTTTGTATTCTTGTTTTTGTTGTGTGCAGAATCAGATCCTTGTTGTCCCTCCTCAGGAGATCCTGCCGTTATTAGAAATGCGTCGCTGATGCAGGTTTCATCAGATGTAGCTACGTTAATATGGAACAACACAACCATAACATTCAGAAATCAGCAAACTATGTGTATGTAAACTGTTACTTTAACAGTTTTTAACGTTTTTCAATTGATTGCAACAAATGTGGTCACGAATTTACCCGTCTGGAAAATTAATCGCAATTTCGTATTTTTGACCCTCTGAATTTGCCGTTGGACACACCTCCGCATGAGACGGGACCGCATGAGACGGGACGGATGACATGGGACGCTCCAGGCTGCATTCATACCCGTCTCCACTTCCTTGGCTCAGTATAATGGAACACTCCCTTTTTTGTCTTTGTGCAATCCATCTACATGAATGTTGAAAGAGGTTCAAGTAAGTTATGACTAACAACTGAATATAGATTTGTGGTCAAGTGGTAAGGAAGGAAGAAGAAATGCAGAAAAAAAAATTACAAATTGAAACATACTGAATGAATATGTTTTATGTATGTATGTATGTTTATGTTGTGAATAATATTACATTCCACATTCCATTTTTAGAGAAGTGTAAGGAAACATTTACATCTACATTTAAGAGACATAAAGCAGGGTTCAGAACATTGTTAACTGAACCCTGCTTTATGTCTCTTAAATGTCAATTCATAGCATTAATATAATCCAGTGTGAAATCACTATGATTGTCTATTTGTATTTTTCTTCCAACGTGAAAGCCAGTAGAAAATACAGAATTGTATTGTGGGGATTTTTTATTTGATAATGAGAGATAATGGAGCCAGACAAGGAATAAAAGATGTCCTGCTGACTGAAAAGGAATTAAACTCCTAAACAGACAATCCACTGCCTTTTATAAAACTTTGAGATAAATTTATTCAATGCTATTTAAGAGTATTCAAGACATGCAGAGATTTGAATATCCTTTCTGAACTAGCAATGGAGCAGGTTAAAGCTGAACATTCTTGTTAGGATAAACTTTAAGATTAGGTTAGTTATGAAGGTTATTATCAAGTGTATTGAAATATTAGGTTTCTGTTCAGTTTTATTTTTATCTTTTAAAGTGAGCTTCCATTATCTCGCAGCATGATAATTATGCGGTGAGCATATATCCTTATGGAGGTGGCTGTGGTTTGTGATCAGCTGCAGAGGAGAGAGGTGTGGGGATAGTTCATTAGAGCAGTGTCTGGTGAGTTTATGACTCAGCTGGTGCTTGTTGGTCTAATTACACTTCCTTTAACCCTTGTGTTGTCCATCGGGTCAAGGGGACCCGTGCAGGTTATGTGATCTTTTGCATTGGCCCTCGGGTCCCGGAGACTGAAGCTTGTTTCATTTCATGCACACACACACACACAGACATATTTACAGTAAAACCCATTTGACTACGATTGTATTTTGTGTCTCTTATGAAAGGTGGAAATAACATTAAAAACAAAACTAAATGCTTGACCTCGGTCTACCAAATAAATATTTAACACACACACACACACACACACACACACACACAGAGACATATTTACAGTATAACCCTTGTGTTGTCCATCGGGTCACAGTTTATTTGACCTGTTGCATTGGCATTCAGGTCCCAGGGACCCACGTTGGTTTCAATTCATGTCACGTCTACTACAGCAGACCTGGCCCTTCGAGTCTCTGGGACCCGTCCTGTGTTTGAATGTATTTCACCTGTACCACGGCCTCGTTGTTCGGGGTCTCACGGACCCGGGCCAATATTTTACAGTATTTCTTTCTCTTCTACCACAGCCAAGGCCTTCGGGTCAGTGGGACCCGTCCTGCATTTGACTGCGGATCTCTCTCTAGGACTTCGGGTCTCTGGGACCCGTCCTGCATTTGACTGCGAATCTCTACGGCCTAGGACTTCGGGTCTCTGGGACCCGTCCTGCATTTGACTGCGAATCTCTACGGCCTAGGGCTTTGGGTCTCTGGGACCCGTCCTGCATTTGACTGCGATTGCATATTTTCTTCTACGTCCGGGCCATTGGTTCAATTGTATTTTGTGTTGTCTCTTATGAAAGGTGGAAATAACATTAAAAACAAAACTAAATGCTTGACCTCGGTCTACCAAATAAATATTTAACACACACACACACACACACACACACACACACACACACACATTTACAGTATAACATTATAGAACTGTAAGTAATATTTTATTGCCGCAACTCTTAAAATTCTAAAACTTCAACCTATTTTTCTTGAACTGTAACTTTACATTACAGAACTGCTGCTTAACATTCCAGAACTGTATCTTAAGATTCTTTAACTCAACCTAAGATTCTAGAACTACAAGATAATATTCTAGAACTGGAAGTAACATTTTAGGACTACAACTTCTAAAATTCTAAAACTTCTCATATTGTTCTAGAACTGCAACTTAACCCAGAACTGCAGCTTAACATACTAGAACTTAAACCTAACATTCTAGAATGGCAGCTTAACATTCTTGAATTTCAAACTAACATTCCAGAACTGCCAAGTAACATTCTAGAAGTTACAGTTTAGAACTTTCAAGTAACATTTTAGGACCGCAACCAAAGGTCAGGAAATGCCTGGCTAGCTCAGTTGGTAGAGCATGAGACTCTTGATCTCAGGGTCGTGGGTTTGAGCCCAATGTTGGGTGTTGGTGTTTTAGGGAGTGGGAATCCCTGAGTTCTATGCAGTACAAAGTGCCTTGATTGGTTGTCAATAGTAAGATTGGCAGTTCCAGCCCAGTGTAAAAATCCCTGTAACTTTCCAGACTAAAATTTACCTGAATTTCACGGCCAGTACTGACCTCCTGTTGAACTACCATGCTAGATCAACAGCATAATGTTTTAGAAATTGAACCTAACATTCTATAACTACAACATAACATTCTATAACTGGAAGTAACATTTACAAGGACCCAACAGTTCTAATAGTTTCCTCCAGAGCAAGCAACAGTGCGACAGTGGCAAGGAAAAACTCCCCTTTGGGAAGAAACCTCGGACAGACCCAGGCTCTTGGTAGGCGGTGTCTGACGACCGGTTGGGGATAGAATGAAGAGTGACAATAACAGTCCCAAAAAATTGTAGTTTGTAGTAGTTCTTTGTAGTAGTTCATGGCATAGCAGGGCACTGTGCAGCATTACAAGGCACAGCAGGACGTAGCTGGGCACCGCAGATCGTGGCAGGGAAGGGAACGTGTAGCGGGACCATGGCGACAGCTGCAACCATGATTTTGGAGCCTCCCTGATCCGAGGAAACATGCTGGGAGAAAAAGAACAAAAGGACTCCGGGGAATGACTTCCCAGAGCTAGGTTAGTAACAGGCATTCTGGGACATAGATGCACATAAAATAGGAAGATAGAAAGATAGAGGAGAGAGGAGCTCAGTGTGTCGAAGGAAGTCCCCCAGCTGTCTAAAACTATTACAGCATAACTAAGAGAGACAGGGTAAAGAGAGGAGCCTGGTCAGGCTAGAACTCTCTCCAACCGGATCGGGCTGTATGCCAAGTCTCCCTTTAGTTTTATTATATTCTTGATTATATGATAGAAAGATCTGACAGCTATGACGAGAAGCAGGTGGGCCGGGTTAGGTGGACGCTGCAACTCCTCACTCCCTAACAATATTCAATTCTATGCCCTAACTATAAGCTTTATCAAAAAGGAAAGTCTTAAGCCTACTCTTAAATGTGGAGACCTTTGTAGGTGAGAAGAAGGATTTTAAATTCTATTCTGGATTTTACAGGAAGCCAATGCAAGAAGCTAAAACAGGAGAGATGTGATCTCTTTTCCTGGTTCCTGTCAGAACACGTGCTGCAGCATTCTGGATCAGTCTTTATGGACTTTTTCGAGCAGCCTGATAATAAAGAATTGCAGTAATCCAGCCTAGAAGTAACAAATGCATGGACTAGTTTTTCTGCATCATTTTTAGACAGGTGATGTAAACAAACAGTTAAACTCTCTGTTTCTCACCGTTTCTTCCGTATTGAATCCAAAAAGATTTTCAGAAATGAGGAAGCTCAGACCGGTGTTATATCTCTACTGGTTTCCATATGTTGTGTTTACCTAACAGCTGCCGTTGATGAACGGTGTGAAAGTTACTGAGGCGTTGTATCCCTCTCGGTTGGTTGAGGGTTAACTCCCTTTATGTCTTCCCCTCAACACCCCCCGTCCTTACTGTCCCTCTTCTGCCCTATAATAACACCAGTTACTATCACGGGGTGGATGGTTAGGTCAATACTAAAAGGAGTTACTTTGATACTTCCCTGATTGTAGCCTAGACAAATTCAGTTCTCAATCCACACACAGTGATTCACTAATTTAACATTTTAGAATTAAAGTTTTCTTTCTTTTTACTTGAGACACACACACCTTGCTAAATTAAAGGGCCCCAGCCCGGATTAGGGAAACCGGATGCGAGGCAAGAGGCCTTTTCTGATTTTACCCCAGACGTCCCCAACAGACGGCTTTGGTCCCCCTGTCTATTTTAAGCACTGCCCGAGGGGATCTTTACAACCAATGATTTTTCTTTAGTACTCACGGTCAGGAACCGTTCCTCCCAGGGTCACCGGATGATGATCCACAACTTCTACTCTGATTGATAAATGATCCACAACTTCTACTCTGATTGATAAATGATCCCCAGCTTTTAAAAAAATGATAAAATGTCATAGTATATTATGTAAAAAAGTGATAAGTGTCATAGTATAGTATGTAGAAAAAGTGATAAAATGTCATAGTATAGTATGCCAAATAAAGTGATAAAATGTCAAAGTATAGTATGTCAAATAAAGTGATAATATATCATAGTATAGTATGTCAAAAAAGTGATAAAACTTCATAGTATAGTATGTGAAATAAAGTGATAAAATTTCATAGTATAGTATGTCAACTAAAGTGGCACAAACTTCATAGTATAGGATGTGAGAAAAAGAGATAAAATGTTATAGTATAGTATGCCAAATAAAGTTATAAAATGTCATAGTATAGTGTGTCAAATAAAGTGATAAAATTTCATAGTATAGTATGTCAAATAAAGTGATAAAATGTCATAGTATAGTATGTAAAAACGTTATAAAATGCCATAGTATAGTATGTAAAAAAGTGATAAAATGTCATAGTATATAGTATGTCAAATAAAGTGATAAAATTTCATAGTATAGTATGTCAAATAAAGTGATAAAATGTCATAGTATAGTATGTAAAAAAAAATTGATAAAATGGCATAGTATAGTTTGTCAAATAATGTGATAAAACTTCATAGTATGTAAAAAAGTAAGTAAGTAATCATAGTATAGTATGTCGAAAAAGTGAGAAAATGTCATAGTATAGTATGTCAAATAAAGTGATAAAATCTCATAGTATAGTAAGACAACAAAATGATAAAATGTCAAAGTATACAATGTCAAAAAAGTGATAAAACGTCATATAATAGTATGTCAAAAAAGTGATAAAACTTCATAGAATAGTAGGTAAAAAAAGTGATAAAATGTCATAGTATAGTATGTAAAAAAAATTATAAAACTTCATAGTATAGTATGTAAAAAAGGTGATGAAATGTCATAGTATAGTATGTCGAAAAAGTGAGAAAATGTCATAGTATAGTATGTCAAATAAAGTGACAAAAACTTCATAGTATAGTATGTGAAAAAAGTGATATAATGTCATAGTATAGTATGTAAAAAAATGATAAAACTTCATAGTATAGTATGTATAAAAAAATGATAAAATGGTATAGTATAGTATGTTAAAAAAAAGTAATAAAATGACATAGTATACTATGTCAAATAAAGTGATAAAACTTCATAGTATGGTATGTAAAAAAGTGATAAAATGTCATAGTATAGTATGTCAAAAAAGTAATCAAATGTCATTGTATAGTATGTCAAATAAAGTGATAAAATTTCATAGAATAGTATGTAAAAAAGTTATAAAATGCCATAGTATAGTATGTAAAAAACATGATGAAATGTCATAGTATAGTATGCCATATCACTTTTTTCAACATACTATGACTTTTTAATCACTTTTTTCAAAATATTATACAAAGACATTTGCTCATATCTTAAATGGAGCCTGCAATCTAAAGGCTGTAAAACATGGAATGAAATATAAAATGTATACAGGCAAGGGGAAAATAACAAAGCTACTTGTGCCTTTGTTTTATACTGTAAGTTATATATTAACAACAATCAACAAGTGACATAATAGAGAGGTCTGCAAAAGGCTGTCATGTTTATTACATGTTCACACATTTAACAATAGAATCTGATGAATCATCAACCGCAATTTTGGTGACACCAGTTTGAACAGAAACAAAAAGCACAGACCTAAACTAAGCCATCATTTCTGCATTACTTTCACTTTTGACAAGATTGTTCATTATCATTTCAACATCTATACCCACCTTTCCCTGCAGTTTAATTCCAAATAACAAAGCCCTCATTCCAAAAATCCCAAACTTCCTTCACTTTTTCTCTTTGTGTCACGTCAACTTTCTTTTACCTTCACAGTATTGACTGTCCAGAAAGCAGCAGGGTGGTCTGGCTTCACACCCCCACCCTGTTTCAGAGTCCTTGTGCAAGGCTTTAATAACAGTGATGCATAAGAAAATCAGGCCATGAGACCTGTAAAAACAAGCTGTACTTTTCCTCCGTTGCACAGATGGAAAAGAGGAACCCTTCTCAATGCACATTCAATAATGGCTGCAATATGATATGAAGTACTGCAACAAGCCAAAAACTAGGCAATGAAAGATTTTTCTGAATTTATGTATATTTTTCTCATTTAAAAGACCAAACCCAATCAGTGGGACCAGGCAAACTATTCAAGTGATTAAATGGAAAATCACACATTAAAGTAGATGAAACAGTATTATTTGGGGATTGTTTCAAAAAATATACATCATTTTGGAAAAACTCAACAGCATCATCCCCTTTCTACGGCGCCTGCCTGGAGTTATATGGTTGAAGAAAACATTTGCATGAAATCTGTGTGCACAGATTTGTAAACTTGATGGCTTGATGAACTGTACAAACATATACAGTAGTTTAAGGGAACCGTTGAAGTACAAGTTCAGGCGTATGCATCTGTTATTCAGAATAAATTTATCATTTATTAGAGAAACAGCTTTTAAGTCATTTAGTGTAGTTTTTAGTAATTGTATAAGCTAAATGAAAGCTAGAAGCTACAATTCCTATTTGATTGTTAATTATACTTCAATGGCTGGCTGAATAACCTGCACACAATTACTAATCTGTGCACTCACTTTATCAATCATTTTTAAGCAGATTTCCATATAATTATTTTCTGCCATATGACCCCGATATAATTTGTATTATATCTGTCTACCAGTAAGAGAAAATCAGAATGTTGTCATAAAGTTGAATGGACTGACCCTTTAATTTAGACTTGTTCCCAATCTGAATGTAGATGATGGACTGCAGTAGGGGCAGTGATGGAGAACCATTTAAATGAAAACCATTTAATAAAAGCATCTCAGCAGCTTAGAAGGCGGCATCATTCATTTCAATATAATACAATACCTTTCAACATAAAACACTTTAATACGACAGCAAAACAGGTGGTGGTATTCTTTCATAACAACATGATTGTTCCGGCAGTTAATATAAAACGATATTTGCTGCTGGGTTATTTTTCTATTGTTGTAGCATGAAGACAATAAAGCAACAAACAGTTGATTCAAAACCAAAGGATGGACTGGCCAGCAGATCCACAGTCTCAACTATTTGAAGTACAAAACAAAATGTCAGTGTCAAAAGAAGGACTTAGAAACAGTGATACACATGGAAATACATGTCAAACGGGGCTAAAAAGAGTTCACATCATCCTCTAGCTAATTGGAAAACTACTTCTTTACATTCCAGTGAGACGGAGGAAGGATTGGCCAGTTTTATGTTTATGTAATCAGGGAATAATTATTAAACCATAACACAAACTGTCTTCATGTCAGATCAAAATGTAAATACAAATTGAATTTTAACAAATTGAATATTCTGCTTCACAGTATATGCAGGGTCAATGCATGATGGGAGATCTCCAGGATGTATACCATTGTATCAGTTCAACACACACATTGCATCAATAGTATCATGTTCATTAATTCAGCAGGGTTGAATATCTAACTGTGACATTTCCACGTACAAAAAAAACACATTGTTGAATGCTGACCTGTGCATTTTAAAGCAATAGGGACACTGCATACAATCCAACATACAAGAGATGAAAATGTTAACTGTAATGGATAACACTCATTATAAAACTTATTTTGCAATAAGGGGTTGTAAAATGTAATGTGTTACAAATAATAAAAAACTACATAATGTGACATTGCCAAAGAGTTAAACCCTGATTGGTTTAGGGAGTGATTGATTACTGTGCTAGCAAGACAATATAGGCCTACACATTAAGTCTTTACATTTGTACAATGTGATGTTATAAATTAAGAAATGCATACTTTATACACATCTTGTCCACGTGAGAAAGTTTCTCATGTGAGACATAATGTAAAGGAGCCAATGTATACCAGGATCTGACCCGTCAGCTCTCGCCTCGTGCCAATGGAAGAACCAATGAAGAGACAGAAGGCCAGAGCAGTCAGCATCACTCAGGGTTCAGCCCTGTTAGAAACCAAGAAACCCAAACAGAACACACCATTAAAGATCCGAATACACTGTTTGACCAGTCTCTGTGTGTCAAATGTTTCATTGGTGCACAACAGGATGGTAGTCATATTTCCCACGAAATGTGTTTGTGAGTCTATGTGTTTTTTTGCCCAGCAGTTTTCCTTGGATTAGGGTGGCACCTAAATCATGGTTGCAGCTGTCGCTATGGTCCTGCTTCGCGCCCTGCTACGCCGTGCTACACCCTGCTACGCCGTGCTACACCCAGCTACCCTCTGCAGTGCCCTGCTAGCTGGGTCTGTCCCAGGTTTCTCCCAAAAAGGGAGTTTTTCCTCGCCATTGTTGCACTAAATGCTTGCCCTTGAGAGAATTTCTTCTTTTGACCAATTACCACTTTGCTTTTTTTGAAAGCCATGATGTCTCTCTCTCTGGGCGGGCAAAGCAGAGAAAGAGGAGGGAACTTTTTCCCTTTATGACCTCATAAGGGGCAAGATTCCAGTTCGGAATTCCAGGGCTCAGTTTACACCTATCTCCATTTCTAGCCATTGGGGGACCATAGGCAGGCTGGGGGAACGCATATTAATATTATAAAACCTCATAAAGTGACATTTTCATGCCATGGAACCTTTAAAATGTGCAGCATGTTCATGTCACAAAATTCTATGAAAAAAACATGTGGCATTATGTAAAAAAAAGTCTGACTAGTTTAAGCATGATTTAGAAATTGGGGTTATGGACGGAGGATTATGACATAGATGAACTGGTAGAAACCAAGGATGTTTTGAAATGTAGAGACCTTATTTAAGAGGAATTAGTTACAGCCCCCTGTGCTGCAGCCTGGCATCCCCACACAGGTAGCATACGGTAATGTCTCCCATGACTCCACCTGGTACTCCCAAACATCAGTTAAGTTAAGTCTATTTTATGTTAAGTCTGTTTCTCTCTGCTTGGTTGACTTGGTACCGAAGTATTAGTTCTCGTGACATCCCTAGTCTCCATAAAACTGCAGTTTGATTTGACTGTCAAATTTAATAACATAACTCCTAATGTAGGTTCAAAACATTGATACATGCCCAATTCTGTATTTGCTTGTTACACACTTCCACAAAAGCATTGTCTGTTCTAAGTGATGATCTAATTGTGTTTTGAACCCCTGACTCCCTTAATATACCTCTGTTGGTCCCTGGAGCCCAAAAGAGTTCCCGCTGACTTCAACTGATTCCCCTTGGTTGCCTTTTTTTGACAAACTTGGAAGTTCTTTGCTATACTCAATGGTACAACGACAATAGTTGTTCAGGTACATGATCATTATTCATTCACGTTCCCCACCCAGTTTTGCACCCCTTCTGTAAGATTTCAATTACCTTCCAAAAGCCCATTTCTCCAGCCTCTAGCGTATCAGACTACAGACTATCAGATTTCTTTAGAAATATAACGGAGCCCTAAGGTATGTGGGTTTCAGACGAGAAGGGGAACTCCAAATGCTCTGCTGCTATGTGGCATGTTGTGTTTATGTAATTGCTAATCACAGGCCATGTGAACCTGGCTTCTCACTCTCTCTATCTTTAAATGACTGGTCCTATAAAAAGCCTGTTGACCCCACTGCGACTCTAAGCTGCCAAGCAGCTTCTTGATGTCCAGCAGCAGCTGTAGCACTCCGTGTATACACATAACAAAAACGTGCCATCGCCTAACCTTTCACTCCGGCACACACTATGGCCACCATACACACTCAAAGCCATTGAATAATCTTATATCATAGCTGCAAATGACTGGAATGAACTACAAAAAACCCTGTTAAAGTACTGTCTGAGCTCCTGACCGATCCCTGTACGTGCTAACTGTTCATCATCTTTCGTGCACACCCTATTCCATTATTTCTGCCATGCCCCTTTGCATAGTTCTTCACATCTTCACCTGCACTGCTATCATATCCGTTTACGCTCCTTTGCACTATGCATCTGCATCTTCCTGGCCTACCTGGTTAAATAAAGGTTAAATACATTTAAACTATATATATCAATATAATCTTCTATACCTCTGCTGTGATGCAGAATTCCCAGCTTGTAGGTGCTAGCACCTGCTGAGGTGATCAGTTGCAAACTTTACAGTCACATGGTGTCTCTTTCTTTTCCATGCACATTGAATTCTATTGCATGATTGGTTGCATACTTAATGACGTGATACTAGAAAATTCATAAATAGACTGACCTGACCTGAAGTTGCCTTCAGGGTAGGTGTTACCAATTGTCACCAATTCACTATGTACATATAGGACTTTTTAGGTTAGATGAGAACTTCTATGGATGTATGAATACGATATTGTTAAATAAATAACATGTGAAGCCTTAAAATAAACAATGAAATTGTACAATAATGAAACTGATGGAGACCTAACATGTCATTTAGAATTAAACAGATAAATAGATTATTAATAATAATAATGGCCTTCTGCAAAGTCTGTTTTTATTTAATGATGCCACTTTTATCATGAAGTATTTATGTGTTAATCAAGACAAACAGAGGAGAGCCATTAGGAAATTGGCTGTTAGGGAAAATAGGGAACTGACCTTACACCAAATAATTTTGCTTACATGAGCAGTTTTACACTGTGATGTCGATATCAGCAATATCACGCAAAGCAACTTCACACATCTACTCAAGTACTGTTCTGAGGGTAGAATATTGCAGTACTTTAATTTGAGTATTGGCACTACATTTCAGAGGAAAATATTGTGATTTGTTCTTTTCTGACAGCTATAGATACTACGTATTTTTGCAGTTTACGATTTATCAAAATGTATTTTGTATCATGTGTGTGTGTGTGTGTGTGTGTCTTTTAAAATATCACGATGGTGGAATCCAGTTTGGACAGCGTGATATTAATAAACTGAATAAAACTGAAAAACTGGAATAAATGTTCAATTGCTATCAATCTCAAGTAATAGTGCAATCTATTAGAATAAGAAGGAACAGAGCAGAAAGAGAGGGGGGGGGGGTCTTGTGCAGGGGGTCTTCCCACTTTTTGTCTTTGATTTTGTTTGGTTGTATATTTGTTTTTTTGGTATTCAGATTGTATTGCTCATTATCCTGCTTAAATATCACTTCTGTGCCTATTAATTCATTTGTCTGTCTAATAACTCCAACGCTGCCGGCGCAGTTGCAAAGGCTATGAAAAAATGCTTTGAATGTAAAAATGTAGTGTATGTGAAATATAACTGCTCAATAAACAAATACACTCATCTACGCAATCTACTCAAACATACTAACTAACCTAGCAACACAGTCAGAAGTACTCACCTGTCCAGGGAAGCTGGCGTTCATCTGTGCTCCACCACGAAGCTCATGGTGGTCCCGTCAAACGAGGGCGGCGCTATGATCCGGTGCCCCTGCTGCGAGGTGATGCTGATGACTGGCTGTTTGACGCCGGAGAAGCCCTGCTGTGGACTGTTGGTGGTGGCCTGCTGTGGAGCCCTATGGGCCGCCTGGGGAGACTTGCCAGTGGCCATGTAGAAGGGACTCTCCATGTACATGCCCTCGGTCTGCTGCGACAAGCCTGTCTCTCCACTCTCCGCCTCTGACTGCACCAACATGTGCGATTGCACCAGCGTCCGGGCCGGGATCACGGACGGTGACGGCATGAAGCCCGGGTAGATCATGTAGGTGTGTCCGTATGCTCCTGGACTGAGGGCCAAAGGGGACATCGGCATGGGCACCGGGGTCATTGGATGTTGCGGCATGGGCACGTCCACATACTGGCCTGTTTCAGGGTCAAAGAGGCGCTTGGTGGTCGGCTGCACAGGGGTGTCCACCAGGTAGTAGTTTCCAGTGGTGGGATCCAGGAGCATCTTCCTCTGGGTGGCCTGGAAGGGGTCCAGGGTGGGAGCAGGGGTGATTGCCGGAGAGAAGCAGTACACCTGAGGCTGATTGGTGGACATGCCCAATGGCAAAGAGTGATAAATGGTGGCAGAAGGGGTATCTGGTGAGCGTGTGTCCATCACAATGCTGGAGCGTTTAGGGGCCTGGTTGGGGTCTTCTAAGCCCCTGGCGCCGGATCCCCAGTGTCCTGACTGAGTGGTTGGTTGTGTCTGGGTGGTAAATGTGTACAGTGATGTTTTATCGGCTGATGAGGCTTGTTTGTTGTTAGTGGCGTGAGACTTGAGGGGAATGGTTAGGTAGTTCTCGTTATCCGCTGAGGTGCTCAGTAGCTCCTGTGTGGGCCTCCCTACATCCTTTGACTCAGCTTCTCTATTTCCACTTAGCTTCGTTTGGTTGATTTGTAAGGACATCGGCAATTTTTGGGACTTTGGGAGGAAGCGTTTGGTGCTGAAAGGTGTTTGTGCCATGGCGTTTGGCTGGGCCTTTGCTGATGCGGAGTCCTGGAGGCCAGAGCCGAGGCCGAACCTGTTTTTGTTCCCTGTGTTGCTAGTGGCTTGCATTGACCTAGCAACCAGCCTGTCCTCATGGCTACTGGGACAGACCATGGGGATGCCTTTGTCCCCTCGCCTCAGCAGGCTGTCAGTCCCAGGGGCTACTACTGGAGGCGTCTTGTCCATAGTGGGATAAGAGTCCCTTCTGACTGTCTTGTCCATGTTGGACCCCCTCGCTCCTTCCTCCTCAGGTCCTCCATGCTCTTCACTGGCTATCATTGAAAGCACATGGCTGTCTGTCAGGATATGGGGCTCATTCTTTCTTTTCCATTCATTTTTTTCAAATGTATAGAGCTGCTCCATGGTTTTCACAGCAGCCTGGAGTTTTTCCAGAGCCCCCTGGTTCGCCATTTTTGACTCAGGTTTCTTATCGGTGACGTCTGATGTTTTTTCCTGCGCTTTTGATTCTGTTCTGCTTTCAGTTCTCAATCCAATGACTCCATCTGAGAAATTACTGGCGTTACATATAGGTGCTCTTCCTGCTGCACTTTGCAATGGAGCATTTTTAGCGCCCTCTGGAGACGACCTGCCCGCGTCAACCGACTCCAGTTTAGATAACTCGGTAAGATTTTCAAAAGATTTTCCGTTACTATTTGTATTCACAGACTGACATTTGATCACTATGGGGGACACAGAATTAGGATTTCGATAAGATAGTTGCTTCTTCTGCTCTGAATGTCTGTCAGCAGATGAAAAGTTTGATTTATTTTCGTTGTTATCCAAAGAAACAAAGTGATAGGAACTTTTTACCAATTTACGCACGTCTCTTACTTGGTGTATGGGCGTCTGCAGCTTTCCTTTATTATCTCTGATGTCTCTAACCATGAAATGTGGAACTTTATCTGACGACTCACCCTTCAAAGCTGTAGCCAGCGCCTGGCATTTGAAGTCATCTGTTCTGATGAGGCTGGCTGCGTTACAGCCTATATTAGGAGCGCGCAGTTTTGAAAAGCCAAACGGCTCCGTTTTATTGTCTCTGACGCTCCTTAAATTAATTTTAATTTCCGGAGATTTAGATGTGGCCACATTCCTGGAGCCTGCGATGTATAAGGTGTTGTCAGAGCGCAGTTCTCTATCTCCATATGGAGAATAATTCCTGCTCTGCAGCTGCTGTCCGACTTCTCTGTCACTGGACAGGAGTTGAATGCTTGGCACAAACAAATGGGACATTTTAGTTAGTTTGCCGCTTCCCGCTGAGTAAAGACCCCCCTCGCCGTCGTCCTCGTTACCTGAAGCCGACTTCTCTGGGGTTTTATCGTTTTTAGTATCCTTTTGAAACTCTAGCTCCTCGTCCTTCCAGCATCGGAACGCGCTATTTTGGCTGCGAAGGAGTGTGCTTTTAGACGCTTCCAATGCGCCTTTTTTAGTATCGATTCCAGCTTCCTTGGCCGGTTTCAAATTAGTTTCTGGTATAAAGTCTCTGATTGGAGCAGCCGAGTCTTGTCTTCGAGAGTCGCTCTTGGTATCACATGAGCCGCTGTCCAATATGTCCCCTAATTCATCCACGCACATTATGGTATAGTCAGAGCTGCCCTCAGAAAACCTGGAGCCCTGTCTGCGCAGCTCCCTGCTGCCCTTCTCCCTGTGGCTGTCGCTCTCCTGGTGCACGCAGCACGGAGAATGCGTCGGATGCGACTCGCTTATCTCCCCTCTTTCCATCTTGCGCTCCTGCTCGAACTGCATCTTCTTAGAAATCACATTTTTGATCAGACTCGAAGCGAATATGGCTTTCTTGTGTGTGTCTTCCATGGTTTTAGAAGGAGACTTGCTGGTCCCTCTCCTCTGGCTGCTTGGCAAACTGTTGGTAACTTCATCTGTGGAACGTGATCCTGCAGCGTTTTGTGCAAAGTTAGTGTGTCTTTCCCCCCCAGACATTCCCGATTTGACATTGCAACGAAAATTCAAAGTCTCTGTGAGTCTAATCACCCCACTGTGGCCCTGACTGAATTCCCCCATTAGCTCTATCTGCTGTGTAGATGACTGTGTGGATGCGCTGTGGGGGTTGCCATTCAGAGTGAAGATCTTGCTGGTGGGCGGTTTGATGCTTGCCAGTGCAATGCCCTTATAACCTCTGTTGTCTATTTTTTTTGGCTATTTCAAATGAGGCCGTTGAGTTTTGATGGGAAACAACACTTTGGTCCAGTCCCCGGGACATATTCACATTGCCATATTTCAGGTCGACAAACGTGGACCATCTGTTTAACCCTTTGCCATGCTCTGATGCAGATGACTCGCTGGAGGTGCTGAAGTTAATCGCATCAAAGTAAGGATAAGCCAGGCTCTTGAAGGCTTTAGCCGTCAGGTTGCGCACCTCCTTGTCAGCGTCGTCCAGCTCGCTGACAGCGCTGGACGCACCGCTGGAATACTCTGTCACCTCTTTTCCCCTCAATTTGCGGCCAAAATGTAAGCGTCCGGGCGCGGCTATGAAACACTTGGCCCTGTCACACAACGTCTCTGCCTTCCCATCAACTCCCCTGAACACATAGCGACTCAAATCCCCGGAGCGCCTTGCATGATAAATGATATTTCCCTGTTCTTGGACGTTGCTAGGGTCATTTATAGCTCGAGAAGTGGTTCTGATTGACAGGTGGATCTGTCCCGCGCTGTTGCCCCTGCACTGCTGGTGCTGCTGGGGCTTTGACACACTCTCATCTGAGCTGGTAAACTTGGCCGCGTCGCACAGATCACTTTCAAGCAGAGTGCTGACTGCTGCTGCGCCCTGAGGGCGAGGCTGGCCGCCGTCCCCCCTCTCCCCCACCGCTCCATCACCGGCGAAAGAAGCGTAATCAACAAAAGAGTACACCTGGTTGTCATCCCCAATGTCCCAGCTGGATGATCCCGCCCCGAGGCTGTAGCCCTCCTCATGGTCAGAGAGCTCCGAGAGCTGGATCTCGTGCGTTGTGATGTAATGAGACTCATCATGCGGTATGCACAAGACGCAATCGTCGGAAAGCACCAAACTAACATCATCCTCCTCATAATCATCCGACTCACTTCTCCGGCTCAGATAATCGTCACCACTGTGTAACTCCTCTTCTCTTGCTGTGTTTTTGTTGTCCTCCTTTTTAGACACCTCGGGCTGCGTTATGGCGCGCTCGCTTCTTTCCTCTGATTTGAGACAATCATCTGGCTTAGCTTTGAGACAAGGGAGATGTGATGGCGGAGGTGAATCCGAGGGACCCTGCTTGACATCTTCTGCACATTCCCCAACTCCAGAATCCTCCTTATTGTTAGTTTCAATGTTGTTTTTATTCGCCAACTCAAGGTTTGGTTCCGTTGCGCGCGAAGCTCCGGTGCCGCTGCTCTTAACAAGGACAGACATTTGGTTTCCTTCACCAAAGCGACAGTCTCTCTCCGGTTTTGTGCCTGTGTTCACGTACACTAACTCCAAATCAACGTATTTGCATTCGTCTTGCTTCTCCGGTGCATCTTCCTCGCCGTGCGCCGGTTTTTGGGAGCAGATCTTTGACCCCCCGGAGTGTCTCCATACAGCTCTGCTCTGTCTTCATAGCTGGACCGACACGTTGTCTGGTGTCTGAAAGATACGGCAGAGAGCCCCCCCCCCAAACCCCAGGATCCCTCAATCCTTTAGGCAGAGATGGTGCCGCGCGCAGAGCGCCGTGCCCGGGCAGACACTGTGATGACAGGAAGCGCTCCACACATTCCACATATGAAGCCTAAAGCCGAGGATCTAAAAAAAGACCAGAGACATTACAAACTACTGTCTACGCCACATGGTTCTCAAAATGGGGTTCGTGGACCAATAAGAGTCGTTGAGGACTCCCCTGCACAATGACTTCACTAAATATGATCATTAATACCAAATGATCATATTTAGTGAAGCCCCCAATAAAAAAATCAACTTTATATATTTATGTAATCAATCATAACAAGGAGTTGCACATATCCACTCATTTTGCCTAATTATAGCTTCTATCTTATTATAACATTCATTGAAAGATTACAGTTAATATAACTGTAATCTAAAAGACTAAAACTTAAAATAAACAAGTTATTAGTGAACACTTATAATGAGTGGTGAAAAGTAACAGTACATTTATAATAATAAAAATAATACTATTACTTCAACCTCATTATTTCAGAGGGAAAGATGGACTGTTTTTTGTATCTGACACTTATAGTTATAAAAAAAATACAAAACATGTCATAAGATTCTTAAAAACATTCTTTTCAATCTATTGAGTGTGTAACTAAGTCTTTAGTATTTGTTATTCTATTTACAAAAGTGAACAAATCATTTCATTTCAAATCAACCTATTTTAAGTTTGTTTTTTTCTTGATTTATTGTGCAGCAACTTGCATATTGTTTTCTGTTTCAGGATACAGGAACACTTTCAATTTGATTTAAATAAAAAACAGGTTGAAATACCTATTCTGACAGGCAAGAAACAAGAGTCCACACGAAGCCCACAACCGACTGCTCCATTTCTGCCGGACCAACAGATACACTTTCCATGCAGACAGACGACCCATTGTCGTTTTTTAAAAAGACACGTCAAGCTCAAATTTAGGCACCAGGGCAAAATGGGAAAAGGGAAGCTATGTTAGACAGGAGGGAAGCCTCTGTGCTGAAGTTCTCAGGGCTGGGGCATCTGTGTCTGTAGGGGCCAGTCTGGGGTCCAGGTGCTCCAGAGGAGCGGAGGTTTAGTATCACCAATGATGGACAGAGCTTTCCTGTGTACAGCTGAACTAGAATGTACCAAGGTTCTTGATTCAAATGTTGTCACATCAGCGTCCGTAGGATGACACCGATCCCCACTGTAGCTTACAGTACTGCAGAACTCAGCGTCAGGGACTCCTGGCTAATTGGAATGAATTACTGGGGCTGCTGATGGTTTACTGGCAGGGACCCTGAACTCACCACTAGGCTATGAAGGGGGTCATGATGTCTGCTGTTGGTAGGCAACAAAATCTCCCCGTCAGCCCTGCCAGCAGTGTAACACAGTAAACACTGAGTGGGAAACCAGAGCTGACCCTGAGCTTAACTGGGTGAAACTCTCCTCTACTTTTGTCAAAGAGTATCCAACCCATGTCCTTTACCAATATGATCTCATCGTAATGCTGACTTGAGTTCTGATCTGAGAATAAATATGGCTTTATACCTGCAGGTATTCTGTACTCCAGCTTGTTCTGAACCCATTTTAGTTATGGTATGAGTCTTACTGTCTCAATATTTTCCAATAGTGACCATCAGTTTTACAGTTCATTTTATTCACAAAACAGTTTTAAAAAAAAATACAATCAGAAGAAATAATGCAGATAAGTGAAAGGGGACACCCTAGTTAGCTGTCTGAAGCTTGTCACTAAGCAGTTAACATATAGAATAAATACTAACACGTTGGCTTGATTAAAACAAAATCAAAATAAAAATGGAAGTGCATTCTACAGTAAAATTTGTAACCCACATAAAACCCTAAGAGCTAAACTACCCTAATCCTCAATGGTCCCAAGATATTTATTCCATAAGTCTGCTATTGGTTAAATAAGTATGATACAATAAATAGAGACATTTTGACATGTGGAAATAACGATACAATTTAAACAGATTTCAGAATTGAAAAACTAGTTCAGAAGTCCCCATCCATTTAGAGTGTTCAGGCTTGAACCTATTTTAGTAGTACCTGTTTTTTAATGCATTAGCGTTCAGAGCCGTCCAGGCCCTAGGATATTTACAAAAATGTTAGAAGATTTTTTTTTTAATCTATTCATAATTTGACAATCAATATCTGAACAAAACATTTCCGATCATATCTTCAATCTTAATGGGCAGGCTTTGTTATCGTTAACTTTATGAGAAGTTTCGCCCACTAGGACAGAAATCACAAGCTAGTGGAGATATCCATCGTCGTCCGCTTATCCAGTATCGGGGGGGCAGCAGCTCCAATAGGGGACCCCAAACTTCCCTTTCCCCGAGCCACATTAACCAGCTTCGACTGGGGGATCCCGAGGCGTTCCCAGGCCAGGTTGGAGATATAATCTCTCCACCTAGTCCTGGGTCTTCCCCGAGGCACACACTCCAATAATCCCAACAGCCATGGAGACCAGGAAGTAAAACACCGGGGACGAGCCACAATGACCGCAAACAACACAACATGACGCAAACAATGATCCGACACTAGACAAAGACAACACAAGGACTAAATACACCAGGTATGGAGAACTAACAAGGGAACACTAGGGATGAGAAACAGGTGAAACAAAGGCTGGAAGTAAAACAAGACAACACTAGGTAGGAAAAACAGGGACTTCAAAATAAAACAGGAAGCAGAATAAAATACACAACCATGACAGAAAGAAGTAAGAACGCTGGGGGCGATGCTAGGGCGACACTGGGGTGACGATCTTTCCCTCTAAAAATGTTTACTGTACTAGAAATTAAGGAGCTTTTATTACATAATTCATCATTCCATTTCATTGTAAAGGATGGAATTACAATCCGGTAGTTATGACAGCATTGATGGGATGCAATACCCCCAAAAACCAGCGAAAGCCCAGTATCTACTGCGAGGAGATAGGGGTGTCCGGCTATGGTATTTTGAGTTCAGGAGTCTGTTGCCTTAATCTGGCCATTCTGCACCAGATGATACAAAACCCCTTGCCAGAGGGTAGCAAAGAAAACAGTCCATGATGGGGATGGTTGGAGTCCGTTGTGATTTTTTGGGTCTGGGTCAGACAGTGTTTGGGTGCGAGGTCCTGGATGGAAGGCAATAACAAACCGATGATCTTTTCCACTGTCCTCACCACTCTCCGTTACAGTCCTGCAGTCCCCAAACCAGACAGAGATGCAGATGGTTAGAATGCTCTCTATAGTGCCTCTGTAGAAAGGGTTTAGGAAGAAAGTGAAAACGCTGCTGTGCTATCTTGACAACAGTGGCAGTGTTGAGGGACCACGACAGACTGTGTGTGATCTGCACCCTGAGAAACTTGGTGCTGCTGGCTAATTCTACCACAATGTTGTTGATGAGAAGTGGGGGTGACTGTGCTGATTTCTCATGAAGTCATCAATTATCTCTTTGTTTTTTTCCACATTTAGGAAGAGGTTGTTTCTCATGCACCAGTGTCTGTCTGTCAGTCTGTCTGTGTCACTTCCTCCCTGCAGGACTGTTTACTGTTGTCTACATACTTTACAATGCAGTTTGTACAGAACCTGGCATGGCAGTCGTGGGTCATCATGGTGAACAGTAATGGACTCAGGACGCACGCAGTCCTGAGGGGAGCTGGTGCTCAGGGAGATAGTGCTGGAAATGTTATTTCCAACCGTCACAGACTGAGGCCATTCTGTTGGAAAGTCCACAAGGGGTTCTGAGTCCCAGGGGTCCCTTGGATGATTGTGTTTAAGGACATGCAAGCTATACCGCAAACAGCATTCACACGTGAGTTTTTTTCTCCTCCAGATGTGCCAAGTTCAGTTGGAGTACAGAGGAGATGGCGTCCTCTGTGGAGTGGTTGGGGCGATAAGCAAACTGGGTCAGATCGCTTCATCATTATTGGAGTGAATGCTACAAGGCTGTAATCGGGTTTTTTGGGCACTGGTGTTACGGTAGCAGTCTTAAAACATGATGGGGCAAAAGCCAGGTTCATTGAGGTGTTGACAATGACTGAGGATAGAAGTCAACTGGTCAACACATTCTGTCAGCACCCGTCCTGGGATGTTTTTCGGCCTTCCGAGGATTGCCTTCCTTCTGTTATGGAAGGCTGGAGAAATGTGGACACAAAATGCAGAGGCAGAAACTGAGGATAGCTTTGATGATTTAATAAAAACTCAAAAAATGCAGAAAAACCAAAGGAGTCCTGGAAACAAGCAGGCAAAATGTGAATCCAAAAATAAAGTCCAAGTAAAACAGAAAGCACAGGAAGTCTAACACAAACTGGGAAGACTGAAATACAAACTGGAGACAAAACACAATGATGTGACACAGGACAAGGGGGACACAAAGACTAGATCTAGAGGGTAACGAGGTAATAAGAGACAGGTGACACAAGGGCTGGGAGAGAGGTGGAAAACATCAGACAATCACGAAGAACGGGGAAAAACAAAAGACAGGAAGTAAAGACAGAAAACCAGACTGTCAAAAAAAACAGGAAACAGAGCAAAATACAAAACAGACTACCACAATAAGACAAAACACAGAACAAAACACCAAAACCATCAGGGTTCTCCAGACGTCAGCTGTGTCTGCTCATCTCGGAGGCATGTTTAGTGCCACAAACGGTCCAAAATATGTATTGAGTTTGTTGAAGAAGTGTGTATTGCAGGGTAGCGGCGCAGCTTTGTTGTCTGTTATAGTCTGTGTGTCCTGCTACATGCGCCTGGTGTTCTTTTGGTCTTGGAAGATTTTTTTTTACTTTTGCAACCCTGATGGCACGTTTCAGGTTGGCTCTTGCTGTTCTGAGTGCCATGTCACCGGCTTTGAACGCAGCATTTTGTGCCTTTGGCATTGCACGTACCTCACCGGTCATCCAGGGCTTCTGATTGGCTCGTGCGGTGATATTCTTGGTGACGCATACACTGAAACTTTTGAATTTACGCAGATGCAGCATACTTTTCCTAATTGCAGGTTGCAGACACCTTACATACAAGTTATGTTTGAAAATTCAACCACTGTGGTCCCCTCCTTATTCACTTATGACACCCAAATATAAAACTGAGCACGCAAAGCCTAAGCATTTAACTAGTCAGTTGCTTTCTACAAGCCCACCTTTGGGTAGGAAAAAGTAAGCTTTATTAAACCACACATGCAAAATCGGTTAGCCAAAAGGGAGGGACATCCATGTCAGCACTGTATTTTTTTCAGGTTTCATTTTATATTGTGATTATGTGCCACATTTGCCAAAATCAATGTGTTTAATCTAAACCTATAGATTAGAAGATATAGATATAGAATAGTATTCCTGGCACCAGGTTTGCTGGTGCCAGGAATACTATAGACAATGCACAGAGAAACAGTACACAGGGGGGTTGAAAGGGGTCCAGCAGCTCATAATATAATAATAATAATCCATGAACAAAAGGTTCCAAATAACATATTAGCGTTTTTGGTAAACATGCAACATTGTAAGCACCTAAAGCCACATACATATGTATACATATATAGTCAACAGACAGAAAAAATGTGATTAGAGCAGATTTTGGTTGTTCCAACGGTGTACAAGATGTTCCAATTTGTTTCAACAAAACCAGAAATGGGACACTCGACTGTACTGTTAATGCAGGAGCTTCTCCCAAACTGATCTCCAGGTTTTTCTGTCACAGGTTCAACAGTATCAAAAAACTTCAGTTGTTGCTCCAAACTCTAACTTGACAGGAGCTTAATTACTGAAAACCCAGCCGCACAAACAGGATATATTTAGTGCACTATTTTAGTGAGATGGCCTGGTGACTGCATGTCTATAGGAGATAAAGTTACTTCTGGAGTCCACATTAAAACAGCAGGCAGTCAATCATGTTGGGCTATTAGTTAAGAAGGATTAAGAAGGCGACATTAGTGGTTAATGAGGAAAGTGCACTGATACACTGAGTACACTGAGTATTATCAGTATACTGATACTGAAATACACCTTTCCTTTGGAATAAGTGCAGGCCTTTGGTCATATATGTAATATAACATATACGTAATATAATGTTATGAGCTTTTGGAAGTCATAAAATACCCTGTAAAAGCTATCTATGTCTCACAGCACAATGATATGTCTTCTTTATCAGCTAACAGAGACACTTTAGTGCATCTTCAGAGGTCATTATTAAAGGGCCACTCCATTGATTTCACACAGGAAGATCCATTTACACATCACCTGGGCCCGGTTTTTTTTTTTTAGGATCACGGATTGGATCAAATCTTAGAAATGGGTTTTTCAAAAAAGACAGATTCTGACCAAGATCAGATTGCGTGATCTGATCTTCCAAAACTTGGAACTCAGTTTTGGATCTATTTGGTCCAAAAACACAGGATTATCCCGATCCCATCAGAAGGGTGGATCCAGTTGTGATTTTTCGAGCCAAATAACATCAGAGAGGTTTTTTTTTAAGTGAATGATTATAAAATAAAGGTTTACTGATTTCCCCCGTATTCTGCCTACCTGTTGTTCTTTGCTGAGCCAGTAGGCTACACTGTTTGTTCCATTTAAGGCTCTGGAAAACTTGATTTGGTAATCCTGAAATTTGGTATATGAATCACAGTGATCCAGAAGATTAATGACCTTTTTTTCACCGCATCGAGGAGGGGTTGTTGGTGCTGATTTCCTAGATTTAAAGAATGTATTTGACACCATTAATCATGTTCTCCTTGTTCTCCTATCTAAATAATCTCCGTCTAATGTCTACCTAGGCACCATTAAGTGGGTAGAATTATACTTACCCCATCGGTCTTGGTTTGTTAGAGTGAACAATCATCAATCAGGTGCTATTTCCTTGCCTGCAGGTGTCCCACAGGGTTTGATGCACTCAATGATTTTGTTCTACAATAAACCAGGTTCATGAAAATCCATGGACTGCCATCAATGAAAGATCTTGCTTTGTTTTTATTTTCTCTTAAAATGTTTATTATATGAACTTCAAGACTTTCCTTATATGTGAAAACCTACTTGCAATAAACTTTCGGATTCATTACATATGACATATGTTTCAAGTCTACACTGACTCAAAAACTTGCGTACACAAGGTCAGACCAGAAGTGAGATTTTTTCGCTCACGTTCAAATTGATAAATGCGGAGCTTTGCGTAGGAATCGGCGTACGCCCGTGCTACGTCTCTTTTAGGTCGTACGCACATTTCATGAATGAGGGCCATTGTGTGGGATACCTCAGGGTTCAGTCTTGGGACCTAATCTGTTCCTCTTGTACATATTTCCTCTAGGACAGATAATTAGTCAATTTAGCGCCATAGCTTACCATCTGTACTGCTCGTTTAAGGAAACTGTCTTCTTTAATCAACTATTTGACTAGCATCAAACAGTGGTTATGTGACATTTTTCTGCCCCTTTGTAACCCCTGAAAGTCGAATCCCTCAGGCAAAGCAGCACATTGTCCTTAGGTGTTTTATTCATGTCCTTGGAGCTCCACTCTAAACAATTACTTAGGAACTGTTTCTTCCAATTAAGGAATATTTCTAAATTAAGAACACTTGACTAAGGGGGAGTTAGAGATGATCATTCATGCTTTCATTTCTTCACGTTTGGATAACGGCAACTTTTTACCTGTTTGAAAAAGAAGGATCTTTACCATCTCAAGGCTGTTCAGAACTCTGCTGCAAGGCTTTTAACTCAACTTAACAAAAGAGCACACACCACGCCTGTTTTAGCAGCACTCCACTGGTTACCAGTCCAGGAGAGAATTCAATTTAAAGTCCTGGTCCTTACTTCTTGCAACACACTAGTCTGCTTTATATCAAACACTGCAGTCTTTTGTTTTCACTGTTTTTATTCAGTTCCACAGAGGACATGTTTTCACAACAACCAAAAAATTAAATACTCAAATCTAAATTACAGTAGTATATTCTACAGTACAGTAAATTCAGAATCAAAAATCAAAACAAACAATACACTACTGTAAACACAAAAAAACACAATTGTGCGCAAGTGGGATTATGGATCCTGCTGTCTGTTGGGGTCTGTGGGGAAAATATCCATCCCTGGAGTGACCTCACCTCAATGTCTCCGCATGCTTGTTCCATTGCCTGCAGAAGAGGCCTACGGGCATGTGGTTGACAGTCATATACGTGCCATCTCCAAATTGAAAAAAAAATCCTCTATAGGATTTAGAAATGGAGAGTAAGGGGGCAAGTACACAACATCAAATTGATCATGGCTGGTGAACCAGTTCTGGACCAGAGCAGCCCGATGGAAACTAACATTATCCCAAACAACAACAAACCTGGGCTGCTCTGGTCCATCCTGTACATGAAGTGCATCTAGAAATTTGATCATGTGTTGCGCATTATAGGGACCCAGTTTGGCACGGTGGTGCAGTAGCCCTCGAAGACTTATGGCAGCACACAATGTGATATTTCCCCTGCGCTGCCCCGGGACGTGCACAATTGCCCTTTGGCCAATTATATTACGTCCCCGTCGTCTTTTTCCTAAGGTTGAATCCAGCCTCGTCACTGTAAATACATTCATGTGGCGGGGCAGCTCCATCCATGTTCATGATTCTCTGTAATAAAACATACTGTACATATTGTGGATGGCTTTACTCAAAGCACACACCTGCACTACTACACATACAGAACCGACCCACCCCGCCACACAGGTACCTGTGTAGCTTTCTGAATGTATCTATGTGCTACTAATCCAGGGGTACATATTCATCTCTTACTGGACTGCACCCATTCTGTATTGTACATGTAAAGGACTGAAACACTTACCTGTACATCCCCCCAACCCTCATCCACCTTCACTGGCTCTTAATTAAATCCTCGTCACCTACAAATCCCTCCACGCCCTGGCCCCACAGCACCTCTCTGACCTCCTCCATCCATACACCCCACCCTGAAACGGCCTCAGATGCTGGCCTGCTTTCCATTCCCCACGCCAGACTCTGTACCTTTGGAGAGTTGCAGCTCCATCCTTCTGGAACACCCTCCCTGTAGATCTCCAAAATGCTACATCCCTGAAACACCACCTGATTGCCACAGCCTACAACCTCCTGTAGTACAGCCACAGTCATTATGTAAAGTGCCCTTGGGTTTCATGAAAGGCACTATATAAATATGTTATTATTGGTAGTATTTTTTAGGTTTATCTCTGTGAGCTAATTAACCTGTGACCATTCAAGCCAGCCCTAAGAGCTGAAAGCTACCATTATTACGTCTGCTAAACTTCCATAATCATTAATGAATTGACAAAAATAAAAAGGATAGCAGTGTCCTAAAGAAACTGTGGATCTTTGGTTCCATCCATGGAGTTTTACCTCAACCAATTAGATCCGTTCAGCCTTAAACCCAGACTCCAACTTGCCAACATGGACCAATATGATTAGCCTGACTGCACAGCGGTGGCAGAAAGGCCCTAGCATACAGCATTTTTATTTTGTGAAATTTAAAGGTGGAATGTGTGATTTGTGAGTTTGTTTTTTCCTACAAAGGGCATACGCTGTCATACATATGAAAGGTAAGTTATCACATATACAGTTAACCAGAGCAGACATGTAATATCCCTCTTCGCTGCCCTGGCTCTGACCCTCTATGCTGTGACCCTGGTAACTTCTCCTGGCACCCAGGTTGAAGGATGGCACAGAATACACACACCTGCGTGAACAATTGTAACCATGTTTGTAAAGCAGTCTGAGGTCAACTGTTATATGAAGTTTCTTCTACTCACAGAGATGCTAGAGGAAAAGCTGAACCAACGACTATAATATAAACTCGTAACCGTCAAAGATTACCCAGACCTCTGCAGGATTGATGTATTCTCTCCACCACTAGAGAGCAGAGCAGCCCCATGGCCATGAAAGACTGGAAACAGAAAGGTACGCATGCACGGCCAAATTTGGGTTTCAGGGAGTTAGGGCTATAAGGCTGTATCCTGTAAACAGGTATTGCATGTGCATCATATATTTTATTCCTTTGAGCAATAGTAGAACTACAGTTTTATGAAATTACTGAGCCAAAACAACACCACCAGATTTAATTCCCACTTTACTTGCATCTCTGTGGATTTATTGGACATTCTAGTCAAAGGTGTGCTCACCTGTGCCCGTGCAGTGGAAAAAGGGGCGGAACGCTTGTTTGTCTCTACAGGTGGGAATTTGCACACCGCTGCCTGGGATATTTCTTTCCAACATACATTCACTGTGCAACAAACTGGATGAACTTCAGCTAATTTTCTACCATTTTGTGGCTCTTTGGTCTGATACCAAACTCAAAGCTAAAGCTGGCTAGCTTCCAGCTATTCAGAGCGGGCAGCGATACAGAAGCTTTAAAATGAGCGCCGACTCGAGAGTCGCAAAGTGAGAGAAACAAAGTGTCACCCCTGCAGTAGGAAAAGTTAACCCCCTCCTTGATTTCATGTTGTTTAGGGGCGGCTGTGGCTCAGTGGTAGAGCGGTTGCCTGCCAATCGAAAGTGGTTCAATCCCTGGCCCTGCAGTCACATGTCGAAGTTGCTGCGCATCTGAGTGTGAATGTGTGTGCATGTTTATCTGATGAGCAGGTGGCACCTTGTACGGCAGCCTCGGCCACAGTTTATGAATGTGTGTGAATGGTGAATGGTTCCTGTATGATGTAAAAGCGCTTTGAGTAGTTGTTAAGACTAGAAAAGCACTATATAAATACAGCACATTTACATTGTTTATGGAGAAGGAGAACCAGGAAATTAGTCGGGGGAAATGCACGGCTAAGCGTCGTGATTCGCCATGTCACGTCACATCCTACCATGTGCTACTGATTTTGTGTGTGTCACCACTTACTGTAAACCAAATCTACCTAAGGGTATGAATAAAGTAACCTTGACGGCATAGATTTTATATCTTATAACATTGGCTGGTGTAATGGTGTAACAGTGATTCCACTACACTGTTGTCCTGATCTTTAATAACTGGAAACCCTTCATCCATCCCGGCTGGTGTTTACATTCCCAATCCAAAGGCACGCTAGTCGACCAGATACTGTGTGGAACGGACTCACCCGGACTCCTTTGCTTTTGTCCTCTGTGACTTTAACAAAGGTGATCTCAGCCATGAACTCCTCAAATACAGACAGTTTATAAAATGTCCAACCAGAGAGAAGATGATTTTGGATCACTGTTTTTTTTTTAAAACCTTTATTAACCAGGAAAGTCCCGTTGAGGTTAAAAACCTCTTTTTCAAGGGAGTCCTGGCCAAAAGGCAGGCAAAAACACAATCAATTACATTTATAAAAGTTATACAACACAGATAATTAAAAACATTTACAATGTAAACAGGTAATTTCAGCTTCTATCAATCTGGACTTAAAAGCATTTAAGAATTCCATGCAGAAAGGAGCGGAGTAGACAAAGGCCCTTTTACCCAGATTTGTACGGGCAAATGGAACAAAGAGCAGCAAGTGATCATCTGATCGCAATGAATGGGAACCAACACCTCTCCATGTGATTAAACTACTGATGTAGGATGGCAACAGACCTAGCATGGCCTTATAGATAAAAATATGCCAATGCCCTGATCTCCTGTCTGACAGCGATGGCCATCCCACTCTGGAATACAATTCACAATGATGGGTTAGATTTTTACAATTTGTAATAAATCTCAGAGACGCATGGTACACAGTGTCAATCTTATGCAGACATTGTGCTGAGGCGGTCCTATACACCATGTCACCATAATCTAGGCTAATTAGCCCAAGCTCCACGAGGATGTAGCAGGCTCAGGCTGGTTAGCCCAAGCTCCACGAGGATGTAGCAGGCTCAGGCCGGTTAGCCCAAGCTCCATGAGGATGTAGCAGGCTCAGGCCGGTTAGCCCAAGCTCCAGGAGAATGTAGCAGGCTCAGGCCGGTTAGCCCAAGCTCCACGAGGATGTAGCAGGCTCAGGCCGGTTAGCCCAAGCTCCAGGAGAATGTAGCAGGCTCAGGCCGGTTAGCCCAAGCTCCAGGAGAATGTAGCAGGCTCAGGCCCGTTTGCCTAGCTCTGTTTAGCCTGAGCTAGTAGGATCCGTTGGATCAGGCTCAGGTTAGCAAAATTGGCTCAGAGCAGAGGTATAGTGTCATTTTTAAACTCACAGAAGTCCACAATCTTCTTAAAAGTTCAAAATAAAATTTCCGGGTAAATAACTTATATGACTTAAAACTACAACTTAGAAGAAATAAATACTATAAAATACATTTAAATTAAATCAATCCAGAGAGAGACACTGAGCAGACCTTAGACTAGCCGCCATCTTGGAACATCTGGATGAGTACACAGAGGCTGTGACGTCATACATGAAATCAGGACAGCTGTATCCCATCACACACCACAGGTACAACCATGACAAGCCCTGGTTCACAGCCAAACTACGGTTGCTGAAGGAAGAGGAGTCTAGGAGTGGAGACTGGTTTTGAGTCAAAATACAAATTTAGCAAAGCAGTGACAGATGCTAAAAGACAGGACTCTAAGAAACTCCAACAGCATTTCTCAAATAATGACTCGGTTGCTGTCTGGAGGGGCCTCCAGGACATTGAGGCCAGCAGGAAAAGATTAGGGCTGATCCCTCTCCACCCAGACACAAACTGTTTGGACTCCTCCCCAGGACCTCATGCCACAAAAACAGTTTCTTCCCCTCCCCCGGACCCCCGCTGACATTGAGTCTTAAGGCCAATTGTTGTGGGTATGTACATGGGTACGTGGATATGCGGACCGTACACCGTAGCCTGACGTGCGCCTCTCAAAAAATAATGTAACTACAGGTTGAGGCGTCACAGATCGCAACAGCTGTGATTGGTCTGTTTGGCAGGGCTTGGTAGGGTTGCATTTCCCCTGACTCATTTCCTGATGCGTGTGTGTGTGTGTGTGTGTGTGTGTGTGTGTGTGTGTTTGTGTGTCTAACATTTGAGTCTGTGGTTCATAATTACCATGGGGTGAAACCTGGTCTGGTCTGTTTAACAAAGTAACATCGATGACAGAGTCCGACATTAGATGATTAATCTAGAATAAGAGCTAGAAATGAGCACGATTCCATTGAAAAGCAGTAACCCTAACCCACAATGTTCTGTCTCAAACATATCTTCACCATGTCATGTGATACTTCACTACATAACACACAAATATTACTGGGACCTATACAGATGAACATTTAATATGTATATTCACATTATAGACGCCACTGCTGACTATCGCTGTAATAAGTTGTTGACATTGGTCTTAGAATATTTCTGTGTCAGTAACACAAATACAACAGTAGTGTGTCAGGAATGTACACTGTGCCTCACTTTATCATACAGTATGTAGTGTGTGTGTATATGTTCGGTGGTGGTGCTAACAATCCTTACATTCTAGACATGAACTGTGAGTGTAGCTCATTGTTATCCTTCTCTGCTCTCTCTCCTGAGCCACACACAGTAAACCCAGTGGGGTTTTTGTTAGGGGCTGGGACTACCCAACGTCAGACTCACAAGTGGAATGTGCACTTCCCACTCGCTGTTAAGTAACTTTACAAATCAGCCAGAGGAAGCGCTACAAAACACAGCTATTGCAGCAATGTCCTGCTCCCAGTCGTGAAGGAGAATGAAGTAAGCGGCTCTCTGTTGACTCCGATTACTGGGAGGAAACCGCTGCCAAACAAACTCCAACTCAGACAGGGATTATGAGCAGCCCCTTTTACAGTACCGCCAACAGGAGACTTCAGAAAGAGAATGTAAGTGAGTAAAGTGAGAGTTTAACAGCAGTGTCTGATTTTTCGCTGGAGAAGGAATGTTCTGTCTCAGGCAAATTATATACAAAGCTTCATTCACTGTCATCTTTCCAAGCATTCACAGCTAAGTACTGGATATTAGGCTTAGAGTTCTAATGTATGTCTAATGAGCTCATTAAAGATATGCACTGTTGTAAAACTACCCAGGGTGACAGACAGGACTGTACTTCAAACGTATACTATGTAATTTTCTGCCGCCAGCTGTCTCTCAATCAAAACAATGGATGTATGGTCGAATGGGTGGTCGAGTTGGGCTGTCAAAACAATCATACCCAAAATAACTGGTTGTGACATTATAATGTTATGGTACAGTTTAGCCACCAAGCATTAGCACTTGTCAGCGTAGCACATTGTAGTCATCTGGATCGATAATACATAATAATAAATCAGGTCTCGGCTGTATTTCTGTGTTGCAAAGTGGCATGTAATCAATGAAAAAATAAGCCTGTGTGGCAGACCTTTTGTTTTTTATTATAATTTTGTACTACTGTAATTTTTTTTTGTGACATTGTATTGATTTACATTTAAGACAATGGGAGTACACAACTCAACAAAACATAGGTAGTCATTTTTTTAGACATGCAGAAATATGACATATATCTTTAAATATAGTTTTGTGCATTTAATTTGTATTTGTGCTGACATCCTGTGCTATGAAGGGATATAAGTTTACTCTGTCTGAATGATATATAGTAAACTGTAGATAAGTCACAGATGCTAGCTGTCACTGCGGCCGGGGCTTATCTCTGCCCAGGACGGTTATGATTGGGTTAAAGAAATACAAACATACTGTTTTTTAATTCATGCTCCTTACGTAACACCTTGAATGGAGCATTTCAATTTGATTCCAGTTGTATTGCACCCAAAGGAAGGAGTAATTAAGCTATATAGTTAAGCTTCTTTCTCCATCCGGGTTCCAAAGGGGGTTCAAGGAAACCTATTTCGGCCGCTTGTACCCTCTCAACACCGTACTCAGATACAAAAGTCTAAACAACACGTGGTTTTAGAGTGAGTTACGAGGAACTATTTCTCAACTGAATCAGACACATTTTATTGAGGGGGGGATTGGGTGCAGAAAATTCCTGGAGAAAGCTAGGCTTCCAATGTATGCTACATGTAAACTAAGCTAATCTAAGCTAAAGGGCTGTAGTACTGGAGTCCGGTCTTGGACTCGAGTCCGGACTCAAGACCATTTTTCTATGGTCTTGGACTTGTCTCGTACTCGCTAGTATTTGGACTCTGACTTGTCTCGGTCTCGGCCACTGGTCTTGTCAGATATGGCTTTTGGTCTTGACCGAGTCCAGTTGTCTTTTATTATGGTGATAATAATATCTATATATGGTGATAATAGATTGTCTTGATACTGTCAACATAAGACCTTTTTTTCTGTCCTGAACTCTGTCTTGACTCGGACACAAACCATTTTGGTCTTGTCTTGGATTTGACAAAGGTGGTCTTGACTACAGCTCTGGTAGTTAGACCTCCTATCTAACCCTCAGCAAGAACATGCATCAGTGTATGTAATGAAAGTACCTCAAAGTTATACTTAACTACAGTACTTGAGCAAATGTACTTTCCATCTGTTTCCATGTATGATGTTCCAGATGATTGATGAGAATATTCCTATCAAAGTGCAGTTCTACAGTAAACATGTAGAGGTGTGTTCCACCTGTGTGAATTAGATGTCTACAGTGTGAAAGACCAATATCAAATGCCATTTTCTTCTCTTACAGGCTCAGCTTCAGGCTCGCCTACATTTTCTTGTATAACCTGTTCCAGTTCTGTGGACACACATGGATACTGGCTAATACCATGGCCAGGTTTCTCACATTTGGTCAAGGTAAGAAAAATAAAAAAAAAGATGCAATAATGTTCAAAATGGATCTGCATTTTAAGCTTTCTGAGGTCATTCTTAGAGCAGCTCTTTAAATAATAGGTTTTAAATCAGAGCAGGAGCTCTATAAGATATTCTCCACCAAATGGAACATGTTAGAATGTTAAATTGGATTTTTGACTTTGCAGATGCCTTAGCAGACACATTTTACTCTGTTGGCTTTGTGATGAGTCTGTGCCAGCTGCTCTCCATCCTGGAGCTTTTCCATATCGCAGATGGGATTGAGAAAGCCAGACTCCTACCTCGCTTCGTCCAAGTGTGTATCACACTCTTTAATAATCATGTTCATGCTATAGAATGCTGAGTTCTTACCCATTTGAAGCGGCTGGTGGATTGATGATCTGTTTTTCAGGTCATGGAGAAGAACCTCCTGCTGACCATGGTCATCATGCTGGAGGAAATCCAGAGTAAACCAGTGGTGTGTGCACAGTTCTTCTTGTGGAACATTCTGGACCTCCTACGGTACGGCCATTCATGTTTCAGCCCCACTGCCAATGGTGCCCAAGGGTAATGATGGAAGTCAGTTGGGTTGTCTGTCAAATAGTTTGGTCCAAAGCAAGATATCTGGATAATTACTTGTAGGTAGTTCTCAGTGATATTTTCTGTGAAGATTTGTGTGACACACGATTATTGTGGAATATTCCCAACATGGTCTTACAGTTTTACCTCAATTGCTTTGGCACATTTACTGAAACAAACTTACAATACAAAAAAAAAACTAAATACAATCCTCACACCACGTGGTACATTCAGCACATCACTCTATGTGACCTGTTAAAGGTGAGGACTCATTTAAAAGAATTAACTCCGGTTTCAATTGTAAATAATCATTGTCATCCAAACAAAAGGTTCCATTATCATTGCTTAGCCTTAGACCAAGACAGTCAATAAAAGCATGTTGTCAAATGACAGTGTACTCTAAAAGGGTGATGGTTACCCCACTATATCACATCGTCCAGTTGCTAACACTGTTTATTTAGGCAGCTGAATAGTATTAATGTCAGCCATGGCCCACAATATAATTTCTCATTTAATGTACACACCAGCCAACCACAAATACATAAAAAGGATTGTATAGATCGAAGATATACAGCAGCAGAATTTAGTGTTTCCTCTATGTTGACATGATATGAGTATTGGCATGGATGGGGAATGTCTTACTATGATTAATGACAGATTATGCTTACCTTCTGATCCAGTCACCTGCCAGTGCCATAATGGCTTCGGTTAACATTCTGCTGTGTACTGTTTGGTGACAGGTACCCACATGAGCTGCTATGTGTTATGGCTAGCCCCTCCGACGCCATGCTGTGGACTCGCTACACACTCTGGATCCCCTTATACATCCTGTCAGTGGCCACTGAAGGTGACTAAATCAATTATTAACTTCAGTTTTAATATCAAGTTGTGAGACAGTTTTACAGAAACACACCAAACAGCATCTCGCTCCTTAACATTTATACTGTTGCTGGCCTGACACGCTGAACAATATGAGCTGCTGAGATGTGTCACACTGATGTGTGAGGCACTCAGCCAGTTGGCAAAGCTGAGCCGATGATAAAATGTCAGGAAGTGTGTGAGAGACAGACAGACAGACAGACAGAAACAGACAGTTGACAACAGACTGAGCCGATGACAGAAAACAGACAGGAAGACAGACAGACAGACAGACAGACAGACAGACAGACAGACAGACAGACACACACACACACACAATGGTAGAAATATCTAGGTAAAGTTAATGACTAAATTGTAGAAATAAGTTGCTAAAAGTAACATACAGTGTATTAAAAGTGCACAGGAACAGTTGTATATGTGTTCTGTTTCCTCCTCAGGTGTCACCATATACCAAGCCCTGCCTTATGTTGAGCCAACAGCACCAAACTCAACAGCGCCAGCACACGTTGGCCTCCCCGTCATCCTGATGCTCTACCTGCCTGTTCTGGGACTGGGTAAGATGAGTTAGCCAGCGTTAATAAAAACAATAATAACACACATATATATATATATATATATACAAACACACATATATATAGCGCCACTCATGCACCCAAGGGCACTTTTGCAAATTCTAATTTAATATTATTTGCAAATTTACAACAGTTATAGAAAAGGAAATAAAAAGGTATGCCAAGGGAAAGAAGTAGAGCCAACCAAATAATACTTAACATAATACACATGTACCATTATAACCCTACAATATGAGACCTAAGAGTAGTAGATTATAATAAAATTTTGGTTAACCTCGTTTCTGAAATCATCAAACATTGAAAACTGTGTTTAACGTTTATTTAAGCCTTATTACATAAGAAAAAAGGTTCATTTTGAGGTCCGTAGTGTAGCCTACACTTGAGTGTAATATTGCCCGTTTAATAAGCCCAAACTGAAGAAATCCTACACATTAAACACAAAACTGCTCTGCTAGCTCAATCGTTTTGTAACTTAGACATTTGCTGAAAATATTATCGTATTCATTAACACGATTGTGGTACTGTTCAGTTCAAAATCATCTAAAACACCAATGTACAAAGACATAGCTGACCAGACGCAAAGTTTTAATTTGAAAAGTAGAAGCTCGGGGATGGCACCATAGACAGTACAAGTAATGGACAATGTGATGACGTTGTGTTGTGTAAATCAAAATGAATGGCAGTCAATGGGATGCTAACGGCGGGTGAGTGCTAGGTAGCATTAAAATGGCGCCATAGGAGCTACGCTTCGTGGAGGCTGGCTTACCCTCATGGATGGCAAATTGTTTTTTGCAGGATGGTAAGGGAAGACTTCATATGTATTGTTTTAATAATGAAAAGAGGAGCTCCACTTGATTCTGAACTATCTCTTGGTAAACAACAGCTAGGTGCAGCTTTAAAGGTCCCATGACATGTGCTTTTTGGATGCTATCTTATAGACCTTAGTGGTCCCCTAATACTGTATCTGAAGTCTCTTTTATATAGACTTCGTGGTCCCCTAATACTGTATCTGAAGTCTCTTTTATATAGACCTTAGTGGTTCCCTAATACTGTATCTGAAGTCTCTTTTATATAGACCTTAGTGGTCCCCTAATACTGTATCTGAAGTCTCTTTTATATAGACCTTAGTGGTCCCTAATACTGTATCTGAAGTCTCTTTATATAGACCTTAGTGGTCCCCTAATACTGTATCTGAAGTCTCTTTTATATAGACCTTAGTGGTCCCTAATACTGTATCTGAAGTCTCTTTATATAGACCTTAGTGGTCCCTAATACTGTATCTGAAGTCTCTTTATATAGACCTTAGTGGTCCCTAATACTGTATCTGAAGTCTCTTTTATATAGACCTTAGTGGTCCCCTAATACTGTATCTGAAGTCTCTTTTATATAGACCTTAGTGGTCCCTAATACTGTATCTGAAGTCTCTTTTATATAGACCTTAGTGGTCCCCTAATACTGTATCTGAAGTCTCTTTTATATAGACCTTAGTGGTCCCCTAATACTGTATCTGAAGTCTTTTATATAGACCTTAGTGGTCCCCTAATACTGTATCTGAAGTCTCTTTTATATAGACCTTAGTGGTCCCCTAATACTGTATCTGAAGTCTCTTTTATATAGACCTTAGTGGTCCCCTAATACTGTATCTGAAGTCTCTTTATATAGACCTTAGTGGTCCCTAATACTGTATCTGAAGTCTCTTTTATATAGACCTTAGTGGTCCCTAATACTGTATCTGAAGTCTCTTTTATATAGACCTTAGTGGTCCCTAATACTGTATCTGAAGTCTCTTTTATATAGACCTTAGTGGTCCCCTAATACTGTATCTGAAGTCTCTTTTATATAGATCTTAGTGGTCCCCTAATACTGTATCTGAAGTCTCTTTTATATAGACCTCAGTGGTCCCCTAATACTGTATCTTAAGTCAGTTAGCTAATGTGTTAAGAAAGCGACTGTTGAGTTTAGGAAACGTACAAGGAGGGACACAATCCTGTGTCTCCTGGGTGAAAGTCCAGGGTTTTACCCATCCACCCCCCCGCCCAACCTCCCTACGCGGATTTTCGCCCTTTCATACTACTCACTACGGTGTAAATTCATTTCATGAGACCAATGACTTGCTTTGTGTCGATTTTGGGGCAATCGGGCCAGATGGTGGCGTGAATGAACTTTATGTTTTGGCCTGGAGTCTGGGGGTCACGACTGATCTATCCATATAGGCCACACCCATTTGTGTAAAGATCAATTTACCGCCAGTTTATTTGTTTTTTCATTACTTCTCCTACACATTTTGAGCAATTATCACCAAGTTTGGTCATCTTTGGACCAGGCTAGAAAACATGACTTTCTTGGATTTGTGGTGTTCCGCTCAGTTAACGCAACACGTTCAATATCAATAAACTGAATACTGTGACTAAACAAGCTAACATCGCTATGTGTCTGAAATGACTATAGCAGTGCGCACACCTTCTGACTTTCTAATAGTAGTGTTGTCTTTTTAGGGGCCTCTGTAACCGTCTGGCAACTGCTAAAGGAGAGACAGCACCACCTGGAGAAATGGAACAAGATGAAGAAAAATAAATGATATGTTGTCTTTTTTTTAAAGACAACAGGGACTGTTAATTTTGAAATTCAGTGACCTTAATGTCATAAAGATGTGTGACTATTCAAATTTATATTTAATAGAAGGGAGCCAAAAAATCTAATTCCACATCCTTAAATATTTCCTGTATTTGATGAACTTTAATGGTCATATGTTGTTTTGACAGAGCACATTCCTGATGTCTTCATATGTGATTGAATGAGAGCTTTAACATCCTAAACATACAGGTTGTCCATGTTGCTGCAGGGAGCCTCATAAGTTCAGAGATGTCCCTTCATCCAGCAGGCAGAGGCTGGACAGACACAGTCTCTTGGTGTTTAAGCTCCAGCCGTGTTTTTGGGAAGAACCGGTTTGTATTGCCATGGTAACCATGTGTCATGGCTCCTCTGGGCTACCATCCGTATGCTCGGGTCCACACAGCTTTCTTCTTGAACTCAGCGGAGGACTTGAAAGCCAACAGGGCCGCTGAAACAACACCATCACATTAAATCATTCCAGTTTATAATCAAATAAGGAGCTTCCATTTCTGCCAAGAATGTTATTCGCTCTTGTTAATGTATCCAACTAGGAAGCAAGTTGCGTGTGTGTGTACTGCTGGGGTCCCAATGACTTGCTTTGTGTCGATTTTGGGGCAATCGGGCCAGATGGTGGCGTGAATGAACTTTATGTTTTGGCCTGGAGTCTGGGGGTCACGACTGATCTATCCATATAGGCCACACCCATTTGTGTAAAGATCAATTTACCGCCAGTTTATTTGTTTTTTCATTACTTCTCCTACACATTTTGAGCAATTATCACCAAGTTTGGTCATCTTTGGACCAGGCTAGAAAACATGACTTTCTTGGATTTGTGGTGTTCTGTTCAGTTAACGCAACATGTTCAATATCAATAAACTGAATACTGTGACTAAACAAGCTAACATCGCTATGTGCAGCAACAAGGGCGGGGATTCAAGGCTTCAGGGCTCTGAAGACTCAAGCATGTTCTCTGCAGTTCTACATTTTCTACATGGGAGCGGGCGGTCAATAAACCGTGGGTCCCAAGATTTAGCTACTGCGAACCATAAGGATGGAGTCCTCGAACAAACAGGTGATGAACTGGCTGCACACAGTCCTGCTCTGAGCTGGTGTCTGCAGGAAGGGAAATAGCAATGCGGCTCTAATTACTGATCCAAATGTACTGAAAAATGTCTGAATGTGTCCAGGAATCTCCTGTTATTGTGCACGTAATCCCCCAAAGAGCATGTGTTAAAGTATTTTGATTAAATCCGTGTTTGTCATTAACATGGAATAGACAGAGAGGAAAAGCAGTCTGATGAGACACTCCTTCGACACTCTCTACGCTTACAGGGGTGTCTTCCTGATGTTAGCAGCTTTTGCCTCATCAACTTCTCACAGAACTTCATGTGGATTTGATATAATTTTGTGTGGTCTCGCCGTCTTCCATGCAGCTGTCCTGAACTGTTACTAATGGTGTTGGTTTCCTGGGACGGCGGCCGCCTGTCACTCACAGCCGAACGCCCTGACATACAGTCAGGTCCATAAATATTGGGACATCAACACAGTTCTAATCTTTTTGGCTCTATACACCACCACAATGGATTTGAAATGAAATGAACAGGATGTGCTTTAACTGCAGACCGTCAGCTTTAATTTGAGGGTATGTACATCCAAATCAGGTGACCGGTGGAGGAATTACAACAGTTTGTATAAGTGCCTCCCATTTTTTAAGGGACCAAAAGTAATGGGACAGATTAACAATCATAAATCAAACTTCCACTTTTTAATAATTTGTTGCAGTCAATTACAGCCTGAAGTGTGGAACGAATAGACATCACCAGATGCTGGGTTTCATCCCTGCTGATGCTCTGCCACGCCTCTACTGCAACTGGCTTCAGTTCCTGCTTGTTCTTGGGGAATTTTCCCTTCAGTTTTGTCTTCAGCAAGTGAAATGCATGCTCAATCGGATTCAGGTCAGGTGACTGACTTGACCATTGCATAACAATCCACTTCTTTCCCTTAAAAAACGCTTTGGTTGCTTTCGCAGGATCCTTCGGGTCATTGGTGTTGCTAAGCTCACCGGTGCGTTCTTTCTTTTTAAGAATGTTCCAAACAATTGATTTGGCCACACGTAATGTTTTTTCTATCTCTCTGATGGGTTTGTTTTGATTTTTCAGCCTAATGATGGCTTGCTTCACTGATAGTGACAGCTCTTTGGATCTCATATTGAGAGTTGACAGCAACAGATTCCAAATGCAAATAGCCCCCTTGAAATGAACTCTAGACCTTTTATCTGCTCCTTGTAAATGGGATAATGAGGGAATAACACACACCTGGCCATGGAACAGCTGAGCAGCCAATTGTCCCATTACTTTCGGTCCCTTAAAAAGTGGGAGGCACATATACAAACTGTTGTAATTCCTACACCGTTCACCTGATTTGGATTAAAGCGGACAGTCTGCAGTTAAATCACATCTTCTTTGTTTCATTTTAAATCCATTGTGGTGGTGTATTGAGCCAAAAAGATTAGAATTGTGTTGATGTCCCAATATTTATGGACCCGAGTATGCCTGAGTATGATTCAAACAGGCGAGTCCCACACAGCTGTCTTTAAGGGAGACGTTAGCTACAGATATTTTCTGGCACTGTACCAGTGATGTCAATGCAAAGATGGTCTGTGTGTTTTAGACTCCGCCAGAGCAGGTTTCTGCTAACTGCTGCCAATACTGATGTTTTTCAGCATCGGTGTTTCCTTCCTGTGGACTCTTCTTCAAACAGCTGTTCATTACATTCAGGTTCATTCTGTGTCATTTAAACCGTTGATCTTGTCTGAGGGGGGGGGGGCAACAGTTTTTCAAATCATCAACATAATGTTTCTGTGGCTCAACATTTCATTTTAATAGTGTGTTTTACCTCTGGCTGTGCTGATGGTTGCGGCCGACAGATTCTCTTCAGGACCCTCTGTGATGCTGAAGAGCCAGTCTATGAACTGCCACACACACACATACATACACATACACGCACACGAACACGAACACACACACACAGTGTCTTGTTGAGCCATAGCCTCAGTGTATTTATATTTATATTCTGTGCTGTGCCTGATTTTTGCTGCTGTAACACTATAATTTCAAATTTTATTGGGGTCAATATCTATCTATCTATCTATCTATCTATCTATCTACCTACCTAAATGAGACCCACCCACCTTGTGTGTCTGGCTGCTCCAGGGCTCTTTCTCCAGCAGCTGAACCAGGCTGTGGGACATTCCCAGCATGCACCGAGGCAGGGCCTGGTCGGTGAATGACTCCTCACCATACAGACCGTGCTGCAGAGTCTGGGGCTTTGAGTCGGGTTGCCATGGGAACCACTGGGCCCTAATGCCCAGGAGGCGGGGCATAAAATGGTCACCCCAGGAAACTACAGCAGCAGCAAAAACCTGAAACAGGAAGTCTGTGGCCTGCAGAAAAAGAAAGGAAATCTATTTTGAGCTTAACAAGTCAGGATATAAAATATTATGTGTAGAAGGTTGACCCGGTTGAAGAATTTCCCAGGACATTTCCCAGGACCAACTGCAGACATTTGTAGCAGAAACACAGAGCAAAGAGTCTCAAGGGTGTTCAAAGAGTTTCAGACACAAAAATAAAACAAAATTTGGGAGCTTAAAACGACTTTAGGACAGATTATTAAGCAACCAGATTCAATTTAGCAACCAACATATCTTTATAATATAGTATAAAATACTATTTCAATACAGTACTAAATTATATATACTATAATATTAAAAGTCTGCTACTGTAGCTCTAAAATGATGATTCTCCTGAGCAGTGTTTGGAGGAACTAATTCCAGTAATGTATTACTTTTTGCTGTAATGCAGTAATATAAGGCATTAGTATTACAACAATTAACTTTTTGTGACATATAATACAAATGTCTAATCTGTCATTTGATGTCTTTTTGAGATTTTTCCATCTTTTCTTGGACATAATTATGCACATCAATACAAATTTTTACCTAGGGTGCCCAAACTTTCGAACCCCACTGTATATATAATAGTATATACATGTTTTATAACATTGGTATATAATGAAGAGCAGTTAAATAAGTTTCCATATCTACCTCTGTTAAAAATCCTACCGTTGAATTGAAGCCACCAATATTGCACATGCTGTATTAATATGGAAAATGCTAATATTCAATATGCCCCATTCTCTCAAATTCAGCCTGGCATGCAATATTTGGTGTCTTTGGAAACTCTGGGATCTTCGGCAGAATTTAAAATAAATCCTGCACAAACACTAAACGTGGACATACCAGTGGGACTTTAGATATGAATACAAGTTAATTATTACTTATTTTCATATAGATGGTCATGGTTCATGTGACTGCTAGTGGTTGTCCTTTAACGGAAAATGACACCATTTGAATTTTCACCAGACCATTTGATGTTAAGTTACTTTTGAATATTTCCAACATGTACAACGTGTTATGTCAGTGGAGTGGAGCTGTATTCCCACCCTCTCCCCTACATGCAGCCCACTGACAGCTGGCTCAGAAACATACCCGTTTGGTGTCTCCACATGTGACCGGGGTTGCACCATACGCAACATTTCGGATGTGTCCCATCAGTTCCAGGAGCCACTCCATTCGTTTCAAAACACCTAGACCACAGAACATGATGACTCACTTAGAAGTGGACATTAACATACTGTGGCACTATGACACACATGTACTGCATGCAGAAAAAAATGCTATGGCATACTGTCTATCACAAGCAGAATTTTAAATTCTCAACCTTGCGGTCGCATCACAAAGGGACATTGTGTAAACTTACCAATAGTATTGTTTTGCATAGTATTTATTTGCAACTTTAAAGATTTTTGTCTTTGAGTCGCCACTTTTCCTATATGACATGAATGCAGCAAGAGAAGCTCTTCAGCTCCAAACGTGGACTTGTTTCTGGCCTCACCTGTGTTGGGATTGGTGGCCAGGCGACACTGGTAAAAAGCCTGCAGGAGGAGCCAGCCAACTCTGCGGCTCGGCCAACCACGGAGCACCCCTGCGATGACATCATTGAGGCCCAGCAGGGGAACTCTGCCTTGGGAGGTCAGGTAAGCCAGGACGAAGCAGGTCTTCTCCATGTGAGCCTGAACAGCATTAGGCACAGTGTATATTCTGCTACACTTTCATTTACAAATATACACATTGCTAAGCAGACATGAGACTGATATCCATCTTCTCTGAAAAATAATCATTACAATATTTTCCAAAACAAATCAAAGCAAATTTGTTTTGGTAAGAATTATGTTTACAACAGAATCTATCAATATCAGAAATTGGTCAGAAAGCACATCAGGTGGCAACTCTAGCATGGAACCAACCAGAGAAAGTGCTCCGTAGCATAAGATGTAAATGCTTAGCTTTTTTTTAACACTTAGTACTTATTGGCTCTTTGTCACATCATACTGTACCTCTGTGACTCGTGTGATTCGCTCAATCTCTGCATCCGACATCTCAGACAGACACTTGGCAATTCCCACATACAAATCCACTTCATTATCCTAACAGAAATAAATTCATCAGTAGCAGAAGAAACAGGAGGATATGTTGCTGAGTTGTCTAGTACAATTACAGCTGACACAGTACTAGTTTCTTAAACACATGTTGAAAGGCTTGAAATGGTAACTGTTTCCCTGTGAGAAGTATGAGAGAATTGCAGTTTGAAGTTGAAGCACTGAAAGGATTTGAAGTGTCTGTGGAAGTGTAGGAGCTAAAAGCAGTTTAAGTCTCAAGTTGGTATGTAAACACTCAACATTGTTAAAGGACCCATGACATGGTGGTCTTTGGATGCTTATATATAGACTGTATGTGGTCCCCTACACTTTGATAAAGCTTATAGTTAGGGCTGGCTCAGGAAAGTCCTGAACCATCCCTTAGTTACGCCGCTATAGGCCTAGACTGCTGCAGGACTTCCCATGATGCACTGAGCACCTCTCTCTTCCTCCTTCTCTCCATCTGTATGCAACCTCATTCCATTAATGCATGTTACTAACTCAACTTCCTCCCTTTCCCGGAGTCTTGCCCTCCCCTCTCTCCTCCTATTGCTTCCTGCAAGTGTTTCTGGCTTTGGATCTATGGTTGGAGTCAGCTGCTACCTCCATGTTCCTGCTCAACACCCTCTGCTACAATTCTCCATGTCTCTCTCTGTCTCTCTCTCTCTCTCTCTGTCTGTCTCTTTCTCTCACCCCCAACCGGTCAAGTCAGATGACCGCCCACCCTGAGCCATGGTTCTGCTCGAGGTTTCTGCCTCTTAAAGGAAGATTTTCCTTGCCTTTGTCGCCTAGTGCTTGCTCTTGGTGGGAACTGTTGGGTTTCTGTAAATAACATCCCAGAGTACGGTCTAGACCTGCTCTTTTATGAAAACGCAAAGAGATAACTGTTGTTGTGATTTAGTGCTATATAAATAAAATTGAATTGAATTGAATTAATACTGTATCTGAATTCTCTTTTATATAGACCTTAGTGGTCCCTAATACTGTATCTGTAGTCTCTTTATATAGACCTTAGTGGTCCCCTGACACTGTATCTGAAGTCTCTTTTATATATCGGCCCATCTGAGCTTTCATTTTCTCAAAGGCAGAGCAGGATACCCAGGGCTCGGTTTACACCTATCTCCATTTCTAGCCACTGGGGGACCATAGGCAGGCTGGGGGAACGCATATTAACGTTACAAAACCTCATAAAGAGAAATGTTCATGCCATGGGACCTTTAAATTGTCAAATGAAGAGCAAAGGCAGCTGTAATTAGTTAGTTAACGTGTAGTATTAGTTAGTGTGTAGAGGCCGGTAGCAGTTGAACTGTCAGTCGAGGTGTAGGAGATGAAAGCAGGAGAAGCTGAAGTGCCAGATAGTTGAAGCGTGAGCTCTGTAAGAAGCTGAAGTGATAGTTGGTACGTGTCAGTTGTAGTGTATGGGATAAAAGTAGTTAAAATGTCAGTTAAAGGGGAAGTACCAGAGGCAGGGGAAGTGTGAGCATTGGAAGACATTCAAGTGTCAGTTGGTATGTAAACAGTGACAGCAGCTGAAATGTCATTTGAAGCAAACAAACTGTAGAAATTAGAAAGGTATTAGAAGAGCAAAGATGCCGTGTCATTTGCTGTGTAGAGCCAGGAGCAGGCACTTATCACTTGATAAGTTCAAAAATTAGTTCAATTGTCATTTTTGCAAGTTAAAGATTATTTTTTTTAGATGAGATTTGACTTTTTTGTCATTGTGCAGAGTACAAGTACAAAAACAACTAAATGTGTCCTGAAGTGCAAAAAAAGCAGAAAAGTGCAATGTGATATTCAAGTATAGACAGGAGCAGGACAGGAATATATTGCTGTGTTATAAGAGTAGTAGTAGCAGAAGGAAGACCACTGTAAAGAGCTGAAGCTTCAGCTGATATATAGATAGATAGATATATGACAGATAGATAGATATATGAATAATGGAGATGAATTGAAGTGTGCTGTTTTCTGGATGTGTGTCATTTCAGCATTGTACCTGGATGTGGTTGGGCATCAGGGAGAAGATCTTCTCCGAGCTGGAGCAGAGGATGGTCCAGCAGCTGTTGGGGGGGTTTGGGAGAGCCATGGCCTGAGCCAGGCCCTGCAGCAGGGAGCGGCACAGGGACAGACGCTGGGGGCGGAGCTCCTCCTGGAAGTGCTGCAGGCCCAGACTCTCCATGTAGACCTGCAGCTTGTCCTCTGCTACGTGCTTCATCCACAGGCCCAGGTTCTCATACAGCTGAGCCCGAGTCTGGGACTGGAGCACAAACACAAACTCTCCAAAGTCATCGGACTGTTTTACAAGCAGGGCTAGGTATTAAACCTCACTTCCTTTGGTGCCGACTAATATCTGTAGCACTACGTATACTGAAGGTTGCTTGTGTTTAAACATGGAACTATATACGAAGGAAGATTTTCAAAAGTAATGTATAAAGTTGAAGTTATAATATATATGTAAAATACCAATATCGCTTCAAGTTGGGATCTATTCATATTTATAAATTGTTTGACGTTTGCTCAAACTGATTGGCATTGCTTGTGGAAAAACATTGCATTTTTGAACACCATAAATTATTTACATACACAAATCCTGCTATCTGTAGATCATGAAGCATTTGCCATGATCTACAGATATGAGACTAATTTCCCTCCATAAAGTTTGCTCGCTTTGGCAAAGTAATGTCACTGTAGCTCAGCTGAACAGAAACATTTCAAATTAAAGAAACTGAAAACAAGCACAGCGTCAATAAAGCACCAGTGTCTGTGTTGCGCCCCTCCCTCCCCCCAAATAAAAAAGCTCTTTGGATCTAGATAGAGCACAAGGGTCCAGAATCTTTCAGTCAATATGGCAAGTTTGCAGCGGTGATAAAAGAATTGTGATCAAATATGTATTAAATATACATTTTACAGCTGAAATCAGTCAGTGTTCTCAAGAGGAACTTACACTGAGACTGTGCACAAGGGGGGGTGAGAGCCAGGAGCCCAGAAAGAGGCCGGCGCTCTGAGAAGACTGAGCCTGACACGCTGCTAGCACCACACACTGATGCTGCACATCCTCTCCTGTCGGACAGAAAGAAGATGCTGAGCTTGGTGCGTTGATTCTGCTAGCCCTACGCTACAAAGAGACAAATGTGAAAGCTCTCACCGAAGCCAAGCCTCATCAGAGGAGACAGCACGGCGCTCCAGTTGATGGGCGGGTACTGGAAACTGGCTCCAACTGACGCCAGAGGAGTCAGAGCTGTCTTAACCACAGCTGGATGGGCAATCTCTGGACCTACGTCCACAGGAAAGACAGGACAATCCCAAAAGTAAGAGTGCAATAAGTAAGTGAAATTGTAGCATATGCAAGCCATTTGTATACATATACTGTATGTCATATCCTGTGTTTACATTTGTGGTACGTTGCTGAAAAGAACGTTATTAGATGTGTCAACAAACCTTTTTTTCCTGCCTCTGTGAGGAAGTCAATGATGGATCTGATAAGACTTTTCTCTGAGAGGTAACTGAAGTCCTGAGGAACTGAGAAGACGACGGGAGGACACGGAGAGAAAGACGTGTCACACCAACAGTTCCTATAATCACTACAGTCAATCAAGATAACATGGAGGTTCCCCAGGACCGTTTCCCCCATCCACTGCCGGCCTACCTGCTGTGTGACTGTGACTGGTGGACATATGGGCCAGATGCAGATGACCAACCAAACAAGCACTGTTGGACTGCAGACCTATGGCTCCGGAGAATGATATGATCTGCACACGAGAGACACACAAATATAGTTTAATAGCCTCAAACGTGCTCTGCAAATGTAAATCAGCAATACATTATAAAGTGTCTTCAGTGCAAGCAGGACTATGTCAGGACTATGCCCAGTGAATAATGGAAACTGGTGGTCATATTAACAGTACAATCATTTTCAAACAACGGTGACAATGCATCATTACAGGTGACAAAGAAGACATGTAGGGCCTGACATTACCTGAGACATCTTGCAGTATTTAGTAATAATAATACTGAGAGGGTCACATTTTCACCAATGGAAAACTGGAAAGAATAATACCTGTGTGATGGCTCGAATGACCTCATTCAGCCGGCTCTGCTGCTGGGAGGAAAGCTCCAGCTCTCTGCTTTGCTGTAGCACAGGACAACACACTCGGTGACTTTTAACAGGAAACATTTGTGGCCTCATTAGAAAAAAAGACATTTGTTCTGACCTCTCTGGGCTTGGTTTATCAACATAATTGTGTCTGCAGCAGTGCCCCCTTTTATCTAACCAGCAGCAGTAGCTTTAATTTAAGTTTTCATCAGAAGTCAATTGAGTGCCAGTTTTCTCCTGCTGCATTTTTTTCTTACGACATTGTTGCCTCGGCCACTATTTGTCCCTAAGTACTGTATATATTACTAAAAAATGTTAAAAAGTTAATGCACTTGGCATGTCTTTTTTTTATTGGAGTTTTCTTATGTCAAATCACTAAATTAATAGTTAGCATGGCTATTAGTTTTGACTCAGAAGTTGTGGGTTTGCACTATACTTGAGTATCTGTATTGGTGTCATCTCATTTCTGTTTGTTTTTTGCTCTTTGTTACAGTTTTGCAGTTTAAAGAAGTAAAGTTTCTTCTTCGAACCCCAAGAAAAGTTATGCCTTGTGTTTTTTGGAGAACTTTACACTTTTAGCCAACAGTTGAGCTTTGAAGAAGCAACTCATTGCAAGGACATGGCGGTCTAAATTAATTGGAACCTTTTATTAACCGCAGACACTCTTGCAGCATGTCTCTGTAATCCACTCATGTGCCCAGTCTGGTGTTTTTTGCACAACGTCTCCTTCCAGGTAACACGGCAATGATTATGTTTAGGGTTAAGGTTAGCTGCCTCGAAGGTGACGTTGGAGGCAAAAAACACCATAGAGCTGTCTCAAACATATGTTGATTTAGAATAAATGAGTAAGAAAAGCCCCCTGATAGCCCAAAGGTGAAGGAACATTACTGAAACATCCTTACACACTTTGCTGCATGGCTTACCTTATCTGTACACTATCAACTATACGCAAAACTGCAATAGTTGTGCTAAATTCTCTCAGCCCCTGTAGCTTGTTCATAGGTCAAAAGCCACAGCTCACATTATGCACTGGCTGCCTCACCAAGCCCAGTCACACTGACAGAGAAAACACGTGATCCCAGCAGATCAGAGTGGATTCATTACCTGGATGAGGTAACTCTCAGATCCTACTAGAGCTACCAGGCCATTGATGGCCGCCAGCCGCTGCATAGTGGGACAACCCTGAAACACAAAGACAACTCCTCTACTGAACATTCAACAGTTGAGATGGGTACCATGACAATTAAAGCTTGAGCATCATTAAATATATTTCATAAGTAACAGGTTGTGTTTGTGTGCAGGTGAAATGTAACCTTCAACCTGCACACAAGCTTCACCTGGCTGGTTCTAGATGTCTTCAATGTTTCAATAAAGGTGGAGTCAGTGATTCTAATCTTATACACTTTTTATTCTGTGTGTGTGATGGTACAGGACAAGAACGGCCCATGGTGGCAGGACAGGTGTGTTTGTTGGGCTGTTGAGAATCACAGACTCCACCTTTAAAGGTGAAAGCACATTCTTCAATATGATGACCCCACTCTGATTCAGATTGACAAGCTGGGTACATGATGCAGAAATACAGGGTCTAATGCAGATGTAAATAGGGAAATGCAGTACCTCGGCCAATAAGATCTTGATCCAAGCAGCCTGCAGACGAGGGTGGATGTCCTCTGCTTTGCCATGGCCCGACACAGACAGGCCTTGGACCACCAAGCCCAGAGCCAGGGAGAAGCCTGGAGTCTAAACATCAACACAGAAGCACAGACAACAGGGGTTAGACTTCAGAGAAGGCCTTAGAATGCTGCTTAGTACACACAGTACTTTTTTTTTTCCTATAGCAACAGGCGACCACACCCAACAGACGATTGATCATGTGGCTTGGTGGAATGAGTGGGCTCTGGCCACAATCCTTATTTTCTCACAATTTAATTGCTTCATGAATAATTCTAAGTTTGCATCAAACAGCTAATGCCCCTGAAACCGTCTGAGTGCTGCTGACCTGTTGGCTCTCCTCAGTCAAGGCGCGCAGAGTGCTCATCACCTCCTCAGCCTTGGCAGCATCTATAAGGCCTCCGCTGAAGGCAGAGACACCCACACATGCCACAGAGTACGCCAAGACCTGCACAGGTGGAGATATTCAAAGCAAACAACCCTCCTTCAAATACCATTTCATATAGCAAATCATTTTCTAGACTTAGACTTCTCTTTATAAATTCTTTTGGGATGACTCCCGCAAGGAAATTGAAATTTCCAGCATCAGTTTTTAGCAAGAAGAATACAGTACAGAAAATGAAAAAGAGAGTAATAATAATAATGACAATAAAAACCTTTGGCTATAAAAAGACATTAAAAGACATTTACCATCAGTCAAGTGTTCAAGTGTCCAGGTATTTATGTGTATGTATTGTCCTCTAATAGAGGTTCAGGTTTTTACCCTCAGTCTGTACCTTCTACATCCTTAGACCTATGGTCAGTGTCAGTCGAGTAAGCACAACTTCTGCATGCTTTAGAACAGATTTTGAGTAAAACTAGTGTGGTGTTGAAGGGTTTTACCTCCTGCAGCATGCGGCCCTGCCCACTGCTGTCCTGCAGGTTGGACAGAAGTTTGTCCAGTGTTTGGGTGACGCGGACATGTTGCTCCGTCTGTCCACTGCTGCAGAGAGCTGCGAGCACCAGAGCCAGGCCTAACATACAGCCAGTACTGCAGGGGAGCACAGAGGAGCAAGGAAACTAAACCACACAGAAGACCAGGCGGGGGTCATGCTGGAACATCATGGCTGATAGTACTAAGTTGCACTTTGTTGCTTCTTCACTAATTCTGCAGCAGAACAGAATATTTCACAATAAAAGTGCAACGTCAAAAATATTCAATACCAGTACTGTGCCTTATACTTTTTTAACAGTTTTTTCAGATTTTGATTCTATAATTAACAAACAATACAGTGGGACAAATCAATAAAAAAAAATAATAAAGACAGAGAGGAAAGACGGGGAAGGGGGGAGATACTTAATGGTTCCTAAAGATACTTTTTTCAATACCAGTTTTATAAAACAAAAAGAAATTACAACGTTACACATTAATGCACAAATCTTTTTATCTATTTTCCAGCTCCGACTACATGAGCCCCGTCTCTGTGTAACGTAGAGTGTAACGATCCAATCACAGACATTACAAGATCTAGGTAGAAGAAAATATTTTTGGAAAATAGATTAAAAAAGATTTGTACAGTAATGTGTAATGTAATTTCTTTTTGTTTTATAAAACTGGTATTGAACAAAGTAGCTTTAGGAACCGTTAAGTATCTCCCCCCTCCCTGTCTTTCCTCTGTGTGTGTTTTTTTTTTTTAATTTCTTTGTCCCATTGTATTGTAAATTTCACTAAACGTCAAAATAATTATGACAACGTTGACTCACATGCACACAAACCACCACACACAGCATATTGTTACTGGTTAACACGTGACATCATGTCTAAGGAACTGCAGCACAGACAGGACCTGGGCTAGACCATCCCGCTGCCACACCACCAGCACCGGGACCAGCAGGGACAGCGCCAGGCTGTCTGGTGTTGTATTTTGTATTTATTTATTGTTTCATGTCAATGTACAGCACTTTGGTCAACCTGGTTGTTTTTAAATGTGCTTTAGAAATAAAGTTTGATTGATTGATTGATAAGGACTCAGCACTGACTTGTATTCCAGGTCGGGGTTGAAGGAGCAACTTTCCAGAGCGTCCAGAGAGCTGGAGAGGAGATCAGTGTCCACAGAGACATCACTGGATAACAGAGAGAGACAGACGGACCGTCAGCCCACCAATCAGAGACGTCCCCTAGCACGTGTTAGCTCACTTCTCCAGACTCTACCTCAGGCGCTGCTGCTGCAGACTGGACAGCACCATGCCGAGCGCCAGGCCCGAGTGAAACTGGACGGCCTGGGAGTCGTCAGCGGTGGGGGAGCCCGGCAGGCCGGCCTGCAGCACCGACAGGACCTGGGCTAGACCATCCCGCTGCCACACCACCAGCACCGGGACCAGCAGGGACAGCGCCAGGCTGGCACAGGAGCGAGCGATGGCACTCGCTGTGTTCTCCCCTGAGTAGGAGCGCTGGGGGGGGAAGGAGGAGGGTGTCAAGTGGGTTGGATTGCTTCTGCAGACTCCATGAAGCCAGACGTGATCAGTCAGTGCTGTGCCGGGTTCACAGGTCCTAACACATTCTCAGTGCAGCAAAGGCAGATACAACAGAGCAACAAGGACACCTGCAGGAATTCAAGGCTCATTGTATGTCATTTTCTCAGCAGCCACTTTATTAAGTACACACACTCACTATGCAGCTGGGCGATATGTGAGAAAATTAAATATCACAATATTGTTTAACAAATACCTTGATGATGATATTGCAGCGATTTTTAGATAAATAATCATCAGTAATGTGAATATATTGACTAAGTGGGTAAAAGCAAATATGAGAACAGCTACAACAGACTGGTCATTTTACAAAATTACATCACTTTACTGTAATGCAGCCTTTAAACTATGATATCCAAAATCTAAGATGATATCTAGTCTCAGATATCAATGTGGATATACTATTGATATGTAACTGAAAAGTTCTATGCATGTATAAAGCATAGACTGATACAATACAACACTATTTCCTGTTGGTTTACCAGCGGCTGTGTGATGGATATACAATATGTTTGATTCTATCTACAGCAATGAAAACTTAAAAGGATTTGTCTGGATGCAACAACCAAAATCACTTCATTAGTTATTTTCCCATTTGATTTGATTCACATGAAAAAGTGATTTAATGGGTTTTATCTCAAGCCTAAAGGCAATTTCAAGAGTAAGATTGCAAACTGGATTGAAAACAACTGTGCCACGCGCCTACCTGCTGTAACCTACTGTACATTAAGCACTGGATGCTTTTATTTATAGAAGCCACACAAAGACATGAAAACAGGCAAGAGAAAAACTCACATGTAGGAACCATGGGAAGACTTGTCCTCTGGCCTTGAAGCTGCTGCTGCTAATGCTGAGCAGGGTGTGGAGCACCATGGCCAACCAGCTGGCTGTGGGCACAAACTCTGGGCCAGCCTGCAGGCACAGGTCAGGAAGGAAGATTAAACAACTGTGGAGTTTCCTACACTCAAATAGTCCCACCATCAACTCAATCTCAGGGTTGTTCTGCTGTTCTGTGAATGGCTGGATAGCTGTTACATACTATGGCCTTTCTATGATTATTGAGAGATACAGGTATATTATGTTTTGGACTATTATTGATACACAGTCATGTAGTTATTGATTATTTAAAAAACAGTCCAGTTTTGATGTAGCTACATCTTCTGCCTGATAGGACACATTTCATTTAAAATGTGCACACTTGAATGAAAACATGAATCAGATTAATCCTATTTTTTTTTTTTCATGAGCTCTACGGTCCGAATTCATCAACCATTATCAAACGTCTGGTAATAATTCACTTCATAAATATTAATACCACTGTTTTACATTCCTAAAGTCAAATAAATTAAGAAATCCCCGAACTAAATAATAATAATAATAATAATAATAATAATCTTTATTTGTAGAGCACTTTTCAAAAACAAGTTACAAAGTGCTTTAACAAGTGTAAAGACAATAATACCCAAGAGACAAAAAGATAAAAGCATGAAAACATTGAAAGACTAAAATACAGATAAATATAAAATTCGTAAAATACAATAAAATAAAAGAGATAAAATAAAGAAAGGCTCTCCTATAAAAGTATGTTTTAAGAAGGGACTTAAAAGAGTCCCTGACTCAGCTGACTTGATTTCCTCGGGCAGGCTGGTCCAGAGCCTCGGGGCACTGACGCTCTGTCCCCTTTAGTTTTCAGTCGAGACTCTGGACCAGATAGCAGACCTCTGCCCGAGGATCTCAAGGTGCGTGCTGGTGTATATGGGACTAAAAGGTCAGAAATATAACAAGGCGAGAGGCCATGAAGAGCTTTAAAAGTGATCAATAGAATTTTAAAGTCAATTCTAAAACATACTGAGAGCCAGTGTAATGAAGCTAAAATAGGAGTAATGTGGTCATATTTCTTTGTTCTGGTTAAAAGCCTGGCAGCTGAGTTCTGGACAGTCTGGAGTCGATCAATAGATTTTTGGGTTAAACAGGTGAAAAGGCTGTTGCAATAATCCAGGCGTGATGAGATGAAGGCATGTAAAATGGTCTCGGTGACCTTAAAAGTTAACATAGATCGAATTTTAGCTATAGTTCTAAGTTGATAAAAACCTGATTGAACAAGCTTTGTGGTTACTACTACACAAGTGTCCACCTACCATCACTTTCATGAAGAGCAACCAAAGGTGAGGTTTTTCCAATGACAGAGCCACTGTATAGTATCACACAGTGATGAAGTAAGTAAGTATCTGATGAATATCACATTATATATTGAGATTGTTACCCTGAGGCTGCCATCGCTATCAGCAGGCAGGTTGCTCTCATATTTAGCCAGGACAGCAGCCAGGCCGCTCAGAGCCAGGATGGAGTTCCCCTGGACAACAGGACTGTCCCTGAACACAACACACAGCTGTTAGCATGGACACTCAGAAGGCCAGGGATCACAGCTGAATTCAGCTCAGTACATCAGGTGGGAACACCAGTGTTATCCTGTTTAACGGAAGGTGTGTGAAGCAGGACTCACTTTGCAGCAGCTTTGATGACGTCTGTCAGCTGATCTCTGGCCCTGACAGAGAGACGATGAAGAAAGGATGAAAGAAAAATGCAGGACCTTCTTCTGCTAATACAATATGTGTGAACAGCAGCAGCATCTATTCAAAGACACACTAACACATACATACACATACTTTCATCTCACCTGGCTGCTACAGCGCATGTTTGTCTTTACTCTGCATGTGTGTGTGTGTGTGTTTGTGTGTGTGTCTCACCACAGCCAGGCACAGTGTTGTTTGTACTGCAGCTCCTGTGCTTCTTCTTTTTCTTGTTTCTGCTGCATCTCCAAATCAGCACGTCGACCCTGAAGACACACACCAAACAAAAGCACACATTTCATTTGACCATGCAGGACATCCCATTTATTCAGTCAGACTCAAACAACAACGTACAGCTTGGGATTCAACAGTACGGGTTTTTGAAAACCAAAGAAATTGGAATAATAACCATGTAAAACAGGTGTAATTCAAAGTTATTGCAATAAAACTGGTGTCATTACTGAGTAATACACAGCCCAGTAAACGTCCCAAGTAACTGTAATTAATAGTTGGACCGTCAGATCATACTAAAATGAAATGATTTTAGAAAAATAATTCTGACTTCATTACATATGACAAAAGAAAATTTTTGAAATACAATTTTTACAAGCAAAAGACTTTTTTTTTTTACTTGCAAAATAAGAAAATTAAAAATTACATCAAACTGGACTTGCAACAAAGGTCTCTGGCTGAATCCCAACTCTGGATTATACCCTTAAAAATAATAATGTTTCCAAGGAATAAATGGAGAGATCTCATCGCCTTATGTCCCAAAGGAGATGAACGTAACGTTTACGGTTAACGTCAGTGAGCTGAACGTAACACCATTGTTAGCTTGATCAGACCGGCATCTGATGTGCCGTGTGTGTGCACAAATGTGAATGTTTATGTTGTCAAGGAGGTAAAATAAGAACTGAACACACTGCTGCACATGACGTGCGGTCAGTTAACACTCGGTGTGGCGGAGCCTTTACGATTCATGAACCGCGACGTTTTAAAGTGCGGTTAATAGGGAAATTGGTTAACCGCTGCATCCATAGTTAGCATGCAGTAGTTTCATACATATAGGTCATGTGATAACAAATAAGTCATCTCCATGACAACTGAACAAACTCTCTGCTGATATAGAACGGGAGCTGCGGTTAAAGCTAGTAAGTGGACCTTTTGTTATTTTGACAAAACCCTATTTTCATGGTCAGAAAGGAATTTTCCAACTCAATATGGGATCAGGTGGGCTTGTATGTTTTACCTGCCCATGTTTTCTTGGGCTTCTTTTTTACTCTTTTAATCATAAAATAAATAATAATAATATCATTTTAACTTTGGTAGCCACAGACTTCCATAGAGAGAAAATCCTGTGTCCCTCTTATGGCCTGTATGTTTAAAAGACATGATGATATTTTCAGTTATGGAAACAGGTGTTAATAGTTAGTTAGTTAGTCTGTCAGTCACGACCTCTGTCCTGTCCTGATGTCCCCTTTGAGATGGACACTACTAGGGCTGAAACGATTCCTCGAGTAACTCAAACAATTCGATAACTAAAAATCCTTGATGCAAAATTATTTGCTTTGAAGCTTTGTTTAATCAATGTCATTGCTCACGGTGTTTCCGCACGGAGGATTCTTACTGTCTCACACCGGGCTGACGCTGATGGCGACACATGCCACAGCGCACATTACAAAATGAAGAGAGAGTAAGGGGGTAAGAGAAGAGACAGGCTGGAGAAACAACTGAAAGTCTCCATTGGAATCAGTTCAAACGTGATTAATAGGAAAACCCTGTAGAGTGTGTCTACTGCAAAATCAAACTAGCTTAGCATAATGATAGCATGACATCAACGCTTCAGCATCTCAACAGAAGACATCGAGTCTAACTTAATCATCCATTCCATGAAGCCGACCCGACAAAAGTAAATCACAAAGTGGTACGGACCATGGAACTACACCAAACACAACTACTAAAGTTTGTTCCAGATAGGAGGTTGATTGATTTACACTGTACATATCGGCCTATATACAGATCAGTCTCAGGTTGAAAGTTGTAGTTCTGAAAGTTAAGTTGCACAACTTAAGGTCATGTTTATGTATGTTTAATGTGTGCCTTAGTATGAGGTTATTGCATTTTAGAAAATGTTTTATTTAAAAAAAATGGAATATGGCACTTAAATGCACTTAAATTATGTTTAGTTTTTTGAGAGATGATATTGTAAGCAATAAAAGTTCCGAAAATTAAACCAAACTATTGTATATAATTGCTCTCCAATAAAGCACAAGTATTTCTTATCCGATTATTTGATTTATCGATGGACTAATTGGTAGAATACTTGATTATTAAAATAATCAATAGCTCTAGAACCACATGTAGTATTGATCAATTCTCCAATAAAATCGGTCAGTCGCCAGAAGCACTAACCTGCAAGACAGCGTGGAACGCTCGGCTCATGAAGCCTCGCCAGGCCTGGGGCAGGAGGAGGGCACGGTGCCATTCAGACGGCTGGATGTTGACCTACATCCAAAAAAACAATCCACATTTTCGGGACCATTTGAAATCGTTAAAACCAAAGAGGAGCGCGAGAGGCAGAGGAAGACGTACTTCGTGAATGAGGGCTGCCAAGGTCTGCTGGTAGCTGCGGCTGCGGCTCAAGAGGAAACGATCCACTGGTCTGCCGTCACGGCCCATCTGCACAGGCAGCTCATAACAGAGCAGCAGTCCAGCTAACACACACACACGCGCACACACACACACACACACACACACACACACACACACACACACACACACACACACACACACACACACACACACACACACACACACACACACACACACAATCAAAAGTAACAACTTTTCTCCTGTGATTTCAGTTGAAGCCACAGAAATTACTTCTTGGAAGCAGCCTGTACATCACATTTCGACAACATTTCTTTGTCAATATGTAAGGCGCGCAGTAGCTGAGGATGGACACAATACATACACACCTGTACAATAGAACTTGACCAATAACCAGGTAACAACAGTTCACACAGGTAGGGGATAGATTAGCTCACCTGCGAGTCCAGGCTTTAGCCCAGGCTGCTTGTTTTTCTCGTAGGTTTTCAGCATGAATGAGGGAATCCCTGCCATTGTTTTACCCTGGTCTGAACGCTGGTTCCCCCCCCTCAGGGCAGAGAAGTACACCCCCCGGGGCATCTGGCTCATCTCCTGCTTCACCAGTGAGGTCAGGAAGAGGTTGAAAGCTGGGAAGAAAAAAATCTATATGAAATGACTAGGGCCGTCCCCTCTTAGTGGATTAGACTAATTTGTGGTTTTGGTCTTAGTCGACTAAGATTTCTTTAGTTGATAAGACATTTTTTATACTGATTCATGCTTAATTACTCATTTCCAAGAAACTTATGAGCACATTTCTGGTAAGCACAAGATTTAAAGTGGTGCTTTTGCAGGACTAATTGCGTAGAAACTCAGTTTTCCAGATGGTTAATTAACTACATTTATGGTGTGCTTTTCTAGTCTCAAAGCAGCAGCTCTGTCAATTAAATCAACGAATCGATTAGTCAACAAAATCATGGAAGTGTCAACTTCCATGACTAAGATTTTCCTTAGTTGACGACAGCCCTTAACGACCATAACTATTCTACAAACTTAGGATCAAGTTAGTAATGTTGATGCAGCAATGCCTCTGGTGCCTGTAACGTCTGTTTCAGAGCACCAGAGCTTTGAAGTGGCACCAAAATCTGTTTTCTCATTGGGGCCGGTAGATGTCGGTAGTTTAGCACTGGGTTTACATACCCAACCCTAGATAAGACCCATAATGATAACCAGGAGCAGAGGTGTGTCTTCCTCCAACATGACCCCTCACTGGCTTCCCACCAGGAACACTGCCAGTAGTATTAGTCTGGCCCAGCACCAGTATGAAGTCGTGAGTGTAATGTACCTGGTAGAACAGAGACGGGGGTGAGAGCCATCAGCTTCACGTAAGATGAAGCTGGGATGGAGAGATCCTTCTCTTCTTCCTCCTCCTCCTCCTTCCCTTGTTCATCCTGCTCATTCCCAGGGGGCTTTGCAGCTGGTCGGGCCTGCAGATCAAACACATACGGCAATAACAAGACCATCAATCTATCACCATCTATATATGTACCCCAATCTAAATGACCATAACCATTCTACAAAGAGATCACTGAGGTGTAACCCGGTTGTTCTAAAGCTTAACAAATATCTTTCTTATTATTTAGTTAGTTTCACAGTTCAGGTTAATTCTGAAGTTTTGTATATTTATAATATATACGTTTAAGAGAAGGTGACATCATGGAAATAAAAATCAGACCAAAGTATTGGACAAATAAAATATTGTTCTGGTTGTGCTAGATGAAATGCCAGGTGATTCATAAATGCAAACAGACTGTATTAATAGGATCGTTCTAGTCTTAGTAATACTGTTAGCAGCATTCACACCAGTCACACACTGGTGGCAGCAGCCACAATCCAGACTGCCAGCAGTTTAACATTCACGCACATTCCCAATTTCTCAATTGGGTTCAGTACCCTGCCCAAGGACCCTTCCACATGTTGACTGCTGCCTGCAGGGGCCAGGGATTGAACACCCGCTCTACCTCCTGACCCACCAGGGCCATCCCTTAAACTGAACCAAACACTAAGGGCACTATATTTTACCTGGCTTAACACAAGTGTCTTTGCTAGTCTAGGACCGACGCAGTTGTTAATTTCCCATCCAGCGACCACGTCGTTGGAATAGCAAATGCACCTGCGCCCCTCTGTCGCCCATGGGTGTGCTGGTCTTACAGGGAGGTGTGTTCAGGTGCATTCTGGGCGTACTGCTAACTTGAGGCAGCGGGAAGTGATCGCGCCATAGACCAACAAATACCTGGTCTAAAGTCAATATTTTGGATTTAACAGACAACATAATAACTCAGCATTTCATTGTAATTGTAACAGGGCATTAGTGTCTAGAGATTTTATGTGTTCAAATATCAGCAGAAAACTGGTTCCTAATGTGTTTAATTCAATGTTCAATTTCTTCAGTAAAAGACTGTTAGAAACATTTCCTTTTATTTGATTTGATTTTAGAAGAATACGGAAAGCAGCAGAAAGGCAGAACTGAGTACATTTTAATATCAGTTTATTTATTGCTAGAAATATTGTTATCGCCATATTCAACATTGTTATCAAACATATTTTCCTCATAACGCAGCCCTATATGCCACATAATCATTTGCATCATCTGATTTTATTCAATGTGGAATGTCAAGTTATAGACAGGACCCACTTACCGCCTCAGGTAGAACATTTATGGTGTGGACCGCTTCAGGAAACTCTGCCAGAGCCCTGTAGCCACAGCTGGACACCTCCACATCCTGTTACAGCAAACACACACACACACACACCGGACATTTGAAATACAAAAACACTGTAGGAGATGCAGACGCTGTTTTGACAGAGATGAGAAGAAAAAAAAAAAAAAGAAGCAAAACATTGACTCTGCAATGCTGAATAACTGGTAACTACAAGCAACTCATTTCATGTTACACATCAGTATTTGATCTGTGTAATAAAAAAATACCAATTAGAGCATCTTTAAGAGTGTACAGTACTTTTACAGTACCTAAAACTTCTTCCCCAGTCACACACACGCTACACGTGTCTTACACACGTCGCACTTAAACACACACACACAGTACACGTGTCTCACTCACATACACAAACACACGCACTACACGTGTGTCTTACACACATACACACACACACACAACACAACACGTGTCTCACACACACACACACACACAAAGAAACACATTTGTGGGGACCTGTCATTGACATAATGCCTTCTCTAGCTCCTCACCCTAACCTTAACCATCCCAACTAAATACCTAACCTTAACCCTTACCCTCACCCTAACTATGACATAATTCTAACACTAATCCTAGAACCAAGTCTTAACCCTCAAACAGCCCATAAAAGTTGTGGGGTCCAGTATTTTGACCCCAGAAAGCTGTCGGGTCTCCACAAGTATACTGAGCTCCTGGTGGACCCCACAAACATAGTTGAACAAGAACACACACATACATCACACAGACCTTGCTCATAGCATAATTCCAGAGAAAGCTGACCACCTCCTCCTTCAGTTTCTGGAAAAAAGAGGGAACAATTCATCTAACTAGGTGCTTATGTTATAATACTCAACAAGTGTTCTCAGCTCTAGTGATACATACAGAGCTGGAGTCAAGACATGGTTAGCCTAGCTTAGCCTAAAGACTGGAAGTAGGGGGAACAGGTAGCCTGGCTCTGTCTAAAGTTCAAACATACACTTCCCAAATCTCTAAGCTCACTGATTAACATGCTGCATCTTGTTTGTTTAATCCGTACACAAAAAGGAAATCAAAAGAATGATTTGAGGGAGTTGTGTGCTGGAACTACATTTTTCTTGATGAACAACGGTGTATCCACCAGGCCAGCTGAACTGGGGGTAATCTGATACACAGTGGGTAAGCACAGGTTTGGGTCTCTGTTCAGGCACAAAGGTACCAAATCTGACACCTTCACTGTGACAACAAGACTTCAGGAAGCTGCACAGTCACTGCACCTGGCTGCTGTTCACTCAGACATTGTTACAGGAAACAAGAGATTTTTACATTTTTGTTTGAGTCAATATTCAGTTTACGCATTCAACATGTTAATCAGTTATCTTTAGAGCTGTTGGTGGGGGTAACTCTGAACTTCACCCGGAGCCAGGCTAGCTGATTCCCCCTGTTTCTTGTATGAAAGCTAAGCTAGGCTAACCACATCCTGACTTCGATAAGAGGCTTATTTGGTATTACTTCTTACAATTTTTAAATTATATATTTCTTTCTGATGTCCACACAGATGGGAAGACACAACAGCACCTAAACAAAGTTCTAACAGTGACATCATCAGGCCAGACACCTCATATTCTTCTGACTTGGCAGTGAGCTGGGGAACCAGAGCCAGAAGTTCAGCGATGGCCCGGACCGTCAGCGGACGTGAGTCACAGCTCAGCCCGGGGCCCAGACTTCTCCATGTTGACACGATGTCCACTACCTGCAAAACAAGCCTCGAAAAACTCACTGGCTATGCTTACTGTACATGCAGGAAATCTTGGCTGTGTGTGTGTGTGTGCGCGCGTGTGTGTGTGAGAGAGAGACCTCTGCCCGGCACAGCTCCTGTAGTCCTTGCAGAGCGAGAGCAGCAGGGGTTGCCATGTCTGGTCTGGTGCACTGGTTCAGAGTGAGTGTAATGGCAGCCAACATGTCGCCTCCATGCTGGTAAGGCCTGACACACACACACACACACACACACACACACACACACACACACTAAATGCCTTGGAGCTGTGACATTTTCACTTACCAAATATGAATGTAATTTAAATGACCAAAGTATAAGCATCAGACAGATGTCAGTCCCCATTGTATTCAGCCTCTCTCAGGTCCTGTGTGTGTGTGTGGGTGTGTGTGTGTGTTTCTCTGACCTCTCCCTGCAGACGTCCCTGAGGCAGGCGGCCCGGGCCAGGATCAGCTCCCACTGGGAGTCTCTCCCCACCACCACCCTGCTGTCCTGCTGGCCCAGCAGACGCTGCAGCTCCGGGTACACTCGGTCCTTAGGGCAAGAATAAAATACAAGGGAAATATTAAAGAAGGCCTAGATATATGAATATGATGAGGAGCACTTTTTAAGATCCCGGACCTGTTTCTTCCACAGTGTGGTCATGAGGCGCAGTGCCACTGCTCTCAGCTTTGGGGTGGAGGCGAGCATGTGGAGAGTCTGCAGCACCATGGGGACACAGAGCTGCAACAGCAAAGCACACTAATGGTTACGGCCTGTTGAAATGAGCTCTCTGGATATTGTCACAGTCCTTCTTTATATTCACAATATGAATTAAGCCTCAGACAGGACGACTTAAAATAATGGAGGTATACACAACAGAAGTGTGACGTGCAGTGCTTTGTATTTGATAGAAGGGTCTCAGTACCTTGTGAGTCCCAAGGTTGGGCAGGCAGTTCAGCACAGCGAGGGCCAGCGCTGGATTCTTTTCCTTTCCCAGTTTGAACAACAGAACAGGAAGAAGGGAAGGGACCTGCAGACACAAGTAAGTTTAAATGAAGGCAACACCCAAGGGTAACAATGAGTCCTAACTGTTTTCTTGATTTAGGGAGTCCCTGCTATATGTAGTGTCCCAGCCTGTTAGGAGTCACCAGGAGGTGGCGCCCAGGCAGAGATATTCCACAGGAGGGGAGATGTTGTCAATAAGCTTTCTAAAAACCAGATCATATTTGAGACAGACTATGTGTTGGATGCAGAGAAGAGCATGTGCTGTCCCTGCAGATGTGTCCCAGCATATGCTTTCATTTGAAGCTTGATGGATACCCATCAGACCAAGAGTCAGAGAGGGGGGTAAAGGAGGATGCAGGGTTCACAGTTTATCAGTCCCTTTAGTGCCAAGGTCAAAACTAGGATCTAATAAGGGTCCTTGGACGTATGTAGTCACAGCTCTGGACTGTGACAGCCTGGACTGAACACACAGCACTTCCTGCTGCCTTGCACCTTGGCTGTTGCATAGCAACCACTTCACCTGCTGAAAAAGGAAGAGGGGCAGGCGGAGGAGAAGGAAGTTTTTCCTTGAAGTTGAATCCAAACACATCGATTGAATGATCAACCATCCAATATCCTCCATGCAAAAGGGAAAACATTGATACATATCATCATCTCTGGGATACGCCTTTATTCTGTAATAAATTGAAAGGCTCTATAAGCTTACCGCCAAAAAGGATTCACACTTAAACAGGTGAAATGTGGCACTTTATAGTGAACAGGATAATGGCTATGGATAAGTCCTTCTTCCTCTGCACCACCTTTGCATCAACACACAATGGTTAGTGTTGTTATTACTCTCATTTTAGTAACATATGAACAGTGCAAACCTAAAAGGGTGTTCCAGGTGTTTGTTAATGTTGGCAGATGTGAGCTGATGTGATACTGTGAGGAGGGAACTCCAATTCTATTCAAACATGTGAAGTGCGACTGGCACTCTGGGAGCAATTGGAGCAGCGGGGGGAGTACTCGGAGGCTTCTAATGAGCCGAGGAAGGAGGCGCCCAGAACTCCATGTGATATTTGGAGCTAGTGACTCCATTTACAGTCCCAGAGGGTCACTCTCTCTATATCATCCAGCAGCTGAAGGCACAGAGGTAGTTAAGAAAACATTTCGAGGAATAAATCTAAAATTCAACGCCAGTGACAAATAATGTCTAAAAGATGTAAAAAAAAAAAAACAACATAATGTAAATGAAATGATAAAGTCAGTTCCAGTACATCAACCACAAGTCCTCTTTACTTCTCTACTTTACAACTCAGCTGATCACTATACAAACCTTATAGACCACTAATAGTTTTTCATATTTTCAACAGATTCTGAACATCAAGTTGCAAAGACTCACAACTCTCCTGCTCTCTCTCTTTTAACAGAAATAGGTCTTTATTCACTTCCTATTTCAGTCCTTGCCATTTAGCTGTTTTTGGACAGCTGTCCCTCAATAAGTCAAGACTTCCTGTACAGATACGGGGACATGTCAGGTTTTATTCTAGCCAAGTACGTTCATTGAGCCAGACTAATGTTTTTACTAATGTTTCACTAATGTTTTTAGCCGGGCCGTAATAGCAACCCCCTTATTTGTTTGTGCTGACACTTATAAGAATACTAGCTTTATTTTTTTGTTACTATACACCTACTAATGACCACTGGAGGATGGAACTTTACAAAATATAGAAGGAAAGGATCAACAAACACCCATCGCTGTTGTTTTTTGGTAAATGTACCCCCATGTATTGGACTGCTTTAAATGATCATTATTGTGTGACATACCCACTACATACTTTTTTTTTAGCTGTGTGTGAGAGTGTTATGGATGGTGTACCTGGCAGGGCTCGGCTGCAGCGATGGCCTGGCTGGCCTTCAGAGCCAGCTGGCAGACGTCTTCCTGAGCTGTGATGATCAGATGGCTCACCATGAGGCTGAGGGAGCAGAGCTGGCTCTGGCTGGACGACAGCGCCGAGCTGAGCGACAGCAGCCAATCAGCTGCTGCCGCAGGGTCATCTACCACTCTGCGAAGAGTGGACAGAGCCACGCTGAGCTCGCTGTACCAGGACGTTAGGGGAAGGGCCAACGGTGGACCGGACTGAGTAGAAGGAGAGAGATGAGAACATTAAGGATTCAGAGATGTTATATTTGACCTGGCAGATTCTTCCACACTAACTCACTGTGTGTAGGGCTAGAATTGCATATGTGTCAGTTTGTGAAGGACAACACTGATATTGCCAAAATCTCTGAATTTGAACTAGTCCTGTAAAAATTAATGAGACAAATTAATTTTTTTTTGCACGCTATGCACGAGCCTAGGCACATTTTACTATTTTAAAATAACAATGAAATGCTGCGTTACTGACTTCAGACCAGGTTTGTGTTGGTCAATGGAGCGATCACTTTCTGCTGCCTCAAGATAGCACTATGCCCAGAATGCACCTGAACACACCTCCCTGTAAGACCAGCACAGTTAAGAGCCACAGATGGGTGTAGGTGCATTTGCTTTTTAAACGACGTCTTGCCCCCAAATTCCACAGGATGCAGAACGGCTGCACATCGGCTTCGCTGCGTGTCGGCTCCGTGCTCCGCTGTCCGTCAATATCTCAAGGTCCCACAAGATCTCGCGAATTCATGTAGAATAGAACCACAAAACCACCAACAGTTTGAGTCCATCCAGAAGAGTGGAGGAGGAGACAACTCTGTGCTGTTTTCAAGGTGTAGTGCAGGAAAATATGATCCGCCGTGACCATGGTCTATTTTATTTTGAAAATTAACCGGACGTTTTTATTTTGTTTCTGTGCTCGACTTCCTGTCCCCACTATCTGCCATGTGCTGAATTGCTGCCAAGCTCTCCAGCGTCTCCGACTAGCTAAGACATTGGATCAATGCGCTGCGCCGGTTGCAATATAGAGTTTTGACAACAAAAATCATAAAATTTATCTTGTTACTGTCAACACTGCAGGGGAGCCTCCTGTCTAGTTGGGACATTTTTCATTTTTAATGTACAACGTCATAATGTTAAGTACATAACATAACATTCAACTACTAATTGGTCTAATAACGTTTATAGTAGATACTTTTTTCTACTCCCAACTATGTTTTCTTTGTTTTCTCCTAATGCATTGACAGGAAGGTCTGCGAGGCAGCCTCAGTCTTACCTGCCGGGGTTTCTCCGTGTCCCTGCTGCTAATGCTGCGCAGCAGGCGCTGGGCCAGGTCCTGGTTCAGGTCGTGTGTGCGCCGGTCGGCCAGCGGCTCGCTGAGGGCTGCACAAGATAGCAGCTGCAGCACAGGGAGAACCAGGACGGGACTCAGCCAGGGCGCCAGCTCAGCCTGCTCACACACTAAAGTCAGAGCTGGCTCAGAGAGACAGAGAGGAGAACTAAATCACACCCAGGTTAAAGAAACAATCTGTACAAGTACACACAGACACACACACACACACACACACACACACACACACAACTTAAGCCAAAATAGATATGATGTATCATTGGTTACAGTGAAGATGTACGGCTGCTCTCAGCTCTCTTAACTATTTCATTAAAATACTGTATTTTTTAAATCAGTAGCCCTAATACTTTATCAGACTGTAGTGAAGAAGTTGCCTGTGATGATTCCCCGACATGCAGATAATGCACAAAACAGCTATTTAAGAGGCTTTTTACCCAGACGAAGCAGGCTGGTCTGCTGGGAGGTAGGGACCTCCAGCAGGAGCATGGCCACGCCCATCAACAGCTCATCCAATGGCAGCTCCTATAGATACAAACAATGCTGGTAAACATAATGCTGTGTGTGTGTGTGTGTGTGTGTGTGTGTGTGTGTGTGTGTGTGTGTGTGTGTGTGTGTGTGTGTGCGTCACCTGTTGGCAGGCAGGTAGGAGCTGCTGTAACACGTTGAGAAGAGGTCGGCAGTCTCCGTTTAACTTGAGGCAGCGCTGGCAGGCACAGAGCAGCTGCAGCAGCAGCCCGACCCTCTGGCTACTCCAGCACTGCTCTGGGGCCGGGGCCGGGTCCTGGGCCAGACCCTGGAGCAGAGCGCCCAGGAACCCACACAGCTCCAGCACCGCCTCCACACTGTCCACCTGGCAACAGCAACACCTCTTATTGCCAACAATTATTGGCATGAGATTTTTTTTAATGAAAATGTGCCTGTATGTATTCATATGCACCTACGTGCATACATGTTCCCTATATATTAATCTTATTGCATTATGTGTACAGACATAAGGAATTGTACAAATAATTTCCACTGTTGCTACACTTGCAAAACTCTATGTGCAACCTGGGAAATAAGCCCTTTGTGTTTATTGTGTAATATTTCTTGTGAAATCAATAAAAACATTAAAAAAAGTTGTTTTTCAAATGTCCCTGCTTTATGAGTGGGTGTCTTTTATTATACTTCCTCTGGGAGTCAGAGTCGGAAATGTTACAGGTGCCATAAATCCTAATGACTCATAATTATTATTACCTTATAATTACCTTATATATATATATATAAACTTGACATTTGTGCTAAACTAATAAATAAAAAACTGTGTACATCTGTGAGCTGCCAACATGTAGTGTGACATTAGCACAGGTAGACAAAAAGGCATGAGGTCATTTAATTCCCAGTAATGTCAGTTCCACACATCTATCTACAGGAAGCTAACATTAGCCACCACATGCTACTGGTTATACCAGAGGAAGGCTGTGGCAGCAAAATCACCGAATGTGCTGAATTGAGCAAAAGGTGTGTTTACATTTCTTATTCCTTCTGTTAACAGTTACATTCTCACACGTTAAGTTCAATGCAATCCAGAACATGGTGTCAGATATGTTGAAGATTTTGCACAATAGTTTTCATTACAATGACATCACAGGAAAAAAACAATGAGTTAGTGAAGCAGTTATTGCCGTTGGTCTGAGTGTGTCACCTGCATGTGTGGCACCAGCTGACAGAGGCAGAGCAGCAGGCTGCTGGACACCGCCACACTCTGCAGGACCGTCCCAGCTCCTGGCTGTGGGGGCAGCAGCACCTGCAGGAGACTGTGGCGCAGGAGGCGTGCTGGGTCTGCCTCTGAGGTTCACAGTACAGGTAGCGCAGGAAGGGGGCCAGCATGCTGATGTAGACTGCTTCATTTCTGCAAAAAGAAATCCAGAGGCAGCGCATAATGTTAGCCAACATTAATCTGCCTGCCAAGGTCCATGCCATGTGTGCAACTGAAACATCCTCACATTTCAGCCTTGTGCAGAAACCGATCCATACTGTGTGAGTGTGTATTTGTTTTAGTGCTTAATAACAGCTGGCAGTGATGTGATGAGTTGGAATAGATGCAGTGACGGAGGAAGTGATTGGATGGAGGGTTCAGGGACAGCCATGCTAACCTGTCAGCAGCCTGCTGAATGTAGTCATCAATCTCCAGCAGCAGGGTTGGCCAGCAGTCCGCTCGGTGCTCCAGCGCCGTGATGTATGGGTGAGGGCTGCTCCTACAAAGGCCATGTTCACATCACAGATCACAGAGGAGTATAGATCTGCAATATGAAAAGTTAACAGTCCCCAGAGGAATCCTGTGTGGTAAAAGGAATCTCTGAACCAAGTTCCACGGTGATCCATGTCATAGTTGTCGAGACATTTCACTGAAGACCAACCTGATGGTGGCGCTACAGTAGAGTAGCCAAACATTAGGGTACACTGCAGGGTTTTCCCTGTTATTATACGGTTTATTATCTGCTCTGACTTTTTCAACTTCAGACACAGATATGGGAATAATAATGCTACAAAATGATATGAAACTGCCAAAAAGATACACGACTACAAAGAGACTCACAAAAAATCCCACAAAAAAGACACAAAAAGGATGGGGAAATTGATTTTTTTATTGAAAATATAACATTTTCTTGAGGAAGGACGCCTAAGCTCCCCTGCCAAATACGCGCACCCATAAACTTCCTCCACAAACCGAGGGAAAACACCACACTGTCTGGGGACAATAAATATCTGTACCAAAATGAATGGTAATCCAGCACATGTTAACATACTGTAGTAATAATGTAATAACGTAGAACTGGAAGTTCAGAAGAGATAACGCCAATATGACTGAGTAAGCACAGGCCTTAATGCAATAAATATGTTTAAATATGTTGTTGTTGTTTGTGCCATTATTTCAGCATGCATTAATTAGCAGTCACAGCTATACACCAGGATGGAATCAACATAATCAACATAAAAAACAAAAGTTTACACAACACAGACTCATTTCTGGGTAGAAGATGAGCCTAAGCTTGCAAGACCATCTCTGCAGCTGTCTCATGACTACGAGTTGCTGGCCAGGATCAGGAAACCAACTCAACAGTCTCTTGCTGACTATGCTGGCCTGGCTGCTACAGATTTTTAAATATAGACATCAGATTAAACAGAGGAAAAGGTGGAGATGGCTATCAGCTATGAGCCGACTACATGGACTTCTCTGCTGGGCGTCCTGCTGGCCGGTGTGCAGGTGGTAAACATTTGCTGTGGCTATGGCTCTAACCAAAGTCAGTAGGATTTGTCGCCTGGAGACTGTGAATCTCTGTATAGAGATATTTCAATCTTGATCAAAACAGTTGAGCGATTGATGCACACTGCTAGCGTAGCCAAACATTTAAATGACGGCAAGATGAAAGACCACTAGTGGTACAGCAGCATAAGTCGATCCCCTGTTGGATCCTGGGCATAACCGAATGTCTAGTAGTTGTTTTTTTGTGGTTTGCATTCATTTGTGAATCCTTCTGTGTGCATACATTAATATTGAGTCTGATCTGACCCCATATTTAAAACCCTGAGATTCTAGATACCAATATTGACAAGCTTTCCCCCCCAATCTACCTATCCGGTCCTGTGAGTGTAAACAAAAGACAGTCTCCATTACTCTTGAATTTGCAAATCCATTAAGTCCAGACAACACACTGGGGTCAACTCCAAGGTGAAGCGTCTGTGTGTTGTTAAGCTTCCAGCCCACTGACAGGCCAGAGGTTAACACAACAGGGTTGGTCTGTGTCTGTGTGTGTCTATGTCTGCGTGTGTGTGTGTGTGTGTGTGTGTGTGTGTGTGTGAGTGTTTGTGGTGTGGGGGGTCCCATTTAACCAATCCCTTCTATCAATCACATATCTGAGTGTAGGAAGGAAGTCCAATGACTGAGCATGCCTGTGCATGTGACAGCCTGCAGTGTGTCCCAGACTTGGACTACTCGTAGCTCAGTTCCCCCCTTCTTCCCACTCTAGTGTAATCTGCCTGACCATCTCTGACCCCCTCCTCAAGTTCCCTGTGCTGTCTCCAAACCCTCAGCGTCAACATCCATTCTACAGCTCCCATCCATCAGCCTCTAACACCGCCCCCTATATTCAGCTGCCAGACAAAGGCAGGGCAGGAAGTCGAGGCAGAGTGCCTCATTCTTTCAGTTCAAATCCAAGTTCACCGCTGAAAAACAGTACTGGCAGACAGACGGCCAGGTAAGATCTGTCTGCTGTAATGCTCAGCTTCCTGGGGATGTCTGCAGGTTACACCCACCTCAGAGGGGTCAGGGTTTGGGACACAGTCCTCACATTTTTAGTTGTGTACTTGCATTATCCCAAATAGTTTCAACAAAGTTCAAACCAGTTGTTTGGTCACCAATGGTCAATAGTGTCATATAACCTAAACCAGCGGCCATCGGGACATCTCCGGTCCGAACCGGAGACGCCTCATACTCAGCAAAAGTCCAATCAAGCACAGACTACAGAAAAGATTAGCCCTGTATTGTATGTAATTAATAAGCAGAACTACGGCCATGAAGCTTTAGTTGCTGAAGCTACATACGTATCAGTTTTTCTAAAGAAAACCATGCTATTTCATGTAGTATACATTTGGAATTAGTACCAACACAGGTATCCTATGGGCACTAGTACTCAATGTAGGCTATCTCAAATGATAGCCAGTCCCACCTGTCACCAGCATTGTATGACCAGCCTTTACATGTACTGTAAGTCAGCTGAAGCTATGCTTCTTTCCACAAGTATCCCAGGAAACTAAGAGGAGGAGCAACTAAATACAGGAACTACGTCAGAAACTATGAACCATTTCAACTATGAAATACTGAGCGGCCTCAAATATCCAATATCAGTCAGCTACTGTGATGACCTAGGATTCACTAGTGTTTGTGTTTATGACCTTTCCCTGTCTGTTGGGCTAGGGTTGCTACTGCTGGGTCATGTTCTTAATGTGCTGAGGACTATTTCTCTGTACCTGAGCATGCAGGCCGGTTCCATTGAGTATGTGGGAAAGCCTGCAGGGGACAGCCAGGACAGAGCCCACGACTGCAGCCAGACTAGCAGCACATGAGAAATGAGGCGGTGTAGCGGATGGAGCCCTGAACCTTCCCTGATCCTGCTGGGGACTGAAGCGGCTCAAAGGCTCAGTGGCAGATTGCACGGGGCAGCGGCAAGCAGACGCTCAACAATGGGCACCAGTGTGCATCCTCCATTAATCCTGCAGCATTTACAGTTACCCAGCAGTGCCAGGCCCAAGGACCAATGGGGGGCCAGACTGCCAGGCCAATGGCGCCACCCTGCTGCCCCCAACACATTCATCTTCCCACCAGGGAGGTTCAGGCTTCCAGACAGACGCAGACAGCAGAGACAGCGATAAGACAGGACCAGAAAGAAAAGGACAATGGGAAGGAGTAGAAGACTGTAGGAGAGAGAGAAAGAAGGGACAGATATGTAGAGAATGAGAGGTTAACAGAGACAGAGTACAAAAGAGGAGGAGGTGTAGAGGAAGAGAGAAAAACATGGAGAGCGGGAGGGAGACGGGAAACATGAAGGAAAAGAAAAGAAAAGACAAGAAAGCACTGTTTTTATCACCCGCTGTAACTGATTAAGGACCAAGGCCCCGGGATCCTGGCAGTGGTGCAAATCTGAGGGACTGGGGGGGAAGGGGGGCAGCAAAGCGCTACACTAGATTAACCTAGGGGAGGCTGAGCTGTACTGTACGGACTGTGAATAGTAACTGGATTGTCCCATTATCAAATATGTTCTCCTAACAGAAGCAGTAACCAGCTTCAATATTGGTACTGATGAGAAAAAAAAAATAAAATTAATAAATAAAAATAAAAAAGGAACTCTGGTGCAAACAAACAAACTATAGTGGGACATTAAATATGTGATTTGAGCATCAATTCAAAAACTACTCAAGTCATCTCTGATCGTCAACTGTGAAAGAAGCGATTTCCCATATAAATGTGTATGTGCCAAGTATAACCCATATACTGTCATTTGGTAACCATGATATGTATGCAAGTACAGAATTTTCCCCCCCATTTACCCAGGGTCCTGTTTTAATAACATCCTATTCTGTGTATTTAAGTAGTGTAAAAAGAGAGTGGAACAAGCTTAACAACCACACGTTTTTGCCTGATTGTCCCTATTTATGATAGATGAAGTCCAGTCTCGACTAATTACACTAATAAGCAGTCATTTCTTGGTTTGACATGAATTAAATATGAACATAGGAAGCAGTAATGTGCTGTATGATTTGCTGTCAGTCTCTGGAATTTTATTTCACCACACAAGTCCTAACTGCAGACATGAAAGCACCCTTAGGGCCCATTCAGACCAGAAAAAAACTGATCCGGCGTGTCACTGCAGGGTTGTGCGGCTTTTGCCACAGGCCACTGCAGGTTTTTGTTTTGGCTCCCCCTCTGCAGCCCCCAGAAACATGGGGTTGTTAGGTTTCCTAAACCCACTACCCCCCATTCTAAAATAATGGGAGGACCTGCGTTTTTGCCGGACTTCCTGAGAACCACGTGAACGCAGCCTTCAGTTTGTTCACTAAGACATGGTCACCATGGCTTACTGTGGTCATGGAAACGCTCTGATTAGCTCTGTTTCGCTGTAATACTCCACCGTTGAGCATCATAACTGGGGTTAGATGTTTGTGGAAGCGGGCCAGGCGTTGAGGAGTGAAGACTGACCTGATGGAGTAAGGACAGGTGAAGGCTGTTTCTCTGTCCCTCTGGTCTGCCTGCATCTGGAGGAGCCGTCCAATCACCTTGATGAGCCCTTGGACATTTCTGTTCACAGTTTAAGTCAAAAACAGATGACAGAGAACATCAAAAAAGACTCAACACACAATGAAAGACAATCAATATTGATTGATTTGTGTGTTCAGTAGGCCGTGGCTATTATAACATAATTGCTTGATCACAATCATTTTGCATAGCTATTGGACTACGGAACTAGGATGGACATTTCACCTATTCGCCGACGTTTAACGCGTCGTGACTAAACAAAGGGCATCAATGAGAGTGTGCATACCGACGCGAAAAACGCCACGCGTAAAAGCGTCATTTTTTAAAAAACGCCTCGGGTTCATTTTTTTGGTTTGACGCGCCGCGTCAAAAACTATCCGACCAATGAAATCGGCCCTTTTGCTCACGTGTCTTGTGCTTCTGAAGTTACAGTAAAACACAACTTGGCGGCGCTCAAGCACAAAACGGTCTTACCGAGCACACAAATGAAGAAGACATACGCCACCGTCATCACTGCCACAAGATGAGGAAGAGGCAAAGCACGATGTCCAAAATAAATGTTGAGCTGCTGGTCTCCTTGGTTTCGGAACATAAAGAGCTATATGATAAGCGCAACAGCGACTACAAAAATATAGACAATCTTCTTCTCTGCTCTTCTTCTGAGTTGCAAGCGAGTATCAGAAGCGCAAAGTTGCGCAGCGCCACCCTATGTACGGGGGTATTTCTGTTTTACATTAAGCGCCATCTAGTGACAGATAATGAATTTGCATGTTCATTCGGCTCATCGTCAGCGAAAATCGCTTGGGTGTGAACACAAAAAACGCGTCGAAAAACGCTGACGAATAACGCCCGCTGATATTCGTCCCGGTGTGTACGGGCCTTAAGACAGTGGTTCTCAAACACTTTTGAGCCCCTGAAGAGCAATGCTGGGTATGTTGACCTTGCTCGGTAGGTGGGAGTGTGTTTAGCGTACCTAGCAGAGGGCAGGAGGTTGAGGACACTGTTGAGGACGTAGTGCAGGTCTGCATGGCCCTGCTCCACCAGCAGCACCATGGCATCGCAGACGGCTGAGCGCACCAGCGAGCAGTCACTGCAGCACTGCTGCCACAGAGCCTCCAACGCTAGGCCCTAACACACAGAAACAACACACACACAACTCAAGCTTAAAGACACCATTTCATTGGACTTAACTGTCCAACAGCAGATCATGGCCCTGACCTGTGTGAAGTAGGGGTGTGCAATGATAGATAAAGATACTTTATTGATCCCCAAGGGGAAATACACACAGTATATAAAGTTACTACATTTCACCAACATTTCTGACACATCTTACCCCTCGATTCAAATAGTCCCCTTTTTTCCAATGACCATCCATCTTCTTTATACTTTTTAGGGCATTTTTAGGCCTTTATTGACAGGACAGCTGAAGAAATGAAGGGGGAGGGAGAGAGTGGGGGGGACAACATGCAGCAAAGGGCCGCAGGTTGGAGCCAAACCCAGTCCCTGTGCGCCGAGGAGCAGCCCTCCACACATGGGCGCCCGCTCTACCAACTGAGCTGTCAGGGCACCCCCTGCTTTACACTTTTGATTGAACCCTTAGTGCGTAAGGTCATGCCCAAAACACATGTTAACACTGGAATTATTTCCCACTTGGCAGTAAAGATTTTATTGTGTAACTGTTATTGCCACTATTCATTACACCCCCAACTGGCCCCGTCAGACACCACCTACCAGGAGCCTGGGTCTGTCCCAGGTTTCTTCCTAAAAGGGAGTTTTTCCTCGCCATTGTTGCACCAAATACTTGCTCTTGGGGGACTTCTTACTGGAATTTATTTACTTTGCAAGTGGTCTAGACCTATTCTATCTGTAAATTATAGAGCGGTCTAGACTTGCTCTATCTGTAAATTATAGAGCGGTCTAGACCTACTCTATCTGTAAATTATAGAGCGGTCTAGACCTGCTCTATTATACCGGCCACTTTATTAGGTACACCTGTCCAACTGCTCGTTAATACTTAATTTCTAAGCAGCCAATCACATGGCGGCAACTCAGTGCATTTAGGCATGTAGACATGGTCAAGACAATCTCCTGCAGTTCAAACCGAGCATCAGTATGGGGAAGAAAGGTGATTTGAGTGACTTTGAACGTGGCATGATTGTTGGTGCCAGAAGGGCTGGTCTGAGTATTTCAGAAACTGCTAATCTACTGGGATTTTCACGCACAACCATCTCTAGGGTTTACAGAGAATGGTCCGAAAAAGAAAAAACATCCAGTGAGCGGCAGTTCTGTGGGCGGAAATGCCTTGTTGATGCCAGTGGTCAGAGGAGAATGGCCAGACTGGTTCGAGCTGACAGAAGGGCAACAGTGACTCAAATTACCACCCGTTACAACCAAGGTGGGCAGAAGAGCATCTCTGAACGCATAGTACGTCGAACTTTGAGGCAGATGGGCTACAGCAGCAGAAGACCACACCGGGTGCCACTCCTTTCAGCTAAGAACAGGAAACTGAGGCTACAATTTGCACAAGCTCATCAAAATTGGACAATGGAAGATTGGAAAAACGTTGCCTGGTCTGATGAGTCTCGATTTCTGCTGCGACATTCGGATGGTAGGGTCAGAATTTGGCGTCTACAACATGAAAGCATGGATCTATCCTGCCTTGTATCAACGGTTCAGGCTGGTGGTGGTGGTGTCATGGTGTGGGGAATATTTTCTTGGCACTCTTTGGGCCCCTTGGTACCAATTGACCATCGTTGCAACGCCACAGCCTACCTGAGTATTGTTGCTGACCATGTCCATCCCTTTATGACCACAATGTACCCAACTTCTGATGGCTACTTTCAGCAGGATAATGCGCCATGTCATAAAGCTGGAATCATCTCAGACTGGTTTCTTGAACATGACAATGAGTTCGCTGTACTCAAATGGCCTAGACCTGCTCTATCTGTAAATTATAGAGCGGTCTAGACCTGCTCGATCTGTAAATTATAGAGCGGTCTAGACCTACTCTATCTGTAAATTATAGAGTGGTCTAGACCTACTCTATCTGTAAATTATAGAGCGGTCTAGACCTGCTCGATCTGTAAATTATAGAGCGGTCTAGACCTGCTCTATCTGTAAATTATAGAGCGGTCTAGACCTACTCTATCTGTAAATTATAGAGTGGTCTAGACCTACTCTATCTGTAAATTATAGAGCGGTCTAGACCTGCTCTATCTGTAAATTATAGAGTGGTCTAGACCTGCTCTATCTGTAAATTATAGAGTGGTCTAGACCTACTCTATCTGTAAATTATAGAGCGGTCTAGACCTACTCTATCTGTAAATTATAGAGCGGTCTAGACCTGCTCTATCTGTAAAATGTCTTGAGATAACTCTTGTTATGAATTGATACTATAAATAAAATTGAATTGAATTAAAGAAGCCATTTAATGGGGCCTTTAGGCCACCAAAGCTCACCTGGCTGGAGGACTGGGTGATTTGCCCATTTGGCCCTTTCTCCTTTAGCACAGCAGCAACAAGATGTCTCACCGTCTGGAAATAGCAAAAAGCAGGCTGTGTTGTACATTTTTGATTGAACACCTATGAGTTGGTTTTCATCACAGTTCAACAGTAGCTTACCTGGGCCTGTATGACAGGGCTGGGGAAGTCAAATCCCATCTTCAAACTCTCCGTCATATCTGCTGGTCATGCCTGAGGGCAGAAGGAAACTCCATGAGAAGAAATTAACAAAGCCGAATGACAGTAGCCAGTGTTAGAATCCCAAGGCTAGCCTTCTATTGAACTCAGGACAATCACATATCAGAGGTGTAGAAGTGACGCAGACACCTTTTGCTTTATAGGCTTAATGGATAAGCATTGCTTACCAAAGTATGAGCCTGAGGGCATGACTTCATTTTGCATTCAATTATTTCCAAGCTATAGCCCCCCCTCAGGTTAGGTCATTGGGCCTTAGAAAAGACAACTAGGTCTGAAAACGTAACCAGTTTGTGAAGGACAAACTTGCCTCTGGACAACATTCAACACTTAACTATGTTGTTGTTAATTCAAAAATGTCTCAAAGTTTGGGATATAAAGAAAGAATAGTTATGAGATATATGCAATATATGAGAAGACTTTTCTTTTTTAAAGATTACTTGTTTGGGCTTGATTAGAAAGGTCAGCTGAAGACAGGAATGGGGGGGGGGCAGAGACCATCATGGATACATTTTAATGTCAGCTACAACTACAAATTGCTACAAACTATTTTCATATGGACTCATGTGCTGACATTTTCTCAACTTTGCGAATAATAATCAATAAAATGTTAGAAACGTTCAAAGAAACCGTGAACGATGGCCACCACCATAGGTTCAGTTCGCTTGTTTGGTCCGACCAAGGCTCCTACAGCCAGAGGAAGGAGGAGGCTAATATTCCCAATAAGCAGCTGGAACCAGAGGACACTGGGGCATGTTGCTTGTATTTTGAGGTAATTCACAATTAATAATAAATCTAATAAAGTCATACTGACTAACCTGTTTTAGGCCTGTTAGAGTGGCATTTTGAAAGCATTGTGTGTATTCTTGAGGCCTGAACAAACCTGTTGAATGAACTGTATTATCAGAAGGCGAAGTACTGCTACTTCTGCTACTTGGGCAGAGAGATTTGCACGCGAGAGACAGAGAGTAACAACGGTGCTTTTCAGGTGTTGCGCTAATCACTCCGCGCAAGTAGCAGTGCTTCGCCTTCTGAGAATATAGTTCCCAGTTTGTATCATAGACAGTTAAAGAAATGGACCAACAGATCCCGTTGTTCTGGACGGAGACCTGTGAAGGAAAATAGAAGCACTTTGTAATGCTGAGCCTGCAACTGAGCTTGAAGACGTAGATGTGATGTGAGCAACCTGTCTGAAAGTCTTCTGGTAGCTGTAGAAATCTCAATCATTCCCAATCAGCAGAGACGGAGAGGTAGGTATATGTTAGGAGATAACAAAGACACAGGCTAATTACTGCTAACTAACATGATGGAGCCTTTTATACATTGTCATGTTTCTTTAGAAATGAACAACAGACAAACAGAGTCTTGAAACTCTTCAGATGTAAAGTTATTCACGGTCAAAGTGACGTCAAAATGAATGGGAGTCAACGGGATGCTAACGGCGGGTGATGGCTTGGTAGCATTAAAATGGCGCCATAGGAGCTCCGCTTAGAGAGGAGAGGCTGACCCCCTTGGTTTGTATACTGTTAGAATTTTGCTGTGTGTCATGTGACCTTGTTATTTGTAGACCCTGTGACTATACTATAGTAGGCTAGATGGAGCCGGTTACCTCCAGGATCTGTGCTGAGCTAGGCTAGCAGTGGGTGCATCAGACAGAGTTACGAGACACACAGAGATGAGAAGGACTTATCTAACTCTGGGGGATACGGTGAATAAGTTAAAGTCTCAATAAGTTGCATATTCTTTTAGATGTTCTTAGTTTTATATCATTGTCAATTCTTCCAGTTCTGGACTGTTGGTCAGACAAAACCATCCATCTTGTGTTCTTGCATTTCATTTTGTTTTCATACTAATTCTTGACAAAACAATTCATCGACTAATAAAAAAAATAAAAGTTAAAACTGCTACGAGTATTATTCACTATTTATTGGCATTTTATGGATAGAACAATTAAAATGACTTGAGCTTGGAGACGAAAACTAAACCAAAAAAACATCAAATATTTAAAAGAAAATTAAAATATCAATAATTTCAGGTAAAGACAAGTATCTGTAAAGTGATAATTAAGTTTAACATTACAATACACACTAGAGCCAGACCGATGTATCAGCGGGCCGATATTAGGCATATCCCCATCTATCGGCATCAGCATTAATAATGGCCAATTAAAAAAAGAATATATCTATAATCAATTTATTGTTTTTGTTCAAAGGATTTATGTTTCATATCTTAAGTTTGTATTTTTATACATTTTATTTATCAGAACTTTAAAATATGTTGATGTACCACCGTTCAGTTGTGACGATAAAAAAATGATCATATTATTTTAGTGAGAACTCATAAATAACTACAAATAACTAATGTTAGGGAAATCTGTTTTGTTACGCGTTTCTGGATTAATATTTTTTTAATACACAGTATATCAGCCGATTTATTGGAATATTGGATATGTATGATATCACAGAGTCCGGTCTAGACCTACTCTTTTATGAAAAGCGCAGTGAGATAACTGTTGTTGTGATTTGGCGCTATATAAATAAAATTGAATTGAATTTTTAAATAACCAAATATTTCTTTTGGTATTGGCTCTAAAAATTCTTTATCGGTCGGGCTCTATCACACACACATACACAGGAAATAGGAGCCTCATGTAGCCAGCAGCCCCCCCGCCCCAACCCCCCCAGTAGTTATCTCAGTGATTAGACAGCCGGCTGTGTGGTGGGCCACCCTGCTCTGTACGCTCCACAGCGCTCCCGTACGCTCCGCTCAGCTTGGTGGCAACATAAACAGGTAGGTCACTGGTCTACAGGCCACACACACACACACACACACACACACACACACACACACACACACACACACACACACACACACACACACACAGGCACGGTCGGGGGCCTATCTCTCACGGCTAGTACACAACATGGCTGATCATCATTAACAGCCACCTGTCACCACTGGTATGTCAGTGATAGGTTGGAGGAGTTTACTTTGTTACTGAAACTAATAATAACTCAGTCCTCACTATCACACTATCAGTAGGAAGTAGCTGGCCTCCTTTCTAATTTAAAGACTGTCAATGGTCAGTTAAACCTCAAATAAACTTTGTACAGCAAAGGGTTCCAGTGGATTCTACAGCGTGTGTACCTTACAGCTAAACAATAAGGGCCGGCCTGTACTGCTAGCTCTGCATTAGCAATAGGAGGGAGGACAATGCATGAACAGGGTTGAGCCAACAGAGCTTTAGAAATGACAGCAGAAGGCTTTACGGTGGGACACTGGCCGCTGCACAGAGCAGACAGGCACAACTCTGCACAGGGCCATGGGAAGGCCCGATAACAATATACAACAATTCTTTCACATATGACACAGTGACCTGCAAACTGTGGAGTGGTGAAAAGGGTGACAAGAGCCAAACCATAAATCAGGTAGGGGGCCGGAGGGATCTGTTCATCATTAGGAATACAAAATATGGATTTTTGGATTGGGATATTGAATGTGTCTGGTTTGTGTTGCTGACCTGTTGGCGTGTTGCTCTCGGTAAACCTGCAGGAAACCCACCTGGCCCATGGCGTGACCTGCTTTAATGTAATGAATGCTTGAACATCAGTAGGTTGTTGTTTTTTGACAACGTATTTTGGAAAATAGCTTCTGTGTGTGTACAAGAGACAGGAAGTTAGTAGCAACGTGAGCCCCGGTTTTATGACCTATGAGCATTTCATGTTCTGCTGCGTACTGACAACTATCGCTCAATGCAAGGGCTTAACTTTGGGTTCAACATTGGGAGGGGTTGAGATTTCCACTTGGGAGCATATCAAACATTTAATTTCCTGCATTCTGGTGATTTGTTTGTGCACAAATTTGTGCCTTTTCTGCGTCAAAATAACAACTCACTTCAGCCTGAGCAAATAAAGTGCCACAGTAGCCTCAAACATGATGAGAGTAACAATCAGTGTTGGGAGAGTTACTTTTGAAATGTCATAGGTCACAGATTACTACCCCGTTAAAAATGTAATAACCTAAAATTGCTAACACATTTCCATGGGAAACAAGTGTAGTGAAGTGCCATATGTGAGAATTAAACTTGCAGGTGTCCATGGGCCCAGTATATTCAGGCACATTAGCGTTAGCTATTGAGCTCCCTGTACGGCAAAGGCATTGCTTGCCAGGTTATTTAGGTGAGACGGAATTTGAAGTCCATTTTACGTGGCATTGCTCTTACACTAAACTTCTTAGTAAAATATCCTTCATCTCGGCTTCATAACACAGTCTGGAGCTGTGTTTTTGTAGAGCTTGGGAGAGGAGAAGCAGGTCTTTATAATGTAGACTAATGGTGTATGTAAAAAGTTGTTTCATCTGTACGACATATCTGGCGTGCTATCTGAGCAAGGAACTATCAAACAAACACTTCACGTGCACAGAAAGCATTTCAAAAAATACATGAAAACAAATTGACTGACAGAGATTTCTGTGGCGTGCTAAACAGTCTGGTTAAAAAGATTCAAACTGCAATCAGTAGTCATTTAAAGGCACAGTGTGTAACGTGTTCAGATGTTCATTATCAAAAAAAGGATACTGAAAAGAGCAAGAGCTTCTTGAAGCGTGAAGGCCACCGTAGCTGTAATACGTACTTTGAACTGTGTTTTGCAAGATAGTTGATTGCAATGAACAGTGAGGAAAATAAGTATTTGAACACCCTGCTATTTTGCAAGTTCTCCCACTTAGAAATCATGGAGGGTCTGAAATTGTCATCGTAGGTGCATGTCCACTGTGAGAGACATAATCTAAAAAAAATCCAGAAATCACAATGTATGATTTTTTAACTATTTATTTGTATGATACAGCTGCAAATAAGTATTTGAACACCTGTCTATCAGCTAGAATTCTGACCCTCAAAGACCTGTTAGTCTGCCTTCAAAATGTCCACCTCCACTCCATTTATTATCCTAAATTAGATGCACCTGTTTGAGGTCGTTAGCTGCATAAAGACACCTGTCCACCCCATACAATCAGTATGAATCCAACTACTAACATGGCCAAGACCAAAGAGCTGTCCAAAGACACTAACAACAAACAAAATTGTCCACCTCCACAAGGCTGGAAAGGGCTACGTGGACATGTCCAAGCAGCTTGGTGAAAAAAGGTCCACTGTTGGAGCAATCATTAGAAAATGGAAGAAGCTAAACATGACTGTCAATCTCCCTGGGACTGGGGCTCCATGCAAGATCCCACCTCGTGGGGTCTCAATGATCCTAAGAAAGGTGAGAAATCATGCATGGCATGGAAGGTTCCCCTGCTTAAACCAGCACATGTCAAGGCCCGTCTTAAGTTTGCCAATGACCATTTGGATGATCCAGAGGAGTCATGGGAGAAAGTCATGTGGTCAGATGAGACCAAAATAGAACTTTTTGGTCATAATTCCACTAACCGTGTTTGGAGGAAGAAGAATGATGAGTACCATCCCAAGAACACCATCCCTACTGTGAAGCATGGGGGGGGGTAGCATCATGCTTTGGGGGTGTTTTTCTGCACATGGGACAGGGCGACTGCACTGTATTAAGGAGAGGAAGACCGGGGCCATGTATTGCGAGATTTTGGGGAACAACCTCCTTCCCTCAGTTAGAGCATTGAAGATGGGTCGAGGCTGGGTCTTCCAACATGACAATGACCCGAAGCACACAGCCAGGATAACCAAGGAGTGGCTCTGGAAGAAGCATATCAAGGTTCTGGTGTGGCCTAACCAGTCTGCTGAGTGTTTCTCAGCGACAGCCCAGAAACCTGACTGATCTAGAGAAGATCTGTGTGGAGGAGTGGGCCAAAATCCCTTCTGCAGTGTGTCAAACCTGGTGAAAAACTACAGGAAACGTTTGACTTCAGTATAATTGCAAACAAAGGCAACTGTACCAAAAATTAACATTTATTTTCTCAGGTGTTCAAATACGTATTTGCAGCTGTATCATACAAATAAATAGTTGTTTTTTTTTTAGATTATGTCTGTCACAGTGGACATGCACCTATGATGACAATTTCAGACCGTCTATGACTGTCTATGGCTTTAACCAAAGTGCTATAATACCTCCAGTAGTAACAGTACTAACGCGATATTTGTCATAAACAAAGCAGAACCCTTAGCCTAGAGTACCGCGCTCTGCATACTGTGGTACACATAGCTGGTATACTTGATCATATAAAGTCGTTAGGCCTGGCTATAATGATTACTGCTGTATTCACTCTTTTGACTATTTGATCTGCCACCTTGCTTCCACGCTATATGAAAGTTAACTCCATATTATAGCTAACGTTACTTAATAAACTACAATAGCATAGCCGGTGTTACATCGGCTGAATGATGCTGCTGTTCTTATGAACCATGCCGGTTGGGAGATTATATTTGTGGATTATATTTGTGCCGAATGAACGGATGCTTTCTGCTCTGTCATGCTATGCTTTCAGGGGCGTTTTGTGCATTGAAATATCTTACTAACAAGTTAGTGAAAATTAAGTTAAGAGATTTTAAAACGGGGTTAAGTGTAGCGCGTTCTCTCAAGCTATTCAATCAGTTTTAAATTACCAGTGTTATCTCAATAGTACTTGTTCACGTAAGACAACTTTAGCACAAACTTTTGGTGGACAAGATGCTACTAATTATAAATAAATAAAATACAACATACAAACTAGCAAATTAAGATATAGCTAGCTGACGATTTAATTACCTTGTCGAAAAACGCTACAAATCGATAGCAGAGTATCGATTGTGATAACAAACGGGGATAAGTGTTGCTTTACTGTAATAATATGCATAGTTTTCTACTGTTAACGTTATAACATATTTATGTAAGACTCCATGGGTAGTGTAAATGTACGTTATTTCGATAGCCTAACAATATATCAATATATAATGAAATAATAGCAATATAACGTTAGCTAAAGGTAACGTTAGCTAGCTACAATGGAGTTATCAATACAGAAGCTGAAGATATTCAACTGGCCGTGCATTTGATAAAGCCGACTGGAACGTATTCCTCCTGTCGTTGACGGAGTAAAATGTTAGTAACATTTTAGTCCCTCAGTCCAAAGTAAATCAAAGTTATACATGCTGCGGCTGTAACTTTACATAGACAGTTAGTAACTTTACCGCATTCATCCAGCCTCCGTTAAACGAACGCGCATGCAACTACGGCGAGTACCGAGGACCAAAACGGATTGAGTCCGAGCTGTCACATACAGTCTACGGTCTATGGTGTACACTGCAAATCATAATGCAACAATGAAGACGTTAATTAAAACGTCACAAGGAAGCTTGGAGACATGTTAACATATATACATAAAAAACACCGTAGCTTGTATTCAGTTGGGTAAATAATGGACTATAATACTTGTGTAGCCAGATAGAGTGAGATATGACAACTCTAGGAATCCAATGGCTACCTGTACTAAAATGAAATTATAATTGTTTTGACCGTTATCTAATAAGGTTTTTATGAGCATGAGATCACATTTTCAAGTGTGAACTGAGAAGGCAAGAACTTAAAACTAACACAGAGTACTAAAGTAAATAACATTAGAATATGGGCCCAATCAAAGTAGCGAGGTGTGCTGACTATGCGTTTGGTAACTATTTTTTTTAAACTTAAAAGTTTTCATTTTGGCAGCACTTTCAAATATGAAAATACAATATACATTTACAAAATACAATATTGTCTTTTATATTTTTTAACTTATCTCAACAAATGTGCATAATGGGACCCCACTCTTATATTTGATTACATTATTTTATGCTAATATCAACAGAGTTCCATACAATGGGAATTTGCAAAATTCAGATTAGCCTACAAAGAAACTGTGGTCATATCATTTTGATAATTTATGCTGTATACCCAAGCTTTTAGGCTTAAGATTCCATTATAAATCAGGTGTTGACGATGTATTGTTTTAACAATAACTATTTTAATCCCACTAAAGAACACGTCTCTTATAAACTGAAGCATGCTTCATTCGCCGGTTTTCCCCCGGGACTGGAAGGCAACATAATTACAGGATGGTTGAGGCCACATGATTGGAGGCCCGCGTTTCTGCTGTTCTCTTATTGGCTCTTTGCTTTTCGTGCGCTGGCTGCAGCCCCAGCCGGCCCCAGTGGGTACAACAACCTGCGCGTGCGCTTTACTCCTCTGCATTGTTAGGTTAGCCGAATTAAGGCAGAGATACAACGGAATTAAGAGAACTTTACTTTCAAAATAAAGGATATTGTCATTGAATAGTTTGTCAGGTAATGAAGCTAAAACCGTGTTCTAACTGCTGCAGTTTGATTGATAATTTTGATTGGTAGATTATGCTAAAAGATGAATAACTGTTGTAAATAAATGTGAGAGCAGTGACTGATTTATTAATTAACATTTGTTATTTCTTATTCCTGTCCATCCCTGTCTGTCTGTTACTTGTTGTCCTGTTATATCTTCTATGTGCTGCCTTCATGGCCAGGGCTCACTTGTAAAAGAGATTGTGGGGAACGTTAGGGAAACATTCTCTAAAGGTTGCAACATTAGAGGAACATTAGGGTAGTGTTCTCTAAAGGTTGCAACGTTAGGGGAACGTAAGGGGAACGTTCTATAAAGGTTGCAACGTTAGGGGAACATTAGGTGAACGTTCTATAAAGGTTGCAATGTTTCTGAGAACGTTCAATGTAACCAAAAACGTGCCCAGAACATTAAACCAACTTTCCATTACAACCAAAACCTAACCAAACATAACTTTCAGGGAACATTCCCACAACCAAAAACAAACCATGCTGATAACTCCGTATTGAGTATCACAAAGGTGGATTTGTACATGCTGGATTGAGTATTTTAAAGACTCAAGATATTCCACGTTCAACCACTGTAACAATAAGTTCCTCGCCAGAGTCAGAACATTATTACTGGCACAGCATTTAGAGTTTCATGTTATGAAATAGTTCGTAGGCTATTCAATAAAAAAAAAAAGAAACAGCATACTTGAATAAATTGCTGTATAGTATTCTGCAATTTACGGTGATTCCCACTGAGAAAGGCTACACTGCAGGGGTTTTATTTTGAAAGTCCGTAGCGGAATTTCTCTATGTTATTGCGGGTTTTTGACAGCCGGCGAGGCTTTGAAAGTCTTGAGTCTGATTTCAGTGCAGGAGAGACCATGTCCGCCGTCATAGGCAAACTGTACTCACCTCTGCTCTCATTTAAAACTCATTCTCCATGAAATAACAGTACCGCGGGCCCTCAAGGATGGCCAACTCGGTAAGTAAGCAGTTGGAGGATTTGCTTGCCAGTCCCCTCTAATGGAGTATATTTTTGGACATTTTGTTGTCTTGTCACCCCGGAGGAGTCGGTGGTTTTTATTCCGTAACCAGGATTTCCAAGACGAATCGTTAACGTTCCAGCTAGCTAGAGCCGATACGTGCCGCTATGTCCTCAATGAACAGTGTTACGTTAACGCAGAATTCCGCTCAGAAACGTTTATATTAATATTAAAAACAATTTTGATATATTTCTAGGCTACTTATCGCTTATTAATGCGTTAATAAAGGGAATTTCCAATTAAGGTTACGGTCCATCCTTCAATTCGGCATAATGTTAAACGCAATGCATGATTAATCGTAGCACCCACAACAGGTAAAATGTCAACTTTTGTCAAGTTAGTTTTTGTAATTCTCTTTAACGTTACAGTGTATTTTAACAGGCAGTCTAACCAGTCGCTAACGTTAACGTTATCCCATAGTAGAAAACAGTGGGAGCACATTTCAGTAGTTTTTGGAGACGTTTGCTGCTCCATGAGTGGAGACGGTAGGCTATGTGTGTAAATGCTATATATTTCTGTATAGGCCTAACGTTACTTAGGCTAGTCATTTAAAGTCGTAAATCAGGTTCACCCAGGTGTGTAACTTTGTCGAAAAGAAACGTGTTTTCATGACGTTCCCGTAGGCAACATGAGGGACACAATGTAAAAACTGCAGTGAAAGCACCATATCAAAATCAACACGTCGGCGTTTTCTTTGGCTTGAAATGTTTTTCGGGTGTTTTTTCTTGAATTGGACCAGTTGGCCAACGTGATTGTGTTCGGCAGGGGGCTGTTCAGGTGAAACTCGAACTCGGTCATCGTGCCCAGTTCCGAAAGAAACCCACAGTGGAAGGCTTTACCCACGACTGGATGGTGTTTGTCCGAGGTCCAGAGCACAGCAACATTCAGCACTTTGTGGAGAAAGTAGTTTTTCACCTGCACGAAAGCTTCCCTAAACCAAAAAGAGGTAAGACCCCTATATTGCGCTTTATTTAGTCCTATTGAGTGTTTTCATTGGCAGCTGGCTCTCATCTGTATCATCTGGGAGGGGGGGGCTCTGACCTCATATATCAGCAGCATCAAGCATCCTCAGGCCCACATGTCCTTGATCAAGCCTTCAGTCCCTAGAGCTGATTGATCTCTGCCAGAATACACTGGGCCCCCTCGTTTTAACCCTCCTGTTGTCTTCGGTTTTGACCCCCCCCCCCCCTTCTAAAAAGTTTCTATATCACAAATTTGGGCTTCCTTCAAACAAATTTTCCAAAAAGGTAACGTGGATGGTTCCCAACAACGCAGAGCTTGTTGCACAAGTTAAATAAATAATCAGTTCACTACTTTCATTGAGTTTGGCTGTTTTGTCAATTTTATAGCATTTGGAGAAAAACGATTGGTAAAAAAAAAAACAAATTGGTGAAAATCAACACTTTTTTTTAAGCTTTTTAATCAATATTTTTAACCTTTTCTTACATTTCTGTCCCTTTTTTTAAAAATGTTTCCCTTTTTTTAACATTTTCAACACTATGTAACACTAACTTAATAACTTTAGTTTTACAGTTATTTTTGGAATTTATGGCCAATAAATCTAATTTATGGGAAATTAAACCTAATGTTTGGGTTAGAAAAGCAGAAATTAGGAATTATTTAGACTAAAATTAAAGGAATGGATGTTGATGATAATCACAGACTGGAATATGTCAACTTTTACTCAATACTATTTCAAAAACACTTCCATTTGTTTTACAATGCTATAAAATATCAAGACGCCCCAAAATTAATGAAAGTAGAGATTTGTACTTGGCAAAGAGCGTTGTGTGGAATCAATCATGTTATTTTGGGGAATTAAAAAGAACATTGATATAGGACAATGGGTCAATTTGGCCCAAGGACAACATGAGGGTTAAAGTGACAAAAATGTGAAAATATGTTGAAAAACGTAACAAAAATGTAAAAGTGAGAAATGTAAAAAAAAAAAGCTTTAAAAATTTGGAAAAACCCACAAAAATTTCAAAAGGTTCAGTAAAAGTCGACAAACATTGAACAAGTGACAAAATCATTGGGGGGGAGCCACAAAAAGGTTGAAAAAGACGACCACAACCTTGATAAAAGGTTTTTTATTTTAAATTTTGACTCAGAAATAGAAACCTTTACCGGGAAGACAACACGGAGGTTAAGTTCCTCTGGGAATGAATGGCTCAGATGCATTTTGTGGAGAAAAGTGTGTGTTTGGTTCTGTGAGCAGAAACCGTAGTGCAACGTGTTGGTACTTCATAGTGGCGAAGGAAACCAGTTCGGTTTGTCTCAGAAGACACAAAACAATGTCTCATGTTGCACAGTGTTGTCTCTTTGGAGCATTTGAGTGTTTCTTGTAAATGTCACTCAGATGGGTTGGGTTGAAACATCAGTCCTGATGTTGCTTTTGGATATGAAGCAGTGCAGCTGTGGAGCTGCTGTGAAGCTACAGCAGAGCCAGGTCTCCTATCAAGCCAGTGGGCCTCAAACAAAATAAGAAGTCTTTAAGTTCAAGGCTAGACTGATGATTGCTTTTCTTCAACTAAGAGACACACACATACACATGCTCTGATATGCACATGTGTGCTATAAGTAGGGCCGTCCCCTCTTAGTCAATTAGACTAATCTGTGGTTTAGGTCTTAGTCGACTGAGATTTCTTTAGTTGATAAGACATTTTTTATGCTTATTCATGCTTAATTACTAATTTCCAAGAAACGTCTGAGCACATTTCTGGCTAACACAAGACTTAAAGTGGGGCTTTTGCAGGATTAATAGTGTAGAAACTAATCAATCCTCTTAAAAGATGTTAATTAACAACATTTATATTGTGCTTTTCTAGTCTCAAAGCCACAGCTCTGTCGATTAAATCAATCAATCAATTAGTCCACAAAATCATGTGTTAGTCAACTAAGAATTTCTTTAGTGGAGGACAACCCCAGCTATAAGCTACTTTCCGTACAATGATAATAATAATAAGTTCTTTGCAAGTCAAACTATGCAAAATACCAAAAAAAAGTCACGGCACGTACAGAGCAACAAAAGCAATCGCCACGAGGTGCAGTGGGGGGAGTGTCATTGAAACGGCCCATTTGGTTGATGTTGTGTCCTCTAACCCCCCCCTGCCCCCAATGTAGCATATTTCACAGTTCCTGTTCTCTGTCAGAAGGTTGATAGAAAGAAAAGAGACGGAGGGACTGAGGAAAATATCTCAATTGTCGAATGTTTGATTATCCAAATAGTTAAGCATTGTAGTCTGGGTCAGATAGACAACGAGTCCACAGTGAATCCTACCACTACACTGGAAATTAAAAATGTGAATACCGCCACGCCTGATGGGCAGTTGCAGTGCTGGATCGAGTTAATGTAGTCTGTGTAATCTCATGCTATATTTTGATTGGTTGGTTTGCAGAGAAGAGTTGTAGCTGTAGTCACATTGTGTGAATTAGCTCCAACTGTTGTGACACGGTCAGATTTCTGATGCAGGCTGTCTCTGGTTGCCAAAGCTCTAAATGGGCCTGTCCCACAGTGCTCACTGGGTTGGAGCCATAGCCAGACATTTGTCACCATGTTTCTCTCCTGATTGGACTGCCCAGCGTCCCACAGCGTTTCAGGGCCTGTAGTGAGGTGGTGGGTGAGGTAAATGAGGAAGGGATCAATCGAAATCTCTGTAGGGGTCGTTTGGTGAGACTAATGCCAGAACCAGACTACTTTCACGCCAGTCACCATGTCCGACTAGACAGACCTAGTGCCATACATTTTTGCTTTGTTTTTGACGGAAGAGTACTGCATGTATGACACCGTCCAGCCCCCCCTCCCCGACAAATTATCGCATGCGTTTGTCACGTTCATGCGCCAGTTCATAGGTCGGTGCTTTGGAGGAGCAGCAGCCTCTCAAAACCTCCTGAAAGTCTTTTAAACTGTCCGTTATCCGTCATCTGTGTCGGGTATGGCTGAGTTTGTGGAGTCTGATTCAGGCGTACCACTTGTATCAGTCCATGGTGTCTCCACATGGAATTACATTAGGGCTGGGTTTAACAAAAATCCATTTTCCTAATCATTCACCATTGATAAAATCCAGAATGGATATCTGTCTGTATTAGCACTGCACCACATGAGGAAAATATGCAATATTGTTGTTGAATATGGCGATAGCCATTTATTATTACTTGCGATAAATAAACTGAGGTGTTCTCAGTTCTTGTCTTTTCAGTTCTGCTGCTTTCAGTACTGCTTGTTGAATTTAAAACATATGAAAGGAAATCATTTCCCCGGTTCTTTTGTTAAAAGTATTGAGCATTAAATATAAAAGGCAGCACTAAAAAAAGGACAAAGGATACATTTGAATGTGCAGAATGTGCAGCTGATATTTACCCCAAAAATCGGTGTCTTTTGCTGTGTCACTGCTATTCGCGATGTGTTTACTGCGCCAGTTGATATCAAGAGTCAAGATGTCTTTATTGTCATACCACAGTACACTGTATTACGTGCAAACTTCACAGCTTAAAAGAATACAGCACAGAAACAATTAAAACACCGTTGAGTTATTTATATGAATTAAAATAAATAAATGCTTAAATGCCTATATAGGTTTGCAGAGCATGTAGAGTGATAAAATATAAATATATGGCATCTAAAAAAAAAGAAAAATGTAAATATCTAGATACATACAGTTGGAAAGAGTATAAATATCCGTATTTAAAGTGAAATAGTGCGGTAGAGAATAAGGTACATTCCAAACAGATAATTTTGTACATCATGTCAGGTTGATTGGACATCGATGACGTTCTAGGCAGCCCTACTCTGTAATACAGATTGTATTAACTGTAATCTGTTTCCTCTTTATAAAAACCAAAAACATGCTGGGAGTCTTTGTACATTTTCATTTGAAAATATTAAAGCTCTGCTATGAAGAATAAGGAGAACAAAGCACTTTTAGCTTTTTTTATACACATTCATACACTTATAATCTTGCAAAATGGAAATGAGGGTAGAATAGCCTTTGAAAGTCCTCTCCATAGTGCTTTGACAGCAGGAGGTCGACAACACAAGCCATCCAAAATGCATTACTATGTAAAATATGACTGGATTTTTGTTGAGGTTAGTGAATAAAATAAGAATGTCATGTGTTCACTTCTCCTTCCATCCACAGAAGCTGAGAGAGAAGCTCAAATCACTACCTTTAAACTATATCGATATAAATGCTATTGTCTAATCTCAAATACCGTTTCAGGATATAAATCGATGTGAGGTAAAATATCCATATACCGCCCCTTATGCATGAATGACTTTGCAAGACTCACTTATCTGTCGTATGGTTCCTGTCAGACAGGTTTAGACACACAGGAGGGAATTGGCTGCAGGCGGTTCAGGAAGTGTATGTATGTATGTATGTATGTATGTATGTATAAAAAAAATCCCCCTCTCACCCCTTGTGTGTATATATATATATATATATATATATATATATATATATAGATCTTTCATTATTAGGTGCACCGGTGCGTCCTAAAGGAGCTAACGGCTAACAGACGCTAACTAGCACCGACTAGCACTGCTCACTGCTGTTGTCTGAATAACAGACGGGACAAAATGTTGCGTTTACTGGTAAACTGGTAAACCTTGAGACCGACGTATAACCGACTGCTATCTGTTGAATTTTCCTCCCGTTGCTCTGTCCTCTGTGACTGTCTACATCTAGAAACTAAGATGAACGGGGTGCAGGGAACAGCTGACTGAAACATGAGCAGACAGTGGTTTACGGAGCGGTAGATGGGCTATGCAAAAAAAAATAATAAAACACGTTCTATGAAATGACGCTTTAAAATAATCGCACGATCACGCAAATTTGATCGGGATTAAAATTTGATTAAGTGTGTGTGTGTGTGTGTGTGTGTGTGTGTGTGTGTGTGTGTGTGTGTGTGTGTGTGTGTGTGTGTGTGTGTGTGTGTGTGTGTGTGTGTGTGTGTGTGTGTGTACCATAGACCATTAATATTAATGGACAGAGCATGTGTGACGTCACCCATTGGTTTGTGGAGATCAGAAATGAGTCGTCGAGTTTGCGTTTATGGGCGCAGCCATCGTGGTTGCGGATGTGACGATTTTAGAGGAGAGGGCGGGGTGAGAGAGGAGCCACACATAGACATAATAAAGAGTAGACGCCGCATCGACCGCTACTGCCTATTGGCGCTGACGAGATTTGGGGCCGCCATCTTGGACCGGTCACCCGCTCCACTCAGTGTAATGTGTTTGGCAGGTGCAATGAGCTGTCAGCGCGTTTAATTAATCAATCTCACTGAATACCCAACTGGTTTTCATGTTTTTTTTTGCTACAAAGGTCATACATGTAGCTATGATACAGGACACATGATTAGGCGTATTTTAATATTTATAGTGTGCTTAACAGTAGTAGAATATTCTGATATGATATAAATTCACCAGACGTCCGAGATCAAAACTGGAAACATAATCCCCGAAAAGGGAGAGCAACGGGGATATTTCCAGTTTGACTATAAATCTGATTGAAAAACCTAATGTTGTGTCTTTAAAAAAAAAAAAAGAACAAGGACAGAGTTAGTTTTTTTCTTCTGTATTTAGTCAGGGGACAAAAAACGGGGACTGTCCCTAAATCCGAGGGACGTCTGGTCACCCTAGACCAGACATCCTCGGTGTATCTATCATTTGTAAATGATAGGTATTTAAAATACCCCTACATCACATATATGATGTAGGCTACAATAGGTATAAATACCCCTACATCACATATATGATGTAGGCTATAATAGGTATAAATACCCCTACATCACATATATGATGTAGGCTATAATAGGTAGAAATACCCCTACATCACATATATGATGTAGGCTATAATAGGTAGAAATACCTATTATAGAAAAATAATTTGCACACACATTATAAATATGATGGGGAAGAAGAAACAGATAGTGACCGTAAAGTCAGATATTTAAGTACAAGAAACAATATGATTATATTATTAGAGTCTACTTGAAGCTTTTTATATTTGTCTCTCTCTCTGTCACACACGCACACACACACACACACACACACACACAGTACTACCACGTTGTTCTGAATCAATTGCCTCCCAGACCTTGACATTTAGCAGCCCCACTCCCAACACACACACACACACACACACACACTAGGGTTGCACAACATTGACAAAATGTGATATTGCAACATCGATATGAATTCCGATATTTTTAAACATATATAAAATTACAAAATAGATTCATAACAAATTAAACAAGTTTTCTTACAACACAAGGTTTATTTTAACTGAAAGTTATATTGGACTGGTCCAACATGAATAACTAAGGACCATGTCTACAGAACAGGACGGGTTCTACTGGTTGGACAGTATAAAATATATAAATAAAGTTATAATATAAATAACTAAGGACCATGTCTACAGAACAGGACGGGTTCTACTGGTTGGACAGTATAAAATACATAAATAAAGTTATAATATAAATAACTAAGGACCATGTCTACAGAACAGGACGGGTTCTACTGGTTGGACAGTATAAAATATATAAATAAAGTTATAATATAAATAACTAAGGACCATGTCTACAGAACAGGACGGGTTCTACTGGTTGGACAGTATAAAATATATAAATAAAGTTATAATATAAATAACCAAGGACCATGTCTACAGAACAGGATGGGTTCTACTGGTTGGACAGTATAAAATATATAAATAAAATTATAATATAAATAACTAAGGACCATGTCTACAGAACAGGACGGGTTCTACTGGTTGCACAGTATAAAATACATAAATAAAATAAAATAAACAGGACAGCTCCACAAAATAAACTAAATATTGCATACTTATTGCGACTTTCGATATATTTGATAAATGACCAGCTGTCTCAGCTCTTATTACATAAGTATTTGGACAGATACACCTCTTTTATGTTGTGTTGACTCTGTACTCAAGCACATTGCTATTGAAAAGGCTATATAATTATATATATCTCTATCTATCTATCTTATAAGAGTAAATTTCAAAACACAGGCCTACAAAATGCTTCACAGAACCCAGAGTGAAAGAGATAAGATAAAAAAATCCGCCGATCTGAGCAGGAATATGCTGCACAGTGCTCTGGCATCTTGTATCTTCTGCTGCCAAGTAACGAGTATGACCGGTCCAAGATGGCGGCTGGATTTCTCGCGCTCAGCAGCCGATGCGGCGTCTACTCTTTATTATGTCTATGGAGCCACAGACCGGTGGGCGGGACATACAGTCTATGGGCGGGATCTGACTGACGTTAGCTGAGAGCTAGCAACGCTGCTCTACCGTTACGTTAGCTAACCACTTTCACTGCCAATGTGGATGCAACTGCTGCTGAATAATTCAAGGTAAGATTTAGCTTCAATAACGCTGTTTTAAGTACATCTTTGTCCCATAAAGTCTATGGTTATATAACATATAAGAGTCACATTGCAAAGTAAATGTGTCTGAAGTTACCATGTAAATTGTCTGTAACGTTAGCTTGCCACTTAGCTAGCTATGGTTAAACATGCTAACGTTAATTTTCTGCAAATCGAAGTTTAGTGTCAGCGAAATGCAAAACGGCGATTGTCAATGCTTATCATTATGTAACGCTATTAGCACACGTATAACCAAGTTTCTTATAACGTTTGGCTAACTGTAATAACCATAATGATCCGATAATGTGCTACTGTTTCCCCTTTCAGTCTATAGTTGGGGCATTTAACCTTGACATGCTGTTAAGACCTAATGTTAGCAGAAATAAGCTCATTTAACTTACAGTTACACTAAAGAACAATGGACTGTTGATGATTCATGTGTATTCTCCTGGATAATTAATCAAGTACAGTTACATGCTAGTGTGCATAGATATTTAACTATGAGGGGCTCAAATGGAAATTGATGATTCTTTCATTCTTTCAGAAATAAGAGTGCTGAGAGCCACGATGGCATGTTCACCCCCCCCCCGAATGCCCCAGAAGTAAGCAATAGTAATAGTTTTCTTTTGCTATATATTGTACAACATTAAACTTTTACCAGACTTTTGTACAACTAAGCCAAGGTAATAATGCATTTTCAAATAGTGTGTAATTAAGAGTGCTGTTCATTTATCCTTTTTCTCTATAGCGTAAAATATTTGCTGGGCTGGTCTGCTGTGGAAGAGACTTCTCCCTTTCTTTTACCAGTCCCTACAAGGAAGAGCTGTCCCGGACGTCCTCCTTATTCACTGAGACCTGAGAGATGTCAAGGGCGGTAACCTCGCAGGAATGAACGAGAACCTGCAGCACCTCCACCTGCAGTATCCAGGCGTGATAGCACAAGTGCTATAAGCTTTATATGTTAAGCTGTATTTTTATATTGTGATTTGTAATGTCAACCATTTCTACTGTAATTAACAGTGTGACACTAGAGATTCAACAACCTCTTTATTATGCAGACATGTCTTGTGACAGTAAAGTTTGCCTTTACCTTAACCCACAGCAGTGTTTTATGTGTGGAATTTACACTTGTAAAAGGTGAACTACATTATTTAATTCATACATTTTTAAAAATCTTAAGTGTTTGGTGTATGTATTTTTAAGTTGATGCCCATTTCAATGTGAAATAAAGGTCCTTCTAAAGCTACATTTGTTGTTTTTATGAAGTAACTATAATAGGAACATCCAGCATTGTAGTCCTACAAGAAGACTTTGGAAATTTCATAGAATTTGTAATTGATTAAAAGTGTCTTTCTGTTTTGGCTTTAATACACAAATATAAACGTTTTGCACTAGGTGCTGTTTAATCTGTGCAGGGCTATTGTAAAATCATAACTTATGATCACAAATTGCTAAGGAGAATTAAACAACTTATTTAATTGCCGTAACTGTAATGATTAAATCAAATGTATTAGGTACATTTGATTTAATCATTACAGTTAGACATTTTCAAAGTATGAAAACTAAAAACCATACAAGGATATGCAATGTCAATATTTAATTCTAACAGTACATAAATACATAAAATATACAAGACCCTTTATGTGAAATTACCAAAAATACTTTCACCTGGGAAAGTGGTGACTGCTAGAGTATTTTCATTATTTTATTCCAGTTTAATTTTTATAAAATAGTTTTAATCCACTACTTAATGTTACTACGATCACCTATCAAACTACAGCAGAAACTAAGTCAACCACAAGAAATTGAACCTCTAAATACCAAGTGCTAAAAGTTGGTCCGTCCTTTCAGCAGAAGAAGCTGAACCAAAAATTATTTTCTGGCATCATTATAATCAGAACACATTTAAGAACTTTGGATGTGGTCAACGCAGTCTGGTTTCCACATCCAGATGAAATGGCACCAAATACACCGCTCTATACACCAGGTCTTCCGTCTG
>CM049389.1:300000-526058 GCA_026937815.1 Etheostoma perlongum | reverse complement strand
ATGAGGTCTCATATCACTATATTGATATAATATATTTAATCCATATAATAGTGGGTTCACAGTAATAAATAATAGTGTAAAAGGTAGGATCAATGTTACACTGGTTTTTCATTCTGATTATTAGTAGTTAATGGAAGCTGATAACTTGAATCATTTAGGGCTTAATGTGCATTTACAGTGAAAATGATGATATTTAAGTCAAAATTTTGGAATGTTGCGATTTTCATTACAATAACAATACTTTGTTTGAATGTTTCATATTTTAATAAATAGTCAACCTCAACATAATCCCATTATTGTGTGTGGGGTGAAACCCAAACATAACCGGTTTAAATAGCTAAAGTGTGGAATCGCCTTTGGATAAATATATTTGGAACACCTTAGATTGATGATACATGGGTTCATCAGCTTTGGGTTGTGGGGTATCTCTCGGCCCCAAAAGGTTGGAACAGATCTAGGCCAGCTGCTCTTTCACATATCCTATGGTAGATGCTAGAATGTAGCCACGGACAAGTCTCAACCAAGCGCAATATTGCATGGTGGTGGGCGGGCCTGGCCAGATCCAAGTTCTCGGTGAGGGAGGCAGTAGATGTGCTTCCAGCCAGTTACCAAAATGATCACTGAGTAGCTTTACATATGGAGAGTGGTACTGAAACACCGTAACTAACTGTAACTGGGTCATTAAACTGCAATTTTTATTTATAGTCCAAATTATACAGATTTTACCTCAAGGACACTCTCTCTCTACAGATAAATGAACCTTCTAATCTGATGTTCTTGGTGCTGTGGTTGGGATACAGATATAATATAAGTCCGCAGTGAAAAGATTACTTCCAATTACAACTCTTTGAGTGAGGTCAAATGCTCTAATCATGCTGAAATCATCATTTTGACATTAGCAAACATTCATCCACTGTGTTCTCTACACTCTAATGCTGATTTTTCTCCCAGGGCTGGCTCTGATAAATAGTTGCAATCAAAGATAGAGGCCGTGTGTTTGAGGGTTTAGTTTTGCAAATGGCGATAATAGACTCAGAGTTGCATTATGACTTCTGCTGCTCTTTCGTATAACGCTCTGATTGGCTGTTTCCAAGACGGCTACAGGCTCACACTGCAAGCAAGACAAAACAATACAAGCAAACAAATTAGCAAACTGCTGAGCATAGGCACTATGGTACTGTTTGCCACACTGTGTGTATTCATGTGATTTCATTTCCAGATACAGATTTTGGTTTCCAAAACACACTTATCCGCCCAGGAAAGCATAACATAGCTAGCTGTCTTGTAAAGTTCTTGTTAAGCTTTTATGGTTTATGTGAAGAGACGCATGGATTTGTGCATGCTGTCTCTGTTGCGTGAAACAGTGATGGCACATTTAGTTGTACTTTAAAAGCGCCCATATTATACTAATTTTCCAGGTTCTTAATTTTTATGTTGAGGGCTGTACCAGAAAGGTTTACATGGTTTTAATTTTTCAAAAAAAACACCATATATTTGTTTGTACTGCACAATGCAGCAGATCCTGTTTTCACCCACTGTGTTTTAGGTCTCTGTTTGGCTCAGGTGAGACATCTCACTAGTTTTAGCTCAGACGGAGATGTGCGCATGTTTAGCTCAAGGTGATGCGTCTCACTTTGTTTAGCTACAAGTGAGACATCTCACTTCTATCTTTTTTGAGAGTCGCATGCTCCAGCCAGTAGCTCGGTAAGATCCCATCAGCTAGATAACTCTTTCTCCAGCTTTGGTCAGTCCAAGGCAGGATTAGCTGGAAGGCCCCAGACAGAGGACATTCGAAACCGTGTCTTGCTTTTGCTGCTTCCACAAAGTTTGTATACATGGAAGCACCAAATTCCCCATAATTTTCATTTTTCTAACAAATCTCATTTTTTCCATAATATGGGCACTATAAAACTGCTTGTTTCAGCTTCTCCTTAAAAACCACCAAAGACAGGCTATTGGGTGGCAGTAGCTCAGTCCAGGTGCTCTTGAGCAAGGCACCGTACCACCCCAACGCTCAGGGGCGCTGGTCCAGCTGCCAGCCCACTCCTCCTGACATCTCTCCATTACTGCGTGTATAGGTCCTGAGCATGTGTGTGTATTTCAGGCCTGTGTGTGATTACTAACAAAGTGTGCACAGAGTGTAAATTGTAATCTCCCCATTGGGGATTAATAAACAAATTAAAATTAAATTATTAATTAAAGTATACCTGTTAGCTCTTCTTTCTTTTAGCATGGCACTTTATTTTTATTTCAGCCAAAAATTAATGCTATCAATGCAAAACTTTAGATTCTTGTTTGCTATGACCCTCTAGTGGTCCCCCAACCATTTACTTACATTTTCCACTAGGGGTGCTACAAGAACAAAAAGTTTATATCCATAAACGGCACATCCATCTAGGGCTACTCCTGAGGCCCCACCTACAGTGGGGTACTAATTGGTTAAAGGGGGTGTGGCATATAGCCCCACGTTTAGATTTACACACTACTATTCACTAAAAAGTCCATCCATCCATCTTCATCCGCTTACCCAGTAGCGAGGGGCACACTAAAGTGAACAACTTTAAATTTACACAGATGTACAATGGGTAATTGTAAATATATAGCACTTTTCTAGTCTTAACAACTACTCAAAGCACTTTTACATGAAATGCGAGGAGCCATTCACACACATTCATACACTGTGACCAAGGCTGTCGTACAAGGTGCCACCTGCTCATCAGATAAAACACACACATTTAGGCACAACATCGGGTTCAATGTCTTGCGCAAGGACACTTTGACATGGGACTGCAGGGCCAGGGATTGATCCACCAACCTTCCGATTGTCAGGCAACCACTGAGCCACAGCCGTCCCCAGTGAAAAGAAGAACTTAAAAGAAGAAGAGGCACTAGGTGGCAGAATGGTATTTTACAATTACTTTGAATGCACATGAGCTTACGAGTTGCAGTTGAATGCACCATTAAGTCGGTGTTGTTTCTCCGGCAGTGTCCACGGTGTCTCAAAGTGCAGCTAGTCTTCTCTGTGTCTTTAGCTGCGGATTGTTGCTGACATCCTGCTACTGGAATCCTTTCCAGTGAACTATAGGACTTTAGACCATTTAGCTGTTAGCGTTTAAGCCAGCTACTAGCTAATGGTAGGCTAGGGTTGCCTGCTGCCAAGTGTAATGTTAACTAGCCTCACATGCAGTGATGCCGGTTGTCTCTAATGTCCTTTTTGGAGGTATTTAAGTCATTTGGTCCGGTCTTCCGGCACTGGGTTTTGATTAGCCAACCTAATGACATCTTCAGTAACGTGGCTTGTTGGTGATCTTGACCACATCCAGCACATTGCCATTAGTGAAATTTTTTGGGTCAAATTTACATTCAATATGCTGTAAGTTTGACTGTGTTTGCATGCGTGGGGCTGTGGTTACCTTATCTGCAGGGCAGAGACGCACTAGGTAGCAAATTTTTTTTTTTAGGTTTAGTCATTCATAAAAGAAAAAAAAGCAATGGCGCATCCGCAGGTGTTAAAAGCACACTGGGCGCCCTTCATCCATATCCTACCATCTGTGTGATATAAAGCAGATTATTTAGCACTTTATTAAAATCTCATAGTTCTGAAGCTTACAAGGAACAGTCTGATACTTTAAAGGGCAACTCTAGCGGGTGTATTACAGCTAGGGCTCAGTCATCTTCAGGAACCACAGTTGAAACTATCGCTGAGATCTTGGTACACAATGCCATCCCTGCAACAAAGATTGAAGAGCATTTGGGGATTCTATTGTTAACTTATAGAAAGTATGGCCATAACGACCACAATAAGACACAAGTTGAGAGTAAGAAAAGGGTGAGAAGGGGTTTTTGCTGTGGGCTGGGGTGAACTGGTGCTGATGACTGCATGATGCTGATAAGTGCCTAAAGCCCAAATCTTCTCTCTCCTCGTTTCCTTTTTACATTCTTTCCTTCCTTGCTCCTGAACTGCACGGCTCAGAATTCACACTTGCGCCGCTAACTGCTTAAGCAACATACAGCATTATGAACATGAACTTTGACTGATGAATTCAATTTATTGTAGTTAATGACATATTTCATGCCTTCTGGATTGAAAGCCTCACAGTATGAACAATATCTATGGCAGTGTATAAGCCGTATTGCCATCATTAATTCTGGGCCTCACAATCTATTTTCACCTCACGTACATTTGTTTTCAGAAGACTATTTCCATTATGTATGGATTTATAAATAAAAGATGCACTACAGCATGCAGGTTTGCCCTCATAAAAGTTTAAACATTTAGAGACCAACAACCCCGTTGACGTTCTCTAATGGGTATCTTTATGAAAGCTTTGGTTTGAATTATGTTTTTGTATTTTTTATTTGCTGCCACAATCGCTAACTACTGCGAGGGTTGCAATGAAATAATAAGCAAAAAGTTTATGGAATGCACAAGTGTAATTTTGGTCAGATCTTGTGCCTGACTGATGGGGACGGGATATCGATAAACCTTGTAATTTACGCATTTACAGCGTTGGCTATTATTTTTGCCAGCTTTCCTTCCTGTTGTACGGAGCAGTGACTGTATTGCGTGTGAATGTGTGCGTCGCTGGATTGGAAAACCCTGGGTTGATGAACTAGTTGTTAACCCCGTCGTGTCACAGCTTATGCAGGACCGCGGTTGTTAGGTTAGTGAAGCCTGGCAGCGGAAATAAATCCAGGACATATGGATTTTGCTTCATAGTACAGGCCTCTGGTGTTCAATAAACCTCGAGTTTCTCTGTCTCCTCCCTCTGACACAGGGCTCTTTAATTTCCTCAGTCGTTCATTTAATCTGTATCGTGTGCATTTTAGCACAGTTTTTTGTCATCTGCATGGATAAAAGTTAATGAATTGGCTGTACATTATTTGCATGCAAGTGTAATTTTTTGTTGCTCCTGCAAATTCACCCAAATTTGAGGAGTCACCATCATGGATGGGCTTCTCCCTGCATCTCCAAGCAATTTGTATCTGAATGGGGTGCCTCGGACTGGAGCACACTGATCAATTGCAGCCTTCAATTGTGCAAACACCTCATAATGGAATTGTTAAGTGTGAAAATTGTGTCAATTGCTAATTCACAAGCAACAAGAAAGGTGTTATTATTATAAATAGCCCAATCATCTGCATAACAATATAGAAAAAAAACAACCTCTTTACCTTTTGAATGCATTAAGAGGCTGGCCATCTTGGTGTCTAATTCCCATTGATCATTGACAGAATTCCAACAGTAGAGTAGGGTTTACCTATTGTGTAAAATGCCTGGATAAGGGCCATAGGTTTTAACACATTAGTTGAAAAAAAGTGTAAAAAGCTTCCTGTTTGATCAGCAGCATCCTCCCTTTTGTTGTTATTACATTACAGCACGGCCATTTTTAATCATTTCCCATTTGGCTCCATTAAAAAAAAAAAGGCCTTTAAAATGTTAGCAAATGCATTATTCATCACTTGAACCTTTCTCTGGAAGCTCCTCCTGCTGGGGTTTGGCATGAGTCACTGCCCGCCTCTTTTTCCTCCTCCGTCTCCAACAATCGGGGCTTGCATGCCCATTTGACTGCAGCCCACCACTGTTTTGTTCAGGGTTGCCAGGTCTGTATGACAAAACCAGCCCAATGGCCAATCAAAACCAGCCCAATGGCCAAAAAACAACAGCCAGACCAGAACTCAAAATATTCTCCTGCAAAAACATACATAGTGCACTAACCCTTACACTGCTTTTAAAGTCTAACAGCATCACTATATTAGCCAAATGTATTATAATAACTACAAAGTAACAACATAAATGTGTAGTGTAAATAGTGTATCGGCATTAAAAGCCGTTTTCCTAAAGTAATTTCACCTATGTCCTACGTTTGCTTTGTTTAATTAGATACAGTATATAATCATAAAGAAATAAATCATGTTTTGTTCTAAACTGTGTACTCGGCCTTTTGCTGCGGGGCACGTCATGTGAGTCTCTACCACCCAGCCAGCAGACAAAAAATGAATCACAGAACCGCCAATCCTGATCAGGCCACTTGAGGCTGGCTCCAAAAGCAGGTTGATACCTATAGACCCCTTGTTAAAGGGCTAACTTTACAGCAGAATCAAACTGGTTTACAGCCTGGTACAAACTCTTTGTTTAAATAATATTGGGGCTTAAAGTTCTGCATAATTAAGGCCGTTCTGCGTTAAGTTGTAGGTGACTCCGTCACAGAAAGCGAGCATAATATGTAGGCTCCACCTCTTTGCCCATTTTTGCATTAGGCCACACCAGGCACTGCCAAGACTGTATGGCCGGAGCTTATTTTGGCTCAGAAACCTATGGGTGACATCACAGAGACTACGTCCGTATTTTAGACAGTCTATGGTTGAGCCTGGTTATGTTCAGGTTCGCATTGTGACTGTGTGCGGGTGTGTAGAGACAATATCTTCCTCCAGTACACCTTAATCCTTGGGACTACACAGCTGCTGCAGCTGGCCTTTAGCTCAGCTATTAGTCCTGACTGCTAAATGCTTTAACTGACTGCTTTAACTTTAACCGCCCGTCCCTGCTTAAAAGTCTCTGAGCTGCCCATTAAGAAAAACACAAGACAATAATGAAGGCTTTACTCAGTCATGTTCATTTTTAGTTTACAATGATATTGCTGCATATGTGCAAGGTATTGAAAAGTGTCTTTTGTGTCTCTTCACTTCTAGCCAGAGAATTTACTCCTAGCCAACAAGTTGAAAGGGGCCGCGGTTAAACTGGCAGATTTTGGCCTGGCTATTGAAGTGCAGGAGAGCAACAGGCATGGTTCGGGTGAGTATACACCACTTTGTAAATGACTTTTACATGAAAGGTATTGAACCCTTGGCTTTACATCCTTTGTACCTTTTTCTATATGCTCATGGCGTAATGACATGTCTTAGCTTTTCTGCTCAGAAATGCTGTCATTGGGCATGTTTGCAGTAATGTAAAAAGCTGTAGGACTGTTTTATGAAAACAGTGTCAGTGTTAATGGTACATTCTGAGCGTTAATTCTGTCAAAATCTATTGATAATGTAAAACAAGGAAGCTTATTTTTTATAGATTGCTTTGGTTTTTCCTTTTCTTCATGCCTGATTATTTTAAGGACTTTCCCATCATACTTTAGATGGGGTTAAAGGGGTTAATAAACTCTACACAGGCTGTTTAGTTGGTGGGTATGGAAACTAGCTGTTGGTAGAGACTGTCATCGGTGTGCTTCATATTCATACAGTAGTCGTATGAATGATTACACAAATAAAAAACACCTGTAAACGTGTGTGTGTGTGTGTGTGTGTGTGTGTATATATATAAATATATGTGTGTGTGTGTGTGTGTGTGTATATATATAAATGTGTGTGTGTGTGTGTGTGTGTGTGTATATATATATAAATGTGTGTGTGTGTGTGTGTACGTGTGTGTAAATCCAAGCACCTTTTAAAGAATAAATAATTCTCTGTCCTCCAGGATTTTTGCTGATGCACAAATTCTATTTCAGGCATCTCTAAATGTTGACATTTTTCTTTCAGATGACAATCTAACATCTGTGCACTTTTTCTCAGGGAAGATCTTACTGAACTGATTGAAGTAAATGGAACAACAGACATTGTCGGCAAACTCAGATCTTCTACTGAGCCATTTCACACTACCTTTGTAAAGGGACTAGGTGTGCCACCGCTCTGGGCTCTTATATCAGCTTTGGATTGGATATATTTCAGGCCTTCTCCCTGTAGAGCAGAGAAATAATTGGTCTATTCCCCGGCTCAAGCCTCCATCTGGAACCAGTTCACTTTGTTTTCTGACATTAGTAGTAGCCGTACCTCGTCTCAAAGGGTGGGCTGCAACTTCTAGGCTTTTTTTTTTTAAGTCGGCAGCTTTTTGCTGCATGTTGCTGGTCACGAGCCAAAACTACATAGGGATGTTTTCCTTGCAGCTTGTTAACCTCGGCTCATTAACTTAACTTGATGGGCCCACTGATTCTTAGCTACTGTACTGGGAAATGTTATGTTTTCAGGACAGGGTCCTAAGAAGGTTTGGATAGACTTCGACACTCGATATTCCGTGTCAGACTTAACATATTAAATCACCATTAGACATGGTCTGGTACACAATACAATTGAATGAACAGAAATAATAGACAGCAACTAAACTGTGTGCGTGTCTGCGTGTGTGTGTGTGTGTCCAGGTTTTGCCGGTACACCAGGGTACCTGTCTCCAGAGGTGCTGAGGAAAGATCCATACGGCAAGCCAGTGGACATGTGGGCCTGTGGTAAGACTCCTCCTAACTGTTGATGTGTATGGAGGGTGGGCCTTTTGGAGCAGCTGCTCATTGTAGTTGCAGCATGGCTTAAAACCTCCAATCAGAGGCCTTCCCTCTTCATCAAGGGACTGCCACCACTACACTGTTAATGGTGCAATCATGTTTTCTTTGATGCGATAAGGTAGATGTTTATGTATTTATTCCCAGATAAATTACTGTGCAGCAGTTGCCGTACAAAGAAGATGAGTGGAAATATCTAACTCAAATTGAAGAAGTCTCTGTCTTTCCTTAATGTCTCATTATTGCTCATTTGTTCCATAAACCAGAGTTGTAACGATTGTAATCCACAGAGAGACAGTAATCCAGATATTAATGCCCCTGATCCCGATCCGCCCCTGATCATTTCTAGTTAGTGTTTCCATTATAATTGTACAGTGAAAACCTCCACCCGGCCAGAAAAAAAACATTTTTTAATGCCAACAATAACGCTGTTAGGGTGCGTTGTAGGCTACTCTCGCTTTGTACCATAGATGAGTATAAAGGGCTCCAGCCTTTTGCATTAATCATTGCAGATGCTCATCACACACACACTGGAAGGCAAGGGCAAGGCCACCTGGAACTGAGATGACACACACTCCCACACACACTCACACACACTCACACACACACTCCCCCCTTCCCCCCCCCACACACACACACACACACACACACACTCCTTTTAAGTCCCCCTGTGTTGACACACAGAAACAATAGCCAGTGTTGTTTGTGGTCAGCCTGGGTTGCCATCTAATTAATCACTTTCATCTTTTCCTGGCAACCGACTAGCCAATCAAAATCACCACACAAGCACTCTTACCACACCCTTCTGTATGTAGACATCATATATATGTTTGTGTTCTTTAATTTTCACTTTGTTGTGGTGGGCAGACATGCATAAAAAAACATGTTTTCCTAATGTGTGTGTGTGTGTGTGTGTGTGTTTGTTTGTGTGTGTGTGTTTCGGTGTGTGTGTGGGTGTGTAGGTGTGATCCTCTACATCCTCCTGGTGGGATATCCTCCGTTCTGGGATGAGGACCAGCACAGACTCTACCAGCAGATTAAAGCTGGGGCTTATGATGTGAGTTTTATACTGAGACACACACACATTAATATCTCTCTCTCTCTCTCTTCTCTTTTCTTCCTTAGTGCAGACCTGAAATATCAGAGGATGTTGAGTGAATCACAGACTGGTTTATGTTAACGGTTAGTCAGGATGCTGTTTTGAAACCATTGAGAAAAAAAAATTAAAATGCTATAAAATTGAATAAAACACCCCAAATTCTAAATTAAATAATCATTGATTTTACTTGCGAAAATCACCATAAGATGTACATCCATGTTGTTTTGGGGAAATTTGGTTGAAAGAAACCTATATTTTTTATATAAAAAAAACCTGTTAAACTGATCAAATTTGACCTGTGGACAATTCAAGGGTTAAGTGAACGTTGGGACTAGGGGTGACCCAGAGCAGTCGAGTATTCAAAGCTTCGATCAAAGGATCCTGATTCAACTGAGGTGTAAAGTCATCTCCGTAGCAACGACTCTTTGTACTTCCATCTTAACTTCCACCTTTCAGGCTTTTTGTAGCTGGCTATCATCCGCATCTAAATATGAATGTGGATAACGTTAGTGATAGTGAGATACTTGCTTTTCCATGATCCGTGATCTAACGGACCCAGCGACTATGGGTCGTGGGTGAGACTCTAGCAATGATGGAAAAATGCCAGAGCAAGAGTCTGGGGTAGCTGGGACATTCTAATTGGTTTCTGTGATGTCCTTTGTGGGACAGTTCCCTTCTCCTGAGTGGGACACAGTGACTCCAGAGGCCAAAGACCTGATCAACAAGATGCTGACCATCAATCCAGCCAAGAGAGTGACTGCCACAGATGCACTCAAACACCCCTGGATCTGTGTAGGTGTCCCACACACACTTTCAAATCTGCTAAAATCATCAGTAATCAAGTCCTCTACTAGCAAAACATGGCTGTGAACTCACCTTCCAACTGTGCACACTCTCTCTGTGTCCACAGCAACGCTCCCACAGTGGCGTCCATGATGCACAGACAGGAGACTGTGGAGTGCCTGAAGAAATTCAACGCTAGAAGGAAACTCAAGGTGAGTGACAACAGAAACTACTACACAAGATGTACTTCATGTTCTTCAGATGTTGCAATCAGGGTGGTTTCACACCTGCCTTGTTTAGTTCGGTTAAATGGCACTAGAGTTTTTTTTGCCCTGCTGGTGCAGTTCGTCTGCAGGTGAACGCAGCAATCACGCTGGAGTGCCCACCAAAAGCAGACCAAACACGATACGAGAGACCTGCTCGATGAGGCGATCTCGGCGCTTTCAGTCGAAGTCTGGAGCGCTTTTTGTTTGTGCTGAGAACGTGATCCGACCTTGAACAGCGCCAACTATATACTCCACAAACAGAGAGAAGTGGCGGTGCTTAGCATCTGGCTTCTACCCTCCAACCCAAACATTTTAAACTACAAAATAACTCGGCATGATAAATGCCCCATGACCTGTTCGAAAGTTGTGGGTTCAATACTGGAGGATGCACTAGATTTTAGGTCTAACACCAAAGGGTTAGGGCATCAAATGGGCATCAGCCTTTCACCCAGGAGACTGGTTCACGTCCAGGCGTGCCGGGTTAAGTAGGTTGGTGTGGATGTTCGTGTCCAGTGCACTGTAGCTGCTTGCAGTGTTCCTCTCTCAGAGGGAAATTACTCAAGTTTACTAACTCATCAACTGATTCCGACAAGAGCAAACAGGTGTGAAAACGAAAGTGAATGCTCTTCTTCTTAAAAACCCTAGACCACTAAGCTCTGAAGCTGATGAATGCAAAAGAAATCTGCCAAATCCAGTCATAGGCGGAATTCTGATTGTAAAGTATTTGGACCAAATAGTTCTGGGGGTAACACTTTATAATAATCAGTTTACCGATAAAGAGAAAATCTGATGAGATCGAGCATACAAACTTTGTCAATATTCATGAAAAATGTTACAGTTTCTCTTGTGCATTTTTCATTTGATATTAACTAATTCGCAGACCTGGCTACATCGCTAGCTATCGGCCGCTGTAGCGTTGGGGAGTGAGTTGGAGGGACTGGCTGCCACTGACCACCAGCCCGCTGTTCCTTTTATGTAACCGGTGAAGCATGGAAGTAAGGTGGAATTAGCAGGCTAGTTAAGCTAGCTAAGCCTAGCTAATATTTAAATCCATCATGCGTTGATACTACACTGGTTACAGAGGATGAGCCGAACAAAGTTGTCACACATCTGTCGATAGCATTGGGCTTTCTACACTGTGAGAAGTGTGTGGATGAATCATTAAGTTGTTATATTTTACTCTTTTAGAGGCTGGCTAGTTAGCTGGGACTGTATTGACATACATGTGTCTGAATCAAACACTACACTGTTCCTCTTGTGCTTTTCTGAAGTGGGAGCAAACTATCCTGTCAATTAACGTAAACATGGTGTCCATTTCTCTCTCCCTAGGGTGCTATCCTGACTACTATGCTGGCCACTCGCAACTTCTCAGGTAGGACTGAACCAATAAAGATTGATGCTTGAAATACTGTTCCCTTGTAAGACATGCTGTCCTTCTAGGCACAAATATCATTACTGAGGAGAGATGTATTTCTTCACACCTCCTAACTCTTTCTTCATTGTGTATTTTTAGGTATTGTTTTAAATGCTGCTCTTTTGAATACCGCTTTTTATTTTAAATTCCCCTGGCCTTGAGCCCAATGAGCTCCACCGGTCCGTCCTTTTCAGTTGCTGTCAACAGAGACTGAATGTCCACACAGATCGATGCAGTCCCCTCTTCAGTTCCTTCTAAAGGGCAAAGTGTTTCAACTGAATCAAACATTATTGATTTGTCTCCTCTACATGACAAAGAGACATTGATGTTTCTCTTCATGACAAATGACAGTCAAGATTACATTTGGTTGATTTGCATAGATTTTCCCAGTTGGCAGTACCGTGTCAGTGACCTTATTGTTGACTTTATTTTTTCTTCCTTCCCGCTCTGGTGTGGTAACTCATGTCTAAGGTAAGAGTTCTTGGTGCAATTGGCTCTTCCTCCCAGTGTCACACTACACTGCCAGGTTTGGTACCAAAGCATCAGTAGCAGGCTGTTAGCTGACACAGTGCATCCTTTGGTGGCCATATTGCTTACGGAACATGCAAAAGACCAGCAGGTGCTGCTACTATGGAATCATTCTCAGTATGGCGTATTCTCAACTCCCAGTTCAATATGACTTCAAGTTCACCATACGACTTTTCTCGATTCTTTCAAAGGAATGAGCTGCAGACAAATGACTGAAGCATTTTCTGCCGTGTAGCTCAGTTAGCTGTAAAGTTACCGTTGTCCAGGTAGCTAGCTGACTCAGCCCTGGGCTGCAAAGAGCTAAACCTGGAAAGAAAACCATCTTGGTAATGTTGGTGCCTTCCCTGCCGGACACTGGCCTAGCGCTAGCATGGCTGAATGAATTAAAGCCGGTTCAATTGCTCCAAAGCTGCCTAGCGGAAACCCAGCTTAATGCACATTCAGCGCTATTGGCTACTGTAAACGGCTATATGGATGGGACCAATCACAGCGGAGAGCAGCTTTTACACTGAGAATACACTACCCAGAGCGTTTTCTTACTGGGTTCGGCTCTTAGCAGCCATGGGCTGAGTCAGCTAATTTAACAGCTGTACAGCTGACTGAATTCACTAAGCTAGCCAACAGCAGCTAACTACAGTTAGCTGTTACTTTATTAAGCTGCTGGAAGATAGTTTTAGCAACAAGAAACATTAGCCTAAAGCTAACGTTATCTGTTAAAAAATCATTAAATCACCTTGGTGCTGCATTCACTGTAATCCAACTGGTCTTATAACTTTTAAGACATCTTAATGACACGTCCAAATGGTTCCACTTTACTTGAGGTTATGGATATTATTCATGACATTGTCATATAAGCATTCAATGATATAATCAAACTTCATCACAGGTTCAAATAGTTTCAATTCATTTGAGGTCAAGGAAAAATATCCATGACACCATTCTAATGCTGTCATGACAGCCAACGTAAAAACCAACCTCTTACTGACAGGTTAATGTAATGTTAACACATATAGCTAAAGTATTAATTAACGTTTGATAATTGGGTCTGTCATGACATTTATGACAGGTTATGTTGTCTAGGTTAATGTCAAGTTGTCATGACAAAGACATCTCGGACAATGCTAGCTTTGCATTAAAAAGTATCATAATTTACAGAATGACACTTAACGACAGTCATGAACACTCAAAATGACTTCTTCATGCTCATGACAGATGTCATAATAATGATGAGTCATGTCAGCCTTATGATCACCCCTTCAAATAAAGTGTTACTGTAAAGTATAATTAATAATATAGTGAATACATTATTTTGTATATGTGTATATACTATACTCGGGACACTGTCGAACAGTACAGACTACCACAGTATATTGCAATTTGTTTTTAATATATATTTCTTATAAAATGTTCCTCCAATATGGCTGCCAAACATGTGATGTCAATGCAAAGCCTCTGTCAGTTGCTAAACATGCATACAGTTTGACAACCCCTCACTGTCTCCCCCTGCCACTACCTCTTTGCCACTACCTCTGTCTCTCTCCCCCCCATCATTGATGTGTCCGTAGCATGTTTGAGAGTGCTTGAGTGAAAGTGGGCAGAGAAAGGAACACTAAACACCATACAGTGTCTCCTAGCGTCTTGTCAGAGGGATCTAATTGCACGTTGTAGGCTAATGATTCACTGAGTTTTATTTCATCTCCTGGCTTAATTAGCATGTTTCTCTTTCTCAGTGCCCTTTGAGGTTGCTATTAATTGGCCAGCTTTGAATAGACGTGCGTGTGTGTGTGTGTGTGTGTGTGTTCCAGCTGGTCACTTATATCCTTGCATTGTTATTTTTTCTTTTCCCTACAGCAGCCAAAAGCCTGCTGAACAAAAAAGCGGATGGTGTCAAAGTAAGTTCTCACTCCTCAGCCTTCACACTTCTCTGTTTTCGTTTCTTGTACAGAAAGCTAATGTGCTCCGTTTGAAATGGTTTCAGCTCATGTAGAAGTGTTCTTTGAATACCAGTGCATTGTGGTCAATGAACTCAAACAACACTACTGCCTGGTAAAACAGGAGGTCATGGCGCCTCAGTACAGTCTTGTGGGTGTAAACACATTTCCCAATAATTCTCTCCCCCATTATTGTCAATCTGTGTGAGACGAGGATCTACTTTCAGAGCTGAGAAAACTGTTGGAAATGAATAACTGATTATTAAAAGTTCCTATATTGCCCATTCTCAATGACAAAAGACTGCTACAACACACACTAGTTGACCATAATCTCCAAAAAGAACTACTTCCTCTCCCTGCTGTGTCCCTGGTCTAGAAGAAGTCTCCCAGCTAATCCTGCCTTGGACTGACCAAAGCTGGAGAAAGAGTTATCTAGCTGATGGGATCTTACCGAGCTACTGAGCATGTGCAGCTCCCAACAAATAATATAGACGTGAGATTTCTCACTCTGTAGCTAAAACAAGTGAGATCTCTTACTCTGTAGATAAAACTGAAACCTAAACACACAGGGTAAAAAGAGGAACTGCAGCAATGTGCAGTGCAACAACAATTGGGTCCATCCATCCATCTTCATCCGCTTATCCGGAGTCGGGTCGCGGGGCAGCAGCTCAGTAGGGCACCCCAAACTTCCCTTTCCCGAGCCACATCAACCAGCTCCGACTGGGGGATCGGCGTTCCCAGGCCAGGTTGGAGATATAATCTCTCCACCTAGTCCTGGGTCTTCCCGAGGCCTCCTCCCAGCTGGGCGTGCCTGAACACCTCCCTAGGGGGGCGCCCAGAGGCATCCTTACCAGATGCCCGAACCACCTCAACTGGCTCACTCACCCCATACTCCCGCAGCACCTCCCACAATTTCTCCGGGGACCCGGTCACCACGCCTTCTCCAGATCCACAAAACACATGCAGACTGGTTGGGCATACTCCCAGGCCCCTCCAAGATCCTTGCGAGAGTGAAGATCTGATCCGTTGTTCCACGGCCAGGGACGGAATCCGCATTGTTCCTCTTCAATCTGAGGTTCGACTATCGGCCGAACCCTCCTTTCCAGTACATTGGAGTAGACTTTACCAGGGAGGCTGAGAAGTGTGATACCCCTGTAATTGGCACACACCCTCTGGTCCCCCTTTTTAAAGAGGGGAACCACCACCCCGGTCTGCCACTCCTTAGGCACCGTCCCAGACTTCCACGCAATGTTGAAGAGGCGTGTCAACCAAGACATCCCCTCCACACCCAGAGCTTTCAGCATTTCTGGGACGGATCTCATCAATCCCTGGGGCTTTGCCGCTGTGGAGTTGTTTTACTACCTCAGCGACTTCCACCAGGGAAATTGACGACAATCCCCCATCATCCTCCAGCTCTGCCTCTACCACAGAGGCGTGCCAGCTGGATTTAGGAGTTCCTCAAAGTGCTCCTTCCACCGCTCTATTACCTCCCCAGTTGAGGTCAACAACGTCCCATCCTTGCTGTAAACAGCTTGGATGATTCCTCGCTTCCCCCTCCTGAGGTGGCTTAACGGTTTTCAGAAGCACCTTGGTGCCGACCGAAAGTCCTTCTCCATGTCTTCTCGAACTTCTCCCACACCCGCTGCTTTGCCTCTGTCACGGCAGAGGCTGCAGCCCTTCGAGCCCGTCGGTACCTTGCAACTGCCTCGAGTCCTCCGGGATAACATATCTTGGAAGGACTCCTTCTTCAGTCGGACGGCTTCCCTGACCACCGGTGTCCACCAGGGTGTTCGTGGGTTACCGCCCCTTGAGGCACCTAAGACCCTAAGACCACAGCTCGCCGCCGAGCTTCAGCAATGGAAACTTTGAACATTGTCCACTCAGGTTCAATGCCCCCAGCCTCCACAGGGATGCCGAAAAGCTCCGCCCGGAGGTGTGAGTTGAAAGTCCGTCGGACAGGGGCCTCCTCAGACGTTCCCAGTTTACCCGCACTACCCGTTTGGGCTTACCAGGTCTGTCAGAGTCCTCCCCATCCCCTGACCCAGCTCACCACCAGATGGTGATCAGTTGACAGCTCTGCCCCTCTCTTCACCCGAGTGTCCAAAACATACGGCCTCAGATCAGATGAGGCGATTATAAAATCGATCATTGACCTTTGGCCTAGGGTGCTCTGGTACCACGTACACTTATGAGCATCCCTATGTTCGAACATGGTGTTTGTTATGGACAATCCATGACTAGCACAGAAGTCCAACAACAAACAACCACTCTGGTTCAGATCAGGGAGGCCGTTCCTCCCAATCACGCCTCTCAAGTATCTCCATCATTGCCCACGTGTGCATTGAAGTCCCCCAGCAGAACTATGGAGTCCCCTACTGGAGCCCCATACAGGACTCCATTCAAGGTCTCCAAGAAGGCCGAATACTCCGAACTCCTGTTTGGTGCATATGCACAAACAACAGTCAGAGTTTTCCCCCCATCACCCCAAGCGTAGGGGGCGACCCTCTCGTCCACGGGGTAAACTCCACCGGGGGTAAACTCCAACGTGGCGGCTCAGCCGGGGGGCTTGTGGTATCCCCCACCCGCCCGGCGCCTCACACCCTGGGCAACTCCGGAGTAGGACAGAGTCCAACCCCTATCCAGGATGCGGTTCCAGGGCCGAGACTGTGCGTGAAGTAAGCCCCACCAGATCTAACTGGTAGCGCTCACCTCCCGCACAAGTTCGGCTCCTTCCCCCAGAGAGGTGACGTTCCCGTCCCCAGAGCCAGCCTCTGCCGCCCGGGTCTGGTCCGTCGAGGTCCCTGACCTTCGCCGCCACCCATGTGGCTGCGCACCCGACCGCAGCGGTTCCTCCCACAGGTGGTGGGCCCATGGGATGGAGATAGGGGGGCCACGTAGCTTCTTCGGGCTGTGCCCGACCGGGCTCCGTGGCAAACCCGGCCACCAGGCGCTCGCTGACGAGCCCTCCGTCCAGGCCTGGCTCCAGACGGGGGGCCCCGGGCCTCCTCCGGGCAGGGTCACTCCCTCTTCCTCGATTTTGCATAGGGCTTTTGAACCATTCTTTGTCTGGCCCCTCACCTGAGACCACTTTGCCATGGGAGACCCTACCAGGAGCACACAGCTCCAGACAACACAGCCCCTCAGGTTCATAGGGACACACAAACCTCTCCACCACGATAAGGTGATGGTTCCCTAACAACAATTGTGTGTTTTTGAAAATGAAACCATGGAAACCTATTCTGGTACAACCTCAAAATACAATTATGAACCTGAAACTGAGCAAAATATGGGCGCTTTTAAGGGTGGGAGATCACTCTGCCATTCTCCACTCAGCTGTCATATAATGAAATCCTGTGTGTGTGTGTGTGTGTGTGTGTGTGTGTGTGTGTGTGTGTGTGTGTGTGTGTGTGTGTGTGTGGTGTGGGTCCGTGTCCCCCCTGCCTTTTAATAATTTATTTCACCCTTGTTTAGGATGTTAACCAGCTGAACTATCCTTACTCTTCCACCAACACTATCATCTCTTAGTTTTCTTCACTTTTAAAGGGTTACTTCACCCAAATAACAGCATTTTCTCCGTCACCCTAGTGGTATCTAGCAGTTTGTGCGTGCGTGGCACAGTCAGGCCTAGGTTAATTGTCTCTCTTGTTGTGTTGTGGCTGCTCAATGCAGAAAAGGAAGACGGACGGTATGGGACCTTTGAGGGGTAGGCCTGGCTGATCTCGCTGATGCCTGCAGTGGGTAGCAGTAGAAAACCCCTTGTTGTATTTAAATTTTCCCACAAGGCTGCTTCAGGCTGGGGAGGCACTGCATGACTGAACACACAGTGTAGGTAGAGGTGAAGTATATATGTACTGTATATATTTACATTGAACACCTTTTTAAGAACCATAAAAGTAACTAAATAAATCCAATTCATTAAAACAAACTTAAGACCTTCTTCCTGGTGTTGGGTCCAGATGTTCGGATGGATCTGTTGGGGGGGTGCCCTTAGACCCTTATTATATTCTAAATATCCAGCTACAGCCCTACATCTGATTCCTTTAATGAGCAACAATCACTGCAAATGAACTCAAAGCCAATGTGTAACACATCCCAGCATACAGTAAGAGGTCGGGGTTTTAACACAGCAGCCTTCTTATTTCAAACATCAAACATATGGATAACATGTTGGAGCAGATTAACGACAAGTCTTTAGGCTTCAATCGGTGCAAAAGAGAAGTAAGACAATGGATGGGACTGTTTTTTCTTTTCATGTGTCGCAAGTCATGTTGTGTGTCCCCAGCGTAAGAATAAATCTAATTCTGTAGTTTTATTTCTCTACAACTTTCAGGACTTTTTCCACAAACAAATTCTTTGTTCAATAGAGTTGGAGGTTAAAATAATCTTTCATCTTTTTGTTTTTCTTGAGCTTTAGAATGAGACTCAGGAGCTATATCTGACAGTCCAGCATGCTGTTTTGAAGACACTGATTCATGTCAATGTCTTGGTCCGAGGTTATGTTTACATGCTCACATAGTTCATCACAGGATGTGATGTTTGCATGGAACTAAGACTAATCTGATTACTTTTACTGGTTTCCTGTGTACATTTCCTTGTCATTTTCAAGGTTTTCTGTCCTCATTTGTCACATTCCAGGTTTCTGAAACTAGTATTTTTCTAATATTTGGGGCGTATGTGGTTCAGGCGGTAGACCGATCGTCTATCCATAGGAAGGTTGGTGGTTCAATCCCTGGCACCGCTGTCCTTGGGCAAGACACTGAACTCCCGGTGCTGCGCCATTGGTGTGTGGGTGTGTTGTTTATTTGATGAGCAGGTGGCCCCTTGTGCGGCAGCCTCGGCCGCAATGTACTCACACTGTATGTGTGTGAATGGTTCCTGTACTACAGTATGTAAAGGCGCTTTGAGACGTTAAGACTAGAAAAAATGCCATATAGTCACATTTACATGTAGTATGGAGTTTTTAGGGCTGCACGATGTGATTAAAATATCTAAATGATTAATGATTTGCTACAGCTGCAAACTGTCTCTCCTCCCCGCAAAGTCTCCTAGCTGTGGGGAGTGACCCAACAGGGCTGTGGGGTGCGCTAGCTATCTGTTTGTCTCATTTGTGGTCTGATAAACAATAAATTCATCAAATTGTGCATTCGATGCAGCTATTAATGAGTGAATTGAGCATGTTATGCTGACATAAGCAGTTAGCTCAAATCACCACTGTGATTATAGTGTAGCCTCGGAAAGCTGCTTGGGTAACATAGTCAGGTAATTCTGTATATATCCCGCCAACCTTCTTTAATAATTCTTTGTGCTATACACTGTAAACCCATCCAGAGTAATGAAGGGTTGACATGATCTCTTGTGCAAAGATAAAATCATTAACATTTTGGAGAATACTGTATCTCAGGTGTCTATCCAAGTGTCAGAAGTGAGAACAGCTTATCATCTCGCACTATAAGCAGACAGGCCTCTGATCAGAATGCTCCAATGTGGTTATTTGGAAATTTTAGTTTTTTTCATCCTGGACCCTATTTTCCTATGTTTTTTGTGTGTAAGTAACTGATGGCAATAACAATCTTTTGAAATTGGTCCTGTATTAAGCAAGAAAAAAGTGACCAACAGCCACAGACCGAGCTGCAATGTAGCCCTATGGAGCAAATTTGCATCGTCAATTTCATCCACTAAAAGTGCTGTTTCCCACTGACAGGCTCCGATTATTATTAATTAGATCATTCTAAGTGTCTGCACACATTATGGAAAAGATTCCTACAGAGATTGACCTTTTGAAAACCTCTTTAAAGGGTGACTGTAGCATTTTTATCATAATACTGCCTTTTGTGTTTGTACTAGAACATGCATGAGCATGTAGCTACTTAATAGTTAGCAGTATGCTAACATTAGATTGTAATGGAAGGAAGCAGCACTTTCTACTGTCAATTAAAATCACAGATAAAGGCTTCTGAAGCAACCACGACCCAATAAGACATGTTTCAGGAGCAATGTGACCGGAATTGGGGAAACCTTGGCAGAGAAGAATGCACATTACTGCTGTTAGCATGTAGCTTCTATAGTTAGCAGTTGACACTAATAGAATATAGCAGCGATTTCTACAATCAAAAATCACAAATAAAGGCTTTTAAACCAAATATTACTAACAGAAAATGTTTCAGGAGTTTAACAACACTGGCAGCCAACGTGACATATTGTACTGCTGTTAGCATGTAGCTGTGTTGTGTTAACACTGTCATTTAGCATGTAGCTACATGGGACAATGTTAACACTGTCATTTAGCATGTAGCTACATGGGACAATGTTAACACTGTCATTTAGCATGTAGCTACATGGGACAATATTCACACCACAGTGGCTTAAAACTAAACCACTCCAATCCTGCACAAAAGGCCGGCTTAGAGTTCCGTAAGACTTAGAAGAGAGTCGGAACAACTGTTGAAACTGGAGCGTTCAGAACAATTGGGAATCTTAATGTTTTAGCTCACAGGGACTTAAATAAAAAGGGTCTAAAATAAGTTACCTCATTATTTGAAGTTTTGGCCACATTTAACATGAAAGTCCAACATAAAGTTGATATGACAGAAAAAACGGAAAAGCATAATATGTGATCTTTAAGAAGTTTTTTTTTTACCCAGAATGCTTGAGATTGCTAGGGCTCAAACCACCAGATACACTCAAAAAAAGCATGTATAGAGCCAACATATGTAAATTATATGTTCATTTCAACCAAAAGTAGAGTTGTGATTGTGGGAAAAGTGGAAAGACCTCCTTAGAAATTCTTTTTCATAATGTTGTCAGACACTTGACAGAATATTAATCTGAACCTGTCAGTGGAAAAACAAGCACTTTTATGAAGGTAAAAACAAGCTGGACAATCGCCCTTCCATTGTAGCTTGTTTCTCTGTTGCTGACTGCAGCGATCTCGCTTTATACTGGACCAACGTCAACGATTGGTGTTCCCATCAGTCACTTGGATACAAAAACATAGAAAAATAGGGTTCAGGTTGAAAAAACCCAAAACAATTTACCCTTTAATGAAAGTGGGTGATGTTTTTCTGCCATGGTGTTTGGTTCTTAATGAAAACTGAAGCTGTTTGTTTGTGGATGGCTCACACATATTTGATGTACACAGTGAGGGGCTGACTCACTGGCGCTCACTTGAAACAGTCTCGAAAGAAACTCTTGAACACAACGCTCCACTTTTCCCTCCACAGCAGCTGCTTGAGGAGTGATTGTTTGAACACCAAGTCTTGACATTGTCCATCTGTCCACCTGTCTGTCCACTCTGTCACTCCAGATCAACAACAAGGCCAATGTGGTCACCAGCCCCAAAGAGCCTGCCCCCACTCCTTCTCTGGTACACTGTCTCCCTGCGTTGCTGCCTGCATGTCTGCAAGCCTGTCTGTCTTGAACAGTCTATCTCACCATACTTTCAGTAATGTGTCTTTGTCACTCCATTGTTGATGGTGTTTTTTCCATAAAGCTTAAGAACCACAAATGTCTTTAGTGGTTGTTACATGAGCTGTCCACATGCATTTTATTGCGTTGCCACATTTCTACATTTTCCTTTGTTGTTGATGACTGCTGTAATGGCAGCACTGGGGCCATTGTGGCTAATGCACTCTTGTCACAGGTTTCAAGCCATTGTTGTCAACCTGGAGACAACGCCGGTTTGCTATTGGGTGGATTTTTTGGGGGTGGAGTGTTTCTCACCACTTTAAATATTTTAAATGATAACCTCAATTTTCTTTAAAGTAGAACAGCTGAGCCCCCTGGTTAAATCAAATAAATTAAGGTTTTATGTTATGCTTCATATCTCGAGCCAAGTTTTTTCTGTCTGTCCCCAAATAGCTCTAAAAACTATGGTACCCATGAGCCAATCAGATTTGAATCAAGACAGCATTGCTAATGGGAACAAGAAACGGCACACCGTACTTGCTTCATCCAAAATTGACCCAGAACCCAAATTTTATCCGGTCTTTTTAGATTCCTCATTGTTAGCATCGCACACAATGGAACTCCTCCACGGGAGGTCTTAACGTGATAGTTATTAATTCTGAGAGTTACTGTTGGTAAAAACATTGATGTCAATGATGGTGATGTATCTTTTTGTTTAATCTCTACGCAACAGAAATTTGTGGTTTTAGAGCAGTTACTTTCAATTCAATTAAATTTTATTTCTAGTATCAATTCCTAACAAGAGTTAACTCGAGACACTCTACATGTTGGACCTATTTATCTCTGAACACTCCCATTAAACACAAGTTGTCATTTTTACATTCCAGTTTATTTATAGATTAAGCAAACAGGGTTTATGCTGATTAGTCAACTTTAGAGCTCTTGATTTATTCTTTAGCTTTGGCAGAACTAGCCTAGCTGTTTCTCCTGCTTCCAGTCATTATGCTAAGCTAAGCTAACAGTGTTCTGACTGCAGCTCCAAAGTGCACAGACATGAGATTGATACAAAGAGAAAGCAAATATTTTAGGGTTTGTACCTTTTTTGGCCGTCTGTGTGTTTTGGAATTTTTTTTCAAAAACTAACATGAATCCAACATATTATTTGCAAATATGAAAAAACTTATTTGTGAAAACACACATTACACATAACAATCCTATAGGTAAGGTAGGTATCCACAGATACAGGTTATCCTAAGGATTCACTGTGCCACATGTATGTTCATTAAAACAAGATGTATAAATCATGGCAACAATTATTGTAACAGCTTATTAAAGGTATGTTTAAAGGCTTTAGGCTGCCCACATGTTATTGTATTGTAAGCTCAATATCCAACTTAATTTTAAACAATATATGTAGTAGGGGTCCCTGATCCAGCTCTCTTAGTTAAGGGCCCTTGGCTTAAAAAATCCTGTTAAGACGTCGGCTTTAGATCTGTTAAGTTGCGTGTTATTGGTCAAAAGCTTGCCTTTTTTACATTTTTATGTATGACTGTCTGCCACAAAAGGCTCAAAGAAGTGTGTTAACGGATCATTTCTAATAAGTCCATGTTTAATGTCAGTCATTGTCATGGTCATCAGTGTTTGGTTAAACTTGATCATCTGTGGTGTAACACTTGATATAATTGATGTTCAGGGAATTGTCACAACTTCCACTGCCATAGCATCCCATGTGTCCATAGCATAGACTGTGTAGGTGTGTAGTCGTGTTGTAGTGATGCTGTTTTTAGTAGCGACTTGCTTTCTTCTGAATAGCAGTTGTCAGTCTTCCCTTCATGTTTTCTTTGTTTTCCTTCTCTTGCAAAATACATTTGTGTCAAACGTTCCTCCTAACTCACTTTCGTTTTATACTGTTGGTTCTCTCAAATCAGGAGCCTCAAACCACTGTTATCCACAACCCAGCTGATGGAAACAAGGTATACAGCTGAGCAGATGCTAGTCTGAAGCTGCAGTTTGCTGCTCATGTGTGCACCAGTTAGAGTAAAGTCTTAATGTTGCTTCTGGTGGTGATGTTTGTGTGTCGTTGGATGTTACTGACACTTCTCAAACAAGGGGCTATGGTATTTCTGTGAGATATTGCATGCTGTTATCAACTGTTGCATGTCATTCTTTGACTTAACATTGGTCATCTATGTGTTCATGTGGATATTTACGTGATTGTTATTATGTAGGATCTGAACATAAAACTTAAGTTTGTGTCGTCCTACATGCCAGTGGTTAACCCCTTGGGAGAGCATTGACTGTCATTGTAGCAGTTTTGAGCAGGTGTGTGACAAAGGGATTATGCATGCTGTTGGAAGAAAATAACGACCATGAAATACCATGGATACCAAAGCTGTTCTGAGCCTTAACAGAATAGGATGGAATCCATCTCTACATGATCATAGTGTGGGAATACATGCATGCTTGTATCTTTTGCTTTGTGCAGTGACATGATGGTGTTGACATACAGTATGTGTTCTTGTGCATAGTGTCTTGTAGTGTCTACATAAAGTGTAGCTGTTTGCTTAATGCATCACTTGAACCAATGCAATATTCAGCTTTTTTGTGTTTACGTCTACAATGATCCGATCAAGAAGTGTGTTGTGCAACATTAGATACTCCTTATTTAACAAAGGGATAAAATGGCTTAATGTAGATGTGTATGGTAAATCGTATAAATGATTAATTTTAGTTTTGGCCACAATTCCGATTGCTAATAATAAGATAGTACTCACTTAAAGGGTAAATGCCGTTTTTTTCAACCCTATGTTCCTATGTTTTTGTGTCTAAGAGACTGATGGGAACACCAATCTTTGACATCGGTCCATTATTAAGAGAGATCTCTGCAGTCGGCAGCAGAGAAACAAGCTACAATGGAAGTTAATGGGATAATTGTCCAGCTTGTATTTACGTTCATAAAGTGCTCGTTTTGCCACTGACAGGCTCAGATTAATATTCTAAGTGTCTGACAACATTATGAAAAGGATTTTTAAAGAGGTCGACCTTTCTGTTAAAGAGTAAGATCCTTTTTTTTAAACCTACAAACAGCTGCAAAAGTGAGTACGCTAAACCCACCAGACTCCATGTAAATAAACAGCAATTTAAGCATTTTATAATGCACTTTGTTCAAAGCCGACAGAAACGACACACAACTATGAAAAGCCGTTTTGGGTCGTCTTTCCACTTTTCCAGCCATCACAACTCTAGTTTTGGTTCAAATAAACACATAGTTTACAGATTTACATGTGAAAATATGTTGGCTCTATACACACTAAAAGTATTATTTTTTTAAATGGAGTCTGGTCGGTTTACTGCTAGCGACCTCAGAGCTGGTTAAACAGAAAGGTCTTAAGGATGTCTTAAACGTCTATCTCGGTAGGGATCCTTTCCATAATGTTATCAGACATTTAGAATATTAATCTGAGTCTGTCAGCAGCAAAACGAGCACTTTAATATGGTAAATACAAGCTGGACAGTTGCCCTAATAACTTCCATTGTAGCTTGTTTCCCGCTGCCGACTGCAGCGATCTCTCTTAATACTGGACCAACGTCAAAGATTGGTGTTCCGTCAGTCACTTAGACACAAAAACCTAGATCCTAAATCCAGGTTGAAAAAAACTGTAGTTACCCTTTTAATAACTGAGAAACCCTCAGGTTAGCCAAAGTTGTTTAAAGCCCTGCCACGTGTATTTCATTAGTTTTTGGTAATGTTTTGGTAAAAAGAAAATGCCTTGTTTCCTTGTTTCAAGCCATTCTAGCATGGTATAGAAAGCTTGCAGGAAGACTGAAAATGAAAACAATTTATAAATTGCTGTATGATTTCAAGCATCTAAAAGTCACAAAAAGTTGGATTAAATACCCTGGCTAATCTGACTGCTTGTGTTTCTAACCCCATCACACCTCTCTGTAGCAATGTAACCATGTTACCACATCTCGACAGTGAATTTCTGTTCATAATCATAACTGACAGAAATAACAGCTACAATTACAAATATGATAGGTTAATACATCTCAATTATCCTTTAATATAATGGAAAGTGTTTTGATTTGTTATCGTGAAATGAACCCAGGGGCTTGATAATATCATCCAGGGCTTGATATTTGTTCTGTAGAAGGAGTCATGCTAGTTCAAGTATTTATTGAAACAAATGTAACATTGAATTGAGCACAAAAAACAGCACTATAGTTACATTTCAAAGTGAAGTTTTCTAGTGATATTTTCTTTCAACTGACTCAAAAGAGTGTCTGTGGCTATATGTCGCAACCCTTCGCCATGTGTTTATTGCGATGACGGAAAAAAACCCAAAGTAAGGATCAGCTGTTGTGATGGAGCACTGATCTCCGGATCTCAGCTGAACTCTGTTGTGTTTGGGCTTCCATGGCAGGCTAGTTCTACTTATGTCTCTCATTTGTCGTTCCACAGGAGTCCAGTGAGAGTGCCAATACCACCATCGAGGACGAAGACGTGAGAGGTAGGGACCAATGCCCTCCTGTTAGCACGACGACGCCTAGGCACTCACTTAAATTCTTTCTTGTCATATGTGATGTCAGGGCTCTGACCTCGTCGCTACGGAAAGTAAATCTGTATTAATTACCACAAATTCTGGCATTCACACACTTTGCTAAATTGGTCATTTAGCCTTGGTTTAAAGATTTAGTGTGTAAGTTCTTTAGTTTGATATTAATGAATGTCCGTTACATTCAAGCCATCGCCAAATGAGTTGGTACAAAGCTAATTAAGACTAGCAGCTCCACACACTCTCTGTACTTCTCAGTATTTTCAGAAGATTGTGTCGTACGATGACTTTTCCGCGCAGAAACTCCATTGAAGATAATAACTCTTCTGAAGAGTCCATCATGTTTTTTTAATCCTCCGTGTCCTCCTTGGCTACTAGCAACTGAAGGAGGAAGGCTTGTATCATGCGGACGGTTTTGTTGTCATTACTTATGGAGGAGACAGAAACTACGCTTTAAACTCAATTTTGAATAGAAATCCAATAACCAGCGTTGGGAGGACCACCTACATTTACAAGTAGTGCAAGCTCACAACCAGCAGTGGTTGTGTTGCCAGATACAGCATGGTGGCTATATATTAAGGAAATGTTAAGGTAAGTGCTGAAAAGTTAACAATCTCTATAGTGCACAAGTCTAAATTCCACTTATCACTATTTAAGTCAAGTCACTATTTGATGGCAATTTAGCGAAGTCTGGAATGTGAATAGACTTGAGGTAAAGTCTAGGGCTGCTGGGTAAAATCCATTGTGTTGAGTGTGAGCCGGCGGACACCTGATCCCCTGAAGTATGACAAAGAGAAGTAAAAAGAAAAGGGAGAAGGCTCGAGTTCAGTGAAGTGGATATTTGGTCTAGTTGTCCAAAGGGTGGTGTCTTTCTGTCTGTTTTCGGATCGTTCACTACAGTAATGACCTTTGCTAGACCAGAGAATCTGTCAGGCCAATCTAAGTCTCTACAAGTGTTTACCCTTTGTGATGAGCTTGTGTTTATGTATGTACAGTATCTATATGTATATACAGTATATGTTTTTCTTTTTAATCTCATTGGCTGCAATCATAAACATAAACAACATAAACATGATCATGAATATTTGAATATTTACAGCTTTGTCTATCTGAAGATGTGCCTTCCTCTACCCAGAAAACACTTGACTGATTGTATTTGCAAGCACTCAGTTCTTAATGACACTGAATGTGTTGTGGTACGTAGAGCAGCGTGACCAGTTATGTACAGATGACTCATGGATGGAAAAGTCCCTCATACCAGAGGGGTTGCAATATGTTGGAGCAGTATCGCCCAGCTCTATTACAGTTTGGACTCAGAAATATCCTCAAACACACACATATATATCCAATAACACAATATCCCTCCCCCCAGTGCTACACCTTATTGTACTGCATCATAGTTATGATATATTTGTTTCCATTATTACAAGATTAAAGGAACAGGACAGGCGTTAACTTAACTCAGCTGTGTTTCAGCTCAACAATATTCCATTATAAAAATGACCTATACTCTGAAAATGAAGTTTAAAAGCATGTGGCACATAATAAACAATGCAGTAAAAGGAGCCGTGGGACTAATGAATCCAAACCGAACCACACCTCATCCACTGTGTCTCGGAGCGGTGCTGCTGTCCCACAGCGCCGCTCACAGGGCAGAAACTGTCACCACACGCTCCCGTCTCTGCACTGTGTGTTCATTTGAAGGATTTTAGAGTTATTTCACAAAAAGCATTTGCTCTCACACAAGAACTGTTGAGACAATCCAGTAACATGAGCTATTTAAATCAGCTGATACATGGCTACACCTCATTATCTCTTACCAGTGTATCTCCGTGTGTACTCCGTCCAGACATCCCACCAGTCCCAGTTAGAGAGGACATGCCCTAAACATATTCTTAGTAAGTCTTTACAATTATTCAAGAGTATCATTTTAGGCATTGGGACAGACAATGTTATTGTATCAAAAGGTTTAACTGACACCCAGCCTTAGGATGAGATCAGTAATATAAAGCATCATGAAATGGAAAGCATTATCTGAATTACTGGAAAATATGTAGTTACTGTAGTTTCTTCTACCCCTTTTGGACAACAGTATGCCGTGTCCATAAGACCCCATTATCCTTATCAGTCAGTACTGTTTCTGTTTGCAAAGTAAAGTCCACAACATTATGTCAGCTGTGTCAGCTTTTTATATAAAGAAGAGGGTGTTCTGCTGGCATCCAGCCTTCCTGCTACTGCTAGCCTGTCTGGAGTTTCATCTCTGGAACAAAAAGGCAAAGTTTACGGAGGAGCATGTTTGGCCTTTCTGCGGTTAGTGTTTTGGTTTTGTTGCCGCTCGAGCCAGTCGGTGCCGAGCCAGTCGGTGCCGAGCCAGTCGGTGCCGAGCCAGTCGGTGCCGAGCCAGTCGGTGCCGAGCCAGTCGGTGCCGAGCCAGTCGGTGCCGAGCCAGTCGGTGCCGAGCCAGTCGGCAGCAGAACACAACAGCAGACTGTTAGTGTTCAGTTAGCGTGGAACGGCAGTGGACCAGCTGTTACAGGTAGAAACTGTGTGTGTGTGTGTGTGTGTGTGTGTGTGTGTGTGTGTGTGTGTGTGTGAGATCTAGGCCGTCTGTGTGTGTGTGAGATCAAGGCTGTGTGTGTGTGTGTGTGTGTGTGTGTGTGAGAGAGAGAGAGATCTAGGCCGTTTGTGTGTGTGTGATCAAGGCTGTCTGTGTGTGTGTGTGTGTGTGAGAGAGAGAGAGAGATCTAGGCCGTTTGTGTGTGTGTGATCAAGGCTGTCTGTGTGTGTGTGTGAGTGAGAGATCGAGGTGTGTGTGTGTGTGTGTGTGTAACAGCTCTTATTCTTTCCATTCATTGTTTCCTAGCTCACCTACTAAGCATGAAAGGTAATGTTGTGTGTTGATGTTGCGTGTTGACCCATGCTGACTAACCCACCTCTCACTCACCACATCTCTCCTTCATTCAGTGGATAACTGTGATTTTGAGATGTTGTGATTTTGGGTGGATGTTGTCCTCGTGTTCCACACTGCTCCGTTCAACCTTAATCCGTGCTTCTCTTCGTATTTACCAGCAGAGGTTTCCCATCCGATCTGACATTTCTGTGTGTCTCTGTCTCTCAGCTCGTAAGCAGGAGGTCATCAAAGTCACTGAGCAGCTGATCGAGGCCATCAACAACGGCGACTTTGAAGCCTACACGTTAGTTCCTGTTAGTTTCATCTGCCACACTTCTATCTTCTACATTGTCCCGTAAATCTGATCGTGTTAGTGTTCTATTTCAGGAAGATCTGTGATCCTGGCCTCACTTCCTTCGAGCCGGAGGCCTTGGGTAACTTGGTGGAGGGCACCGACTTCCACCGCTTCTACTTTGAGAATGGTAAATAACATCAGAGCTGTCAGAAACATGTTTGGGATTGTAGCTATATAGAAGTATAATATTTGGCCATTGTTGGCCTAATAGTTAGAGAGGACACAAGTTGTAATAAAGTGGAATTCCCCTTTAAATTGCTAGATCAGCAGAATCCTCAAATGTGCCCTGCTGTAACCCTGGGGAGACCCTGCCAATGTGAGGGAAACGGCTGTGACTGTAGAGTTGAGTTGCATCTCAAAAATAACCCTCCAAAGAGGTCGCATTCAGTCTTAGAGCTGCAAAAGCACCGAATTTGAAGTGGAGTGAGACCTCTTCCTGCAGCTCTGCCTCTCCCCTCTCGGTTGCACGGGCATATGCATGCACAAAACCTAAAATGGGCTGTGATTGGCTAGTGTCCTGTAACGGGAGATCTATCTAAAGTCTGAAGACAGAGCCAAGAGGAAGAGCAGAAATTTTCTCAGACCACTTGAATAATTACATTATTCATATATATGAAAGATTGTTATGGAACTTTTGCCCGACGACGCCAAAACTAAAGTCCCTACCACAGCTTTAATGTTTGTCCCCTGTGCAGCTCTGTCCAAGGGGAAGCAGCCCATCCACACCATCCTGCTCAACCCCCACGTCCACCTGATCGGGGACGAGGCCGCCTGCATCGCCTACATCCGCCTCACCCAGTACATCGACAGCAACGGCATGCCTCGCACCATGCAGTCGGAGGAGACCCCGCATCTGGCACCGCCGCGACAGCAAGTGGCAGAACATCCACTTCCACCGCTCCGGCTCGCCCACTGTGCCCACCAAGTAAGTAACCCCCCCCCAAAAAAAAGAATCACTGGATGGCAGAAGGCTAGTTTCTCGAGTTGCACCAATCAGCTTAGGAGTTGCAGTTGAATGCACCATTAAGTCTGTGTTGTTCTCCGGCAGCGTCCATGGCGTCTCATAGGTCGGCTAGTCTCCTCTGTGTCTTTAGCTACAGACTGTTGGAATCCTTTCCAGTGAGCCGCATGTTAGACCATTCAGCTTTCAGCATCTTAGACCAGCTACTAGCTAACGGTTGGCTAACGTCACCTGTTGCCAAGTGAAGTGTTGACTAGCGTCCCGTGCAGTGATCTTTCTGTTGCCTGTAACGTTCGTTTTGGGGCCTCAGAGGGCGGTAGGGGCTTTAAAGTGCCACCATAATGAGGCGCCGACATCTAGATATCTAAGTGGATAGGGGTTGTTTAGGTGCCATATCAGCAACGGGTTTCTGTACCCAGCCCTACACATGCCTCCTCATTAACTGCATATATTTCAATCATAAATTAAAGATTTTGGTCCTAAAATTGATTGCAGCCATGGCTTCTCCTGCAAATGTAATTACATTATGTATTTAGTGTAGACTTAATGATCCCCTAATAATTCAATTCAATTTTATTTATATAGCGCCAAATCACAACAACAGTTCTCTCACAGCGCTTTTCATAAAAGAGCAGGTCTAGACCGGACTCTGGGATGTTATTTACAGAAACCCAATATCAAGCAAAATACTAAATAGTTGATATTGAAACTACAAGCCAAAATGAAGTAAAATGTCATAATTCAAATGGAGCGTTTATTCCCTGGAGGGTTTTTAAGTAGTAATGTGATTTGTGTTTCAGTTGAGAGGACCAGCCTACTGCAGACCCCGCCTACCAAGTGTCCATCAGGTCCCTCAGCCATTCCTAGCCCCCGACAGCTAGAGCTCCGCCCCCTCAGTGTGTTGTTTACATATTGTCCCTGCTGGACTGAACATTATTGTACATGATGAAAAAATAATAATTCCAGAGGGGGGGGACATCATTTTGTAGTGTGAGTTTGGTGTTGATTCCAGGAGATTTTTAGATCTGTATGTTTTAAATAGAAGTGGTTTCAGAGGAGCCAGTGGGGGATTCGTTTTTAATGAAATCTGTGAACCTTCCCGTTTGGAGGACTCACAAGCTTTTGTGATGTTTTTGCCTTTTGGCACGATGACCAATATATATCACATATCTGCTTTTTACTCATGTATCCATCTCTTAAAGGCCAGGCCCACTCTTGCTCTTGTTTTGGTGATGTATACGTTTTGGTAATTGATGTAAAGCGCTCGCTCTTTGCTTAACCTTTAGCAGCAGCCGTATGAACTGGTTGGCTCATTTTAATAATCTGTTTTCCGGTTTGCCACTGGCACCAAGTATGTTTACTCTGATTTTTAACTACATGTCTAAAAGGGAAAAGGAACTATGTTTTACCATGTCTGTTTCGAGATTGTATAGACTATAGACGTACATATAATTATTAAGGGGTATTCTGTGACTTTTCAGTCACATATTTTCATACAGTAAGGAGCTTATGTGAATTTTATCAGCTATGTTGTTTACTTTTGAAATTGTGATGTTGTCTGTCCCTCCACTTCTCATTAATGCTTTCCTTTAAGCCGTTTCAACTTCGATTGAGTCCCACCTTGATTTTGTTAGACAACACTAAGGATGCCAAATCACTTCATTCATTTTCGTCATGAGGGAATTTGAGTTTTAGCCAGAATAACTCAGCATCGCATCCCAGTTTTAGCTTTGTTACTCTGTTATTTGAGTGTCACTGTTAAAAGAAAAGGGATTGTCTGCATCACTTAGGGTGTGAACCTAAAAGGAAAGGTAGAATGATATCACAGGGTGGCCACTGATCTGTTCTTATACATAGAGATTTTTTTGCTTCTGAAAAAGTCTTTTGTTTAATCCCATGTCCCTCACACACACCACACTTAGTTTGTTATCTTTCTAAGATGCATTGGTGTTCCAGGTGGGACCCTGGTATGTGATGTGACCATGTTGGGACAATCCTGATGTATGTTTTAGTATTCTAATAAAATGTGATTTCTGCCAAATGACTTGGTTTGTTCTTGTTTCATTTTTTCCTGTATAACTCAATTCAATTCACCAGCATTTGCATCAGTTGATTTGTTACTTCCTGCCCTCATAAGTACATTTCCCAGAAATGTTTTTTTAAATACGCTTTTAGGAGCCAAATAATAAATCGAGTTATAGCTGCACTCCTGTTAAAAAGAATGACATCACTTCCCATTTGACACATGTACAGTTTTATTGTTCATGTACACACTGCAGCCGCGATGCCTTGGTAGTGTTTCAGGTTGACGTTTTTAGTAATAATTTGATAAAGTCATACATGCCCGCATAGATATTTGCACTGTTAATATGTATATATTATCACCATGGAAACAAGATGCTCATTTATCAAATCTTTTCTTTCAGTCTTCGATTGGATCACACAAAGATAGCGGCAGGTATTGTTACGTAGATACAACTGTAGATGAACACCAAACGTACTTCGTCAGCCTGTACACATTCCAGCTTCCAAATCAAATCCTGTTTGTCTACGATGGCGAAAAAGCTTCATTTGTCTTCAGAACACATTCAAACACACACCAAAACACACACACCGCTCTCAGCTTCAACTGCTGGAGTAGAGAGGGATCACAAATGGACGGCAATAAATAAATAAAGGAACTGTGTGTAGTGATGGTAATCGTGGAAGTCAGACTTATATTTTAGGTTGATGTGTCACTCCTTTGATAGCATGATAAGAAAAAGTCAAATCAACAATTAAAATGAAATAGTTTGTGGTCTAAAAAGTAATTCCATATTTTTTTTTTATTGTCAACAAACCCCATGAAAAGACCAAAAACCAACAATGTGTTCTTCAATACTTCCTGACTTCCTAGCTGTGGCTCTCAGCCCCAAACACCTTCGAGTCCCAAGAAATCGCTTATAAATATATAGTTTTGTCATTTAAAAAGACAGCTGGTCACTAGTTACTCAAACAGGAGGTAATGGAGCATTTGTTGGGGACTATTTTCAGCGGCGGATTGCGGACCAGATGGAGAGCAGGACTGAGTAAGATGATAATAAATGACAGTGTTAACTCATGATGTCCTCTCTGTACTTTCAGCTCAAACGATGTCAGGTGGTTGTTTGATTCATTTTGAATTATAGGATAGGAAAAAGTAGTAAGTAGCCTAAATGTTTAGGGACACACTGGAAATGTTTCCGCCTGACACAGCGACAGATTTGCAGCATCAATGCCAAACTAAAATCTCCTGAACAGATAATTCAATAAAAGATCTTCCATTCTGCGCTATGAGCCATAATGCAGGATAACAAGACAAACCAGAAACTATGAAAACTATGATGATTAGAAGAAAGTGTTTAATGACCTTAAAGGGGGGGGGGGGAGGGATTTTAGACTTCTGGCCTATTTTCACTGCGTACTGCCAGAGAATCTCGCAAGAAAACACACTGATAATAAATACAATACGTTGCATTATATTAATGATATGATTCTGGTAAAACCCCTACTCACCATTTTTCTGCACTCCTCCCTCAGGGAGATTTTGAAATGAATTATATAGGCGGTAAAATAATAATTAATTTCAAAATCTCCCTGTCTACACGCTGTATTTGTTAGTAATGACCTAGTATCACTGCTGTTTGTCACGGTATTTTTTCAAATATGTACATATTCCGCATATTTGTCAGTTGTGTCTAAACAGAAAGTCACACACACACACAAAAAAAGCACATGAACACACACATGCACGCAGTCCCATCATAAATTTCCATCGGCAGACTCCTACATTTGCCATAATGCATTTGTTCATTAGACCCTCCCAGTCTGATCTGCAACCATATTTTTCACACACACACACACACACAATTAAAATAAGTAATGATGACATCACTATGACATCATCAGGGTTACAATCTCAGACAGACAAAGTTTGTCCAGAGATAAACAGCTGTTTCCCAGGCTAGAGAGTAGTCCTGACATCACTGCCGTTGACTTGTTAAATTAAAAGATGTCAGTGAGGAACACGTCACCTCGTGTGTCTCACTGCCGTCTTTTCCCCAACACGTCCTCTGACCCAAGCTACAGAATAAGTCGATCCCAAAACCACATTCAGATATATGAGCGTTGTTTTTAACTATGTGACACGGTGATAACGCCAGACTAGTGAGGACATAACTACGTCACGTAAAGCTTAGTTTAAAAAGTGGTTTCACACAGGATGGCCACCGGTCTCCTAGGTGAAAGTCCCCCCCCCTCCAACCTGCCTCCTTATACAGAATTTGGCACCTTACTCCCTCAACGTGAATGTAGCTCTTGAACAACAATGGGGCTCTATGACACACAGAAATATCAGGCTTTGATACACATGATCTTAATTCATTGTTGGTGGCTCTGCACTTGAGATTTGTTGACAGGAGGGAAGCTATCGCCAGCCTTACCCTTTAAAACGAGCCCCGCTGCAGTGTTGGGAGCAGTGTGTGAAGGTAGAGGCTGAAACAGACGACAGGAGCTCCATCTGCAGCAACACATTCCTCATCACTTCTTTTCTCAGTAGACACACAGTATTTACACACAGTGGCAGCTCTGTGACAGATATTAATAAGACAAAAAACAGGTCAGATGCATGATGGGAGTCCAATGTATTCTCTATGTAACATGAATCTCATCCGTACGGTGGCCATTCTCCAGCTGAATCCGTGCATGGACAGCACGTTTAGCTAACGTATTAAATGCTTTGACATTTTTTTGGGGGATTTTTTTTTTCTGTAGTCCAAGCTGATTTTTCATTAGCTCTATGTACAAATGTTTACAAGAGTTCTTCGAGAAGAGGCCCGTGCGTGAGGCGAAGCGTCCAAGACGCGTGGTGCGTGGTATCATAATCACACCACGGCAACCAGAAAGACCGATAAAAGAAATAAAAGTTTGCCATCTTTGGTCACAAAAAGAGCAAATGAAACAACATGGGAGGGAAGGAAGGAAGGAAGAGTGTTAAAGCACAAAATACTGTTCCAAATGAAAACTGGAATCCAGTGATCAGCGAGGACAACAAGAAGGGGCTCTGGAAGGCTTCAGTGGACGATGTGTGCTCAGTCAAAGCTGTCCTGGTCCTCCTGGTCGTCCTCACAGTAGCGTAGGAGCAGTCGGTGCAGATGCTGCTGCAGGGCTCGGGCGGCAGGGCGGCGGCCTGCGAGTCCTCACGCTCCAGGTGCACGTGCTTCCCCAGGCCGTCCCTCACCACAGTCCTCTTCTGGGTCCGCGACTCACGCATCTGGCTTCTGCAGGGACAGAGACAAAGAGTTGACAAAGGGCCGTCAATCCCGGGACAGGCATGGACGGAGCAGATACTGGCCATGACAGCTTCGATGTCGCACGGACCGTTACGAGAAATCATTCCTACCACAATAAATATCTCTCTCTCTGGTTGTGGAGGCTCCACCCAGAGCTTTGGTCATAGCCTACGCCTTGAGAGAATAGCGGTGCAGCCATGTGTGTGTGTGTGTGTGTGTGTGTGTGTGTGTGTGTGTGTGTGTGCGTGGGGAGTGTGTGGTAGAGTGAGTGAGAGAGTGACGGTGATTATCATCTAACCTTCTCCTTGATTTCATGTTGTTTGTTAAGAAGGAGAACCAGGAAATCTTTCGATTTAGTTTTAGGGTATGGATCTCAGGGCACCCATGTGCGTTGCCACGGCGTCGATTTGACGCAGAAGCATGCATCATGCTTTCAGATGGACACTCCCATGCACACATGCCAAGAAATCAAGCCAGCTTGGAGGTGTGTGGGGGTTATAGTGTCAGCGTAGCATAATCATCTTAACGCCTGTTTGTTCATAAAGCATTGTTGTTGTAACACTAGTGTGTGTCATAGTGTAACAAAACACGTTGAATGTATTTTAAATAAGTTTGGCTGCATGAAAATAATAGTCAAAATATTGGTCAAAATTGCCTAATAATTGTGCACACAGTGTATATCCTCCACCCAGAGATACAAGTTGAAGACCAAAGTGTGAAAGGCAACCACGTTTCTTCACGCAGGTTTTGTCCCCAACAGTATTAAAGTTTGGACTATAACGAGGACATGAAGGGTTATGCTGTGCGAGAGCTTAACGGATGTACATGCGCATATACAGTATATTATATGTGCACACTGTCAGGACCCTCGTACTCTGCTTCTGACTGGCTATTTCTACAAATAGCAGCTTTAAAAGCTTTCTAACTGCTTCTAAGGATTTCTTGTAAGGTTGTGTCCAACAGTGTTGCTGCATCCCGGATCTCAGTAAAAAAGGCTGGGGAGTAAAATTAAAAATGACAATAATGGCCAAATTTTCTTACTTACTCTGCAAAGTACAAGTCAAAATCAAGCTAGGACTGTGACATTAAAGGTGAGCAAATTGAGTGCAATCACACCATGCTTCCATGTTAAAGGTGCAGTAAGTGATTCTGCACAAAGATTGATATTTGAACTCAACTGCCAAACAAATACATACAAATATCAAAAAGAGTATCATCACCAGCCATGCTGCTTCCTACTGTTTACTAACCTAGTTTTCCAGTGTGTGTGTGACGTACAAGGAAAAAACTTTAAGGCATACTCTCCTACTGGCAATGGGAAAGAGTCTATCCCCTGTTTTTAGACATTTAAAAACCCTGCATGTTGGTGTGGGGGGGGAGCAGTATTAGTAAAATATCTTTGGGATCATCTCTACACATTCCCATGCTGCTGTCCAACCTTTTAATCACAGAACCGTCATCCTGCACAATCTCTTTCTCTACTACATGAGGCAGGAGGGACTTCCCAAAGCCTCCAGCATAACTCAATGCCTGGGGGGGGGATGAGGGAGGAGAGAGGGATCACAACACAAACACTGGGAATTATTACAGACAAGTTCTAAAAACATACATATTAGCTTGTAAATATCCACTATCACCTCCACATCCCTTATGACTGTGTGAAACCACACTGACCTTCTCAAAGTCCTGTCTGGCAGAGGGGAGATCTGCCGCCAGTGAGGGCTCCCCCGTCTGCTTCTCCATCCTCTCACCTCTCACCACCGTTGTCTTGACAACCTTGCTGACCTTTCGACCTTGCACCGGCTCCACCTGGAATGCTGATGCTGCGGCAGCGCCCAGGGCCCGCGGCTCCGAGAAGCTCAGCTGGAGAGAAGACGCCATCTGTTATGTACTGCTGTATGTACAATTTATTATGTTCTTTAGTGTAGAGCTGCAACAATTAATCAATCAGAATCACTTGATTGATCCCGGAAGGGAAAGTCTGTGTTAGAGTTGCAAGAAGTATATAAATATCAGAGTAGAACTATAAATAAAGAAATATAAGGAGTGTGGATATGTATGGTATTTAAGGAATTTTATGATACAGTATTTACATAATTAAGGAGTTGTAATAGTGAACAGTAGTAATAAATAAATAATAGCAGCAGAGTATTGAACACAGTATTTAGCACAAAACAGATAATATTGTTCAGTATGAGGGCGTGCCCTGACAGTACCTAAATAAGGACTACTAGCCAGTCAGGAGCAGAGTATGAGGGCCCTGACAGTACCTAAATAAGGACTACTAGCCAGTCAGAAGCAGAGTATGAGGGTCCTGACAGTTCCTAGGTAAGGACTACTAGCCAGTCAGGAGCAGAGTATGAGGGCCCTGACAGTACCTAGGTAAGGACTACTAGCCAGTCAGGAGCAGAGTATGAGGGTCCTGACAGTACCTAGGTAAGGACTACTAGCCAGTCAGAAGCAGAGTATGAGGACCCTGACAGTACCTAGGTAAGGACTACTAGCCAGTCAGAAGCAGAGTATGAGGGCCCTGACAGTACCTAGGTAAGGACTACTAGCCAGTCAGAAGCAGAGTATGAGGACCCTGACAGTTCCTAGGTAAGGACTACTAGCCAGTCAGAAGCAGAGTATGAGGGCCCTGACAGTACCTAGGTAAGGACTACTAGCCAGTCAGAAGCAGAGTATGAGGGTCCTGACAGTACCTAGGTAAGGACTACTAGCCAGTCAGGAGCAGAGTATGAGGGCCCTGACAGTACCTAGGTAAGGACTACTAGCCAGTCAGAAGCAGAGTATGAGGGTCCTGACAGTTCCTAGGTAAGGACTACTAGCCAGTCAGAAGCAGAGTATGAGGACCCTGACAGTACCTAGGTAAGGACTACTAGCCAGTCAGGAGCAGAGTATGAGGGCCCTGACAGTACCTAGGTAAGGACTACTAGCCAGTCAGGAGCAGAGTATGAGGGCCCTGACAGTACCTAGGTAAGGACTACTAGCCAGTCAGAAGCAGAGTATGAGGGCCTGACAGTACCTAGGTAAGGACTACTAGCCAGTCAGGAGCAGAGTATGAGGACCCTGACAGTACCTAGGTAAGGACTACTAGCCAGTCAGAAGCAGAGTATGAGGGCCCTGACAGTACCTAGGTAAGGACTACTAGCCAGTCAGAAGCAGAGTATGAGGACCCTGACAGTACCTAGGTAAGGACTACTAGCCAGTCAGGAGCAGAGTATGAGGACCCTGACAGTACCTACGTAAGGACTACTAGCCAGTCAGAAGCAGAGTATGAGGGCCTTACAGTACCTAGGTAAGGACTACTAGCCAGTCAGGAGCAGAGTATGAGGACCCTGACAGTACCTACGTAAGGACTACTAGCCAGTCAGAAGCAGAGTATGAGGGTCCTGACAGTTCCTAGGTAAGGACTACTAGCCAGTCAGGAGCAGAGTATGAGGGCCCTGACAGTACCTAAATAAGGACTACTAGCCAGTCAGAAGCAGAGTATGAGGGTCCTGACAGTTCCTAGGTAAGGACTACTAGCCAGTCAGGAGCAGAGTATGAGGGCCCTGACAGTACCTAGGTAAGGACTACTAGCCAGTCAGGAGCAGAGTATGAGGGTCCTGACAGTACCTAGGTAAGGACTACTAGCCAGTCAGAAGCAGAGTATGAGGACCCTGACAGTACCTAGGTAAGGACTACTAGCCAGTCAGAAGCAGAGTATGAGGGCCCTGACAGTACCTAGGTAAGGACTACTAGCCAGTCAGAAGCAGAGTATGAGGACCCTGACAGTTCCTAGGTAAGGACTACTAGCCAGTCAGAAGCAGAGTATGAGGACCCTGACAGTACCTAGGTAAGGACTACTAGCCAGTCAGAAGCAGAGTATGAGGGCCCTGACAGTACCTAGGTAAGGACTACTAGCCAGTCAGAAGCAGAGTATGAGGGTCCTGACAGTACCTAGGTAAGGACTACTAGCCAGTCAGGAGCAGAGTATGAGGGCCCTGACAGTACCTAGGTAAGGACTACTAGCCAGTCAGAAGCAGAGTATGAGGGTCCTGACAGTACCTAGGTAAGGACTACTAGCCAGTCAGAAGCAGAGTATGAGGGCCTGACAGTACCTAGGTAAGGACTACTAGCCAGTCAGGAGCAGAGTATGAGGGCCCTGACAGTACCTAGGTAAGGACTACTAGCCAGTCAGAAGCAGAGTATGAGGGTCCTGACAGTTCCTAGGTAAGGACTACTAGCCAGTCAGAAGCAGAGTATGAGGACCCTGACAGTACCTAGGTAAGGACTACTAGCCAGTCAGGAGCAGAGTATGAGGGCCCTGACAGTACCTAGGTAAGGACTACTAGCCAGTCAGGAGCAGAGTATGAGGGCCCTGACAGTACCTAGGTAAGGACTACTAGCCAGTCAGAAGCAGAGTATGAGGGCCTGACAGTACCTAGGTAAGGACTACTAGCCAGTCAGGAGCAGAGTATGAGGACCCTGACAGTACCTAGGTAAGGACTACTAGCCAGTCAGAAGCAGAGTATGAGGGGCCCTGACAGTACCTAGGTAAGGACTACTAGCCAGTCAGAAGCAGAGTATGAGGACCCTGACAGTACCTAGGTAAGGACTACTAGCCAGTCAGGAGCAGAGTATGAGGACCCTGACAGTACCTACGTAAGGACTACTAGCCAGTCAGAAGCAGAGTATGAGGGCCTTACAGTACCTAGGTAAGGACTACTAGCCAGTCAGGAGCAGAGTATGAGGACCCTGACAGTACCTACGTAAGGACTACTAGCCAGTCAGAAGCAGAGTATGAGGGCCTGACAGTACCTAGGTAAGGACTACTAGCCAGTCAGAAGCAGAGTATGAGGACCCTGACAGTACCTAGGTAAGGACTACTAGCCAGTCAGAAGCAGAGTATGAGGGCCCTGACAGTACCTAGGTAAGGACTACTAGCCAGTCAGAAGCAGAGTATGAGGGTCCTGACAGTACCTAGGTAAGGACTACTAGCCAGTCAGAAGCAGAGTATGAGGACCCTGACAGTACCTAGGTAAGGACTACTAGCCAGTCAGAAGCAGAGTATGAGGGCCCTGACAGTACCTAGGTAAGGACTACTAGCCAGTCAGAAGCAGAGTATGAGGGTCCTGACAGTTCCTAGGTAAGGACTACTAGCCAGTCAGAAGCAGAGTATGAGGGTCCTGACAGTACCTAGGTAAGGACTACTAGCCAGTCAGAAGCAGAGTATGAGGGCCCTGACAGTACCTAGGTAAGGACTACTAGCCAGTCAGAAGCAGAGTATGAGGGCCCTGACAGTACCTAGGTAAGGACTACTAGCCAGTCAGAAGCAGAGTATGAGGGCCCTGACAGTACCTAGGTAAGGACTACTAGCCAGTCAGAAGCAGAGTATGAGGGCCCTGACAGTACCTAGGTAAGGACTACTAGCCAGTCAGAAGCAGAGTATGAGGGTCCTGACAGTACCTAGGTAAGGACTACTAGCCAGTCAGAAGCAGAGTATGAGGGCCCTGACAGTACCTAGGTAAGGACTACTAGCCAGTCAGAAGCAGAGTATGAGGGTCCTGACAGTTCCTAGGTAAGGACTACTAGCCAGTCAGGAGCAGAGTATGAGGGTCCTGACAGTACCTAGGTAAGGACTACTAGCCAGTCAGGAGCAGAGTATGAGGGTCCTGACAGTACCTAGGTAAGGACTACTAGCCAGTCAGAAGCAGAGTATGAGGACCCTGACAGTACCTAGGTAAGGACTACTAGCCAGTCAGAAGCAGAGTATGAGGGCCCTGACAGTACCTAGGTAAGGACTACTAGCCAGTCAGAAGCAGAGTATGAGGGCCCTGACAGTACCTAGGTAAGGACTACTAGCCAGTCAGGAGCAGAGTATGAGGACCCTGACAGTACCTAGGTAAGGACTACTAGCCAGTCAGAAGCAGAGTATGAGGGACCCTGACAGTACCTAGGTAAGGACTACTAGCCAGTCAGAAGCAGAGTATGAGGGCCCTGACAGTACCTAGGTAAGGACTACTAGCCAGTCAGAAGCAGAGTATGAGGGCCCTGACAGTACCTAGGTAAGGACTACTAGCCAGTCAGAAGCAGAGTATGAGGGCCCTGACAGTACCTAGGTAAGGACTACTAGCCAGTCAGAAGCAGAGTATGACGGCCCTGACAGTACCTAGGTAAGGACTACTAGCCAGTCAGAAGCAGAGTATGAGGGCCCTGACAGTACCTAGGTAAGGACTACTAGCCAGTCAGAAGCAGAGTATGAGGGCCCTGACAGTACCTAGGTAAGGACTACTAGCCAGTCAGAAGCAGAGTATGAGGGCCCTGACAGTACCTAGGTAAGGACTACTAGCCAGTCAGAAGCAGAGTATGAGGGCCCTGACAGTACCTAGGTAAGGACTACTAGCCAGTCAGAAGCAGAGTATGAGGGCCCTGACAGTACCTAGGTAAGGACTACTAGCCAGTCAGAAGCAGAGTATGAGGGTCCTGACAGTACCTAGGTAAGGACTACTAGCCAGTCAGAAGCAGAGTATGAGGGCCCTGACAGTACCTAGGTAAGGACTACTAGCCAGTCAGAAGCAGAGTATGAGGGCCCTGACAGTACCTAGGTAAGGACTACTAGCCAGTCAGAAGCAGAGTATGAGGGCCCTGTCAGTACCTAGGTAAGGACTACTAGCCAGTCAGAAGCAGAGTATGAGGGCCCTGACAGTACCTAGGTAAGGACTACTAGCCAGTCAGAAGCAGAGTATGAGGGCCCTGACAGTACATAGGTAAGGACTACTAGCCAGTCAGAAGCAGAGTATGAGGGCCCTGACAGTACCTTGGTAAGGACTACTAGCCAGTCAGAAGCAGAGTATGAGGGTCCTGACAGTACCTTGGTAAGGACTACTAGCCAGTCAGAAGCAGAGTATGAGGGTCCTGACAGTACCTAGGTAAGGACTACTAGCCAGTCAGAAGCAGAGTATGAGGGTCCTGACAGTACCTAGGTAAGGACTACTAGCCAGTCAGAAGCAGAGTATGAGGGTCCTGACAGTACCTAGGTAAGGACTACTAGCCAGTCAGGAGCAGAGTATGAGGGTCCTGACTGTACCTAGGTAAGGACTACTAGCCAGTCAGGAGCAGAGTATGAGGGTCCTGACTGTACCTAGGTAAGGACTACTAGCCAGTCAGGAGCAGAGTATGAGGGCCCTGACAGTACCTAGGTAAGGACTACTAGCCAGTCAGGAGCAGAGTATGAGGACCCTGACAGTACCTAGGTAAGGACTACTAGCCAGTCAGGAGCAGAGTATGAGGGTCCTGACTGTACCTAGGTAAGGACTACTAGCCAGTCAGGAGCAGAGTATGAGGGTCCTGACAGTACCTAGGTAAGGAAAACTTGATTACATATACAGATATCTCTGTCTTATGTACATGGACTGGCTCCTCGTGTATTATTATTACAGATCTACAAGGAGTGCAGCAAGAGGTGACTGCATTGTCCCTTTTTCAGTTGGGGTTGCTCGTGAATGGAATCTCATTCCAATTGACATTAGGAATTTTAGGAATTTTTAGGAATTGTCCTGTGGCTAACAGGTCATCAGGACTGTCAACATTACATGTAGACACTAAATCTTGCTGCTGTCTTGTCTTTCCTGTCCTGCCTGGTTGTGCTATTTGTGCTATGAGGTTGTCTTGCCCATTTATATTCAGAAAGCTGTTCTTTGTTGTTGTCCTAGCTATGTGGTATTTTTTTTAATGCATGCCGTTGCTATTATACAAATGTTTGTTGCATGGACTGACAGTTTGTGTGTTGGTGTTGATGTTGATATGTACTGTTATTGCCTATACAGTATGTTATTTTACATTTATAGTCAATTTGACTTGTATTGGGTAAAACCTGTATGTAGTATTATAATTATTTTATCTTTTCAGGTGTGACGTGTAACAGCGTTTTGGCAAATTCTGGCACATTTTACATATATACATATACTGTATGTGCATGTCCCTGTTAAATAAACCTGAAAATAAAAACAATTAAAAAAAAAATCTGTTTGCGTCATTTCTCTGCAAATGCTGCATTTCATTTAAAGTGAGAAAAATCCTGCGAGAGTTTTGTTAGACAAACAACAAAAATATCCTCAAAGCAATGTAGCATCATTTCCCCTATGTACCAGTAGCAGTTAGCAACATTATATAGCTAGTGTGTGTCACATTTTATCTTTCAAATGTGTGAGATTGTAGACAAAGGTAATTTTATTGGATGCGGTTTTCAGAATGTTTCACTATCAGGTGATGCGCATCCTGGAAACCTCAGTGGGAAGTTTTTGTTCGGGGTTCTGGCCACCATGAGATTATTTTTTGCCAGAAGTCGTCATTTCCAAACTTCACTCTTGAATGCAGCAAAATAACTCTCTTTATGATCAAATGTAAAAAATAAAAAATAAATACTAAAGTATGTGTGGTCTCAAAAATGCAATGGACAATCATAGGATTAGATCACCAACACACTTGAATAGCAATATATGATTTACAGAAACTACATTATGATTATGTAAAAGTCACATAACCAAGTAATGCCAAATCATATGAAAAGTCGCTGGTAGATGACACTGACCTCTCTTTGGTCTCCCTCGCTGTGCAGCACCGTTCTCTTCACCACTCTGGAGACAGAGTCCCCCTCCTCAACTTGCACGGTCTCCTGGTGAGAGCCCTCGATGGTCACTTCCTGTGTCTCCATGCCGTCCGCTGACACGTATTTACGAATCACCTTCCGTGTGATCTGGTGGACCAAACAGGAAGAGCATAACAAGAAAGTGAAGTGAAGTGAGTTAAGTGAAATCTCTGTATATTATAAAGTTGATGAATCCTTACCTTCTTAACGACCATGTTGCCATGCTCGTCTGTGTATTTCTCCTCTGTGACAGTCTGTGCTGGGATATCTGGTAGGTCGTCTGCCTGTAAAAAGACAAAACACATGTTACTGCACAAAGGGCAAGAACCACCAACATGTTATTTCCTTCGGAGAAAGTATTTCAAGCATCATATGATAGCAAATCACCCATCCATGATCAACACCACCATATGTGAATCATTTTGATGAGTCTTTCCTCTGATGCCATACGTCTGTTTTGTTATTTGTAACAGAATCTGTGAAAATTGGTTTCTTGCAATGCTGTTAACCAGTCTCTTTATTGACACTGCCGATGGGAGGCGCCAAAATAAAAAACAACAACATAACATTGTGGGTTTATTAAAGGTCCTATGACATGGTGCTCTTTGGAAGCTTTTATATAGACCTTAGTGGTCCCCTAATACTGTATCTGAAGTCTCTTTATATAGACCTTAGTGGTCCCCTAATAATGTATCTGAAGTCTCTTTTATATAGACCTTGTGGTCTTAGTGGTCCCTAATACTGTATCTGAAGTCTCTTTTATATAGACCTTAGTGGTCCCTAATACTGTATCTGAAGTCTCTTTTATATAGACCTTAGTGGTCCCTAATACTGTATCTGAAGTCTCTTTTTATATAGACCTTAGTGGTCCCCCTAGTACTGTATCTGAAGTCTCTTTTTTATATAGACCTTAGTGGTCCCCTAATACTGTATCTGAAGTCTCTTTTATATAGACCTTAGTGGTCCCCTAGTACTGTATCTGAAGTCTCTTTTATATAGACCTTAGTGGTCCCCTAATACTGTATCTGAAGTCTCTTTTATATAGACCTTAGTGGTCCCCTAATACTGTATCTGAAGTCTCTTTTATATAGACCTTAGTGGTCCCTAATACTGTATCTGAAGTCTCTTTTATATAGACCTTAGTGGTCCCTAATACTGTATCTGAAGTCTCTTTTATATAGACCTTAGTGGTCCCTAATACTGTATCTGAAGTCTCTTTTATATAGACCTTAGTGGTCCCTAATACTGTATCTGAAGTCTCTTTATATAGACCTTAGTGGTCCCTAATACTGTATCTGAAGTCTCTTTTATATAGACCTTAGTGGTCCCCTAGTACTGTATCTGAAGTCTCTTTTATATAGACCTTAGTGGTCCCCTAATACTGTATCTGAAGTCTCTTTTATATAGACCTTAGTGGTCCCTAATACTGTATCTGAAGTCTCTTTCCCAAAATTCAGCCTTGGTGCAGAATTCCAGCCACTAGAGCCAGTCCCACAATGAGCTTTCTTTAGTATGTGCCATTTCTGTATCTGCAGCTCTTGAGGAGAGAGGAGGGGTAAGGTGATGGCTGGGGGTGTGGCCTTGACCAACTGCTACTTTGCTCGTTTGAAAGCCATGATGTCTAGGTCCAGATCAGCCCATCTGAGCTTTCATTTTCCCAAAGGCAGAGCAGGATACCCAGGGCTCGGTTTACACCTATCACCATTTCTAGCCACTGGGGGGCCATAGGCAGGCTGGGGGAACTCAATGTTTAAAAACTTAATAAAGTGACATTTTCATGCCATGGAACCTTTAACAGAACAAAGAAATGATGTGGACATGAAAGCAGGTGAGTGAGCAGAAACAAATAAACAAAAACAACAAAATAAAATGATTGAAATTCCTTTTCCGACTTTGGAAATTTTCCGTTCTTTCCATTTCTTTGTGACGACCAAGTAGGGACGTTCTGCATAAAATCATTAACCCAGTAAGTTAAATCCAGCAAAAAAATAAACCTACCACCCCTTACCCACCTAAACTCAAACTATGTTGTCTTCACTACAGTGTAGTAACTGCAGCTATTCAACTAGCCTAATAGGCAACACACAAACCCTATGCCACTCCACAGTGCTGCACCGCTGCATCATGCTTATTTACCTGAATGATAACTCTGCGTCGGACCACCCTGGTGGTCAGCACCTCCTCCTCTGAGCTATCAGAAGACAGCACCCCTAGCTCCTCCTCTATCTCCTGGGAGAGCGCACACAACCAGCATGGGTCAATGCATCAGGTGTTACAACAGCACACTCCTACACACAGCAGCTGTTCCTTCTTTTCTCTGAACGCCACTTTCATGTTTTCTTGCCAATTATGTACAGACAAATGGAATGAGAGAATAAATAACAAGTATGGCTTTACACAAGTGATGAGAGACGAAGAGGAGGCACAGTTATACAAACACATTCAACTGAAATAAACGTGAAAGGATGGAAACCTGTGTGTGGAATACAGGGAGCCTCAAATCCCCCCGATTAACAGCTAGAACACCACCTTAAATTTCTAGGTTATATTTTGGCAGGGGGTGGCACTGGTGCCGGTTAATCTTCTGAAAATTATACACTAAATATAGCTGGAATAATATTTGTATAATATTTGTTTCCTTTGAAGTTCTGCTACTCCTTTCTATGTTTGACAGGACTTATTACTTTAAAGTCAAACACATATGCACAATTCCACAAGCAAAATAAGTTAGGAGATATGCTAGTCATCCAAAGTTCTGCAAATAATCTCAGAGCATAAACTTTAAATCATGGTCTGAGCGGGTGGAGATGAAACATAAACCATTAGAAACCTATAGACAGTTTTTTCTGTCTGTACTGGCCAGCTTGAAGAAGATCTGATTAGGGGTCAGGTTGCAAGTTGGAATTTATTTAAAGGTAATTAAGGGAGGATTGGTTCCAGCTGGACTAAAAACCCCAAAACCTCCCCGAATGCAGTTAGTCAACATGACTATTTCAGGGTCGAACCTTTTTGTGGTTACTTTGTCAGACAAGTGTTTGAAATGAGTAATGTAAAAAAAATTGGAAAGATGTAGTAGGCTTACACATATGTAGTTTTGTTTGAGTCTTCATTTCCCCAAATCTCTACAATGATAAGTGCTATGTTAGCACAAACCATAGAGTCACAATGATTACATTTATGGGAAATATGCTAGGTAATATACCTTTTCTTTAATGTGTAGCTAAAGTATGCCTACATTATTTTGGAATACAGTTCACAGCACAGGACCCTCCGATTATCAAATGGTATTTTGCACACTGATGGGAACAACAAGCAGAAATCAAAGGATGCAAACAGGTGCAGGTGTGAAAAAAAGAGTTATATGGTATAGAATCAATTCTACAGAGCAGCTCATAAATGTCACTTCAAAATGAGGAACTGAGGACACAGCAACGCATCATAGTAGTAACAGTAGTTTGTTATTATCATGAAAGTTTAGGCCCTTATGCACTCAACAGCACTCATCAGCCTCATTAGGGAAAAGTGCAAACGTGTGTTTTTAAAGTTCTGAGTCTTGCAGCACCACAGCAACCAGTCTGGCCAGGCAAAAAAAGCCAGTGCAACACTCTGCTCATGCTCAACACCTTACCCTTCCCAGGAAGTCATCATCATCGTAATACCCTGCCTGATCTCTAGAAGGAAGCTCCTCCCACACAGGGCCGTCCGTTCGACACTCCCGTGACCCCTCTGAATCATAAGCTAATTCACCGAGACTTTCACTGCCAGAGGAGAAACGCTTGCAATCTTCCACTCGAAGGAAAGGGTGAGTAGTGTACTGAGAGCTCCCTTTCAGGAAGCTCACATCAATGCCACTCCCAGGCATTGGGGACGGGGGTTCAGAGACATGATACGTAACCTCATCTTCCAGTTTTACTTCATCTGGCTCAAAGTGGTCAGGGAAGGCTTGTCTGCAGTCGAAGAATTCCACATCTGAGTCAGAGTGCTCGAGCGATTCCGATCCCTTTCTGAGTTCCTTTGGATGTACTGATTCAAAGTCAGAGACCATTTTCTCAAAGTCTGAGACAACTCTGTTAAAGTCTGGGGAAAACTCAAAGTCTTCAGCATTTTCAGATTCTCTCTTGGTGTTGGCTTGAGTCAAAACCTGAGCTGAAATTGAATCACAGAACACTGGACTCAAGTCAGATACTCTTAGGGTTGGATGTCCTGAAACTACTGCATCATAATCTTGTGGTACCAAAACCTGAGTTGACATGGGGGTAAAAGGCTCACTAGACTGTGTTTTCTTAGGGGAAAACCCCCACTCTGAGTGTCCATACGATCTGTCCCACTTGAAACATGATGTCTTATCAGATGCAGGTAGAACTGGAGTAACAGTTCTGTGGGATGTGTATGAGTTCTGTTCAGGTAGCTGTAGGGGAATTGATCTGTCATCAGTGAACACCACACCTATTTGACTGGCATCTGGTGTCGCTGTTGTAGCAGACAACCACTTGCTTTGCACCTCATGGTCTGTTTGAAATTGGGTTTCCTCTGGAGTCTGAGGAGAAGCCTGTAAGTGAATATCAACATGAGCTAAGTAGGTTTAAAAAATAAATCAACATACAGGTCGGTATGCACCATTAAAATGATCTCAACATTTCACCAGGTTAGCATCACTGTGCAATGGTTATTTTCCATTTAACATTCATCATTAAGTTTAGAACAACATAATTTGAAGCCATGACATGCAACCTAGAACGAGACAATAAGAAGTGTAGAAGGAGCAATAAGTATGTTACCATTCCTGACACATTCCAGAAAAATTCTGGATACATTCAATGCATTGACTGAACTTCATTTTGTTATTAGTTCATTCTGGAAAAATTCTGGATGTGTTTGATGCATTTTGTTAATAGTTCATCAAGGCAGTTATTTCCTTCATCCAAGTAAAATGTTAATGAATTCTTCCAAAACAAAAGTGAATCTTGATTCATTGTCATGCTTTCAGTCTTACCCTTTGTGATGCTGTCTTGTTCTTTAATTGTCTGGCACTGATGCCTAGGTTTCCTTTTGGATCTTGAACTGGTTTCACAGGAGAGTCTTTTTGGAAGTCTTCATCACAAACCGTGGTTGGTAAGGTTGAGATACTTTCAGCTTCTGTTCCACACTGCATCCATTCATATGGCAAAACTTCGGATGGCGGTCCTGTCATTTTTTGCCAGTCAGGATTGACATGTCCTTTCTTAGACTTTGTCTCACTAGTTTGAATTAGTAAGGACACAGCCAATGGCTCTTTGTTCGGTAATGATGAAGGCTGGCCGGGCAATGAAGGAGATGTCACATGACTCAAACGTTCAGTACCATCCCAACAAAAGCCTAATTCCTCCTCTGACTCAACAGTTTCAGGGCTCAGTGGCCTTGGGCAATCATCAATCCAACAATCAATAGGTAAAGCAACAAACTCCGAGTCTGACGACAAAGACAGTGGTGGCGAAGGTGACCTATCGTAGGTAGCTTCCATAAAATAAGAAGACAATATTCTCATAAAATCAGGTACTGGTGAGTCAGGCAATAGTTGTCTGAACTCATTGACAGATGAAACAGATTCATGTGAGGATGGTCTGTCAGTCTCAGTATCTCTTTCTGATGTGACTATAAGCTCACACTCTGAATCTGAACCCAATGATTCAGGTGATGAAAACCTGTGTGTACTGGTGCACTCCAATGATACTGCAAACTGAGGGATGGGAGAGTCTGGAGACAGTGACCTGTTCTCATCAAACTCAGGCATCGATTCTGGAGAAGATGCTCTTTTATCATCAATTTGCATTGCTGATTCAAGCAACATGGGTCTGTGTCCAGGCATTGACTGAGATAGCAATGGCCTCTCTCTTTGATTCTGGCCATCATCTCCAGAATCCGCACTGTCAAACTGAGTATCCAAATTTCCAAATGGCACATACTCTATATCTGAGGCTACAGTTCCAGGTAAAGATGATGCTGATCTGAGGAATGTTACATATTCTGGCATTGCCATTGTAAATACAGGTAAGGATGAATCTGGTGAGGGTGGTATAAACTCACTGACTGATGTTATAGATTCTGGTGAAGAGGGTGTTGCTTCTATCACCATGGTTGAATTAGGGGATGTGGGTCTGTAGTCTATCAAGGATTCTGGTGAATAGCGTAGATCACCATCCTCTGTGTCAGATACTGATACAACCACCCAATCATCATCAGACCCGGTTTGTGCCTCAGGGGCAGGTATTTCAAATGTGTACTTAGCCTGTCTGTATGGAGTTGCTCCGGAAAGCAAAGGGTGTTCAATCATTGGTGGAAGTGACTCCGAAACAGTTTTGTCAGATATGACTTGTGCACTTGAAGTGGAAAGAAAGTCAGTTGTGGCAGTGTCTGTTGAAGTAAATGAATGTGTCACCTCTGAAGGTGGTACTGTGGCAATGGTATCATGCTCATTTCTATCTTTTACTTTATTATCTTGTTCATCACCTGGAACACTCCTTTTATCTTGTATTGTGCTGCCAATAATTTGCATAAACCCTGTTTTACTGCTGAAAGTTTCTCCAGCATACTGAGGATCATGTACTTTAGAAATCAGCTTCCACAGTTGTGCATCATAAACGAGATTATACTCAGCTGCCATGCTGGCTGATTCTTTATGTGTTGTAGGTGCTATTTGTGTTGATAAAACAGTGTTATTGATGGTTGCTTCATTAGCAGCTGGGACGTTAAATGTGGGTAATGATTTGGGTGGCAAACCTACTTTTTCCTTATCTGATTCAAAAGACTCTGGTGATGCTGACCTGTCTTCTGTACAAAATATGTCAAACGTTTGTGACAAATCTGAACTTTTAACAGTGGGTGACATGTCTCTTACAGTCATGACATTTTCTACAAATGGCTTTGTAAAATCAGGTATTAGTGATTCAGATGGTAGGAGTTTAGATTCATCATCTGGTGTCTCTGAGTGAGGTGATAGTGGTCTCACGTCAGGGACTTCTATGTCATACAAAGTAAAATCATATTCCATATCTGACGATATGGATTCTGGGGAGGAACACGCATAGTGTGTGGCTGCGGTAGTCTGGACAACATTTTGTGTAAACCAAGGAAGGGGTGAGTCTGGAGACAACCTCTTGTGTTCATCAGGTGAATGAGTAGATTCTGGAGATACTGATCGGATGTTTTCAAGTAACATCAATGCCTCAAGTGACAAGGGTTTGTATTCCGATATGGATTCATCTGACAGTTGCCTCTCCTCTTGTACTGATTCAGATGAATGTGGCTTGTTTTCGACACCATAATTCATTGACATCAACAACTCACTCAAAGCATACTTAAAATCTGATTGAGTGGATTGAGGGGAGGGTGATCTGTAGCCAACATTCACAATAACACGTTCAAGCATTACTGGTCTATAATCAGGTATGGGTGAGTCAGGTGATAGAGCATGGTATTCATCTCCAGATGCCCCAGAGCCAGGTGAAGAGGGTCTACTGTCATAAACTAGTGATCCTAGGCTAGATGAAGGTCTGCTTCCCAAGAATGTTTCCTCATTAACATCAGTCAACACAGAGTCAGGTGAAGTGGACCTTAAGTCCATATGTGATATAGATGACTCTTGTAGGGCCTGTGTAAAGTCAGGAATGGGTGAATCTGGCGAAAGAGGTCTAAATTCATCTTTGAATGCAGCTGAACCAGGAGATTCTGCTCTGTCCTCAAAAAGCCAGGGGATACACAAATTAGTCTCCAAATCCTCATCTGAATATACTGACCCAGGTGATGTGGATCTGCATCTTACTTCTAATATAGTAGGTGCACTAACGATGTACTGGGGTAGCGGAGAGTCAGGAGACAAACATCTAAGATCAGAGTCAGACACCCCTGATTGACGGGATTCTGCTCTTTCCTCAAAATCAAACATTTGTGAAATCAAAGGATAATTTTCTATTGCCGAACCCTCAGATTCAGGTGACCTTGACCTGCAGGCATTAAACTTTGGATATGTTTCTAGAAAAGCCTGTCTGAAGTCAGGTATAGGGGAATCAGGAGAAAGTCTACTGTATTTACTCAGAGATGCTAAGGACTCAGGAGAAGATCGGTCGTCCATGAACATTGGGAAAGATAACTCAATATCCTCATCAAAATCGGACAACACTGATTCAGGTGACAAAGACCTTGAATCCATATGTGATATAGACAACTCTTGTAGTGCCTGTGTAAAGTCTGGAATGGGTGAGGCTGGCGAAAGAGGTCTGAATTCATCTTTGGATGCAGCTGAACCAGGAGATTCTGCTCTGTTCTCAAAAAGCCAGGGGATACACAAATCAGTCTCCAAATCCTCATCTGAATATACTGACCCAGGTGATGTGGATCTGCATCTTACTTCTAATATAGTGGGTGCACTAACGATGTACTGGGGTAGCGGAGAGTCAGGAGACAAACATCTAAGATCAGAGTCAGACACCCCTGATTGATGGGATTCTGCTCTTTCTTCAAAATCAAACATCTGTGAAAAAAAAAGATTGTCTTCTATTGCCAAACCTTCAGATTCAGGTATCCTTGACCTGAATGCATTAAACTCTGGATACGTTTCTAGAAAAGCCTGTCTGAAGTCAGGTATAGGGGAATCAGGAGAAAGTCTACTGTATTTACTCAGAGATGCTAAGGACTCAGGAGAAGATCGGTCGTCCATGAACATTGGGAAAGATAACTCAATTTCCTCATCAAAATTGGACAACATTGATTCAGGTGAAGAAGACCTTAAATCCTTATGTGATATAGATGACTCTTGTAGTGCCTGTGTAAAGTCAGGAATCGGTGAGTCTGGCGAAAGAGGTCTAAATTCATCTTTGGATGCAGCTGAACCAGGAGATTCTGCTATATCCTCAAAACGCCAGGGGATACACAAATCAGTCTCCAAATCCTCATCTGAATATACTGACCCAGGTGATGTGGATCTGCATCTTACTTTTAAAATAATGGGTGCACTAACGATGTACTGGGGTAGCGGAGAGTCAGGAGACAAACATCTAAGATCAGAGTCAGACACCCCTGATTGACGGGATTCTGCTCTTTCCTCAAAATAAAACATTTGTGAAATCAAAGGATAATTTTCTATTGCCGAACCCTCGGATTCAGGTGACCTTGACCTGCAAGCATTAAACTCTGGATATGTTTCTAGAAAAGTCTGTCTGAAGTCAGGTACAGGGGAATCAGGAGAAAGTCTTCTGTATTTACTCAGAGATGCTAAGGACTCAGGAGAAGATCGGTCGTCCATGACCATTGGGAAAGATAACTCAATTTCCTCATCAAAATCGGACAACATTGATTCAGGTGAAGAAGACCTTAAATCCTTATGTGATATAGATGACTCTTGTAGTGCCTGTGTAAAGTCAGGAATCGGTGAGTCTGGCGAAAGAGGTCTAAATTCATCTTTGGATGCAGCTGAACCAGGAGATTCTGCTCTATCCTCAAAACGCCAGGGGATACACAAATCAGTCTCCAAATCCTCATCTGAATATACTGACCCAGGTGATGTGGATCTGCATCTTACGTCTAATATAGTGGGTGCACTTACTGTGTACTGGGGTAGCGGAGAGTCAGGAGACAAACATCTAAGATCAGAGTCAGACACCCCTGATTGACGGGATTCTGCTCTGTCCTGGAAATCAAACATCTGTGAAATCAAAGGATCATATTCTATTGCCAAACTTTCAGATTCAGGTGACCTTGACCTGTATGCATTAAACTCTGGATAGGTTTCTAGAAAAGCCTGTCTGAAGTCAGGTATAGGGGAATCAGAACAAAGTCTTCTGTATTTACTCAGAGATGCTAAGGACTCAGGAGAAGATCGGTCATCCATGGCCATTGGGAAAGATAACTCAATATCCTCATCAAAATTGGACAACATTGATTCAAGTGAAGAAGACCTTAAATCCTTATGTGATATAGATGACTCTTGTAGTGCCTGTGTAAAGTCAGGAATCTGTGAGTCTGGCGAAAGAGGCCTAAATTCATCTTTGGATGCAGCTGAACCAGGAGATTCTGCTCTATCCTCAAAACACCAGGGGATACACAAATCAGTCTCCAAATCCTCATCTGAATATACTGACTCAGGTGATGTGGATCTGCATCTTACTTCTAATATAGTGGGTGCACTTACTGTGTACTGGGGTAGCGGAGAGTCCGGAGACAAACATCTAAGATCAGAGTCAAACACCCCTGATTGAGGGATTCTGCTCTTTCCTCAAAATCAAACATCCAAGACAAGAGTGGAACAAACTCTGCATCTGATGCGACTGATTCTGGCAATAATGACCTGTAAGTGTTAACATCAGCATAAAGAACTGGCAAAGCTGGTCTGAAGTCAAGTATGGGCGAATCAGGTGAGAGTCTTCTGTATTTACTGAGTGATGCTAAAGACTCAGGAGATGAAGGTCGGCCCTCCAATAACATTGGGAAAGATAATTCCATTTCTACTTCCCAATCTGATGCCACTGACTCTGGCGAGGAGGATCTATATTCTATGTATGTGTTTAAGGACTCCTGTCTAAACTCCTGAATAGGTGAGTCTGGTGAAAGAGCTCTTAATTCATTCAGAGAGCCAATAGATTCAGGAGAGGGTGATCTGAAATGTGATATTAACATCAGTGATGCAGGTGAAAAAGGCTTATACTCTGATTCAGAATTGGGTGAAAGAGGTCTCTCTTCAACCTCTAGTTCCAAGGACTCTGGAGAATCTGGTCTATCTTCAGTATCAGATGGGGACTTAATCAAAGGGGCATACTCAACATCTGATGTAACGGATTCAGGGGATGTTGACCTAAACCCGACGAAAAATGGATAACAGCTGTCCACTCTTGCTATGAATTGAGGTATAGGTGAATCTGGTGACAGGGCCTGGTGCTTGTCTCCAGATGCCACTGAACCAGGTGATGGAAGTCGATGATCATCGGATAAACATGCCCCATCTTCATTCTCTAGATCTGAATAACAAACTGACTCAGGTGATGTAGATATGTATTCAGCAGTTGAAAAAGTTGAAGGTTGAAGTATAGCCTGTCTAAATTCTGTTATAGGTGAATCAGGTGAAAGTCCCCTGAAATCATTTTCAGAGTCTGGTGTGAAGGATCTCTCTTGCACCTCAATAAATGACATGTCCAGAAAATCCATTTCATTGTCAGACATTACAGTTAAAGGTAATGATGACCTGATTCCTGAAACAAACATGCCTGATTCTATATGTGGAAGAGAAGCATCTGGCGATAAAGTCCTTTCGATCCTACCTGATTCTGGTAAGAGTGGCCTCATTTTACCCGTGTTCTCATATTCAAACACTTCATCTCTGCTTACAAAGGCTTTTCCTACATAATGGGGGTCATGTAGTTGACACATCAGCTGGTTCGCCCTAAATGTTTCACCAGCTGATTGCTGTTCTTCAAACATGGAAACAACTGATTCAGTTATCAGTGGCTGAGGTGATAAAGACTTGTTTCCTGACACTGCACGCTCTTCTTTCTCCAGCTGTGCATGCATTACTGGTAGAGCATCTGCATCAGATGAATATATCTCCAATTTCACACCACCTTCTAACTCTCCCTCTTTTACACTGGAATCTTTCAAATCAAATTCAATTATTTTCCCAGAACAATCAAAAGCCCTGGTTTCATTGTAAAATGTCTCCCCAACATAGTGAGGATCATATATTTGAGAAATTAACTTCCAATGTTCAGCACCATGAACAGGTTTATATACTGGTACCCTTTTTGCATTTAGAGGTAAGGTTTGACTACCCATTGATCTTTCTGGGTTCTCCAATACTTGTAATGCTGGTGAGTCAGGTCTCAGCTCGCAAATACTTAGACCTACACTTGATTGGGCACATTCAACATTTGAAACCACTGAATCAGGAGAAGATGATCTACAAGCTTTAAGTGGAACTGATTCGGTCAGCCCTTTTTGTAAATCTGATACTGGTGAGTTACCTCTGTAGTCATTTCCAGAACCTACTGAATCAGGTGAGGATGGTCTCATTTCAGAGGACAGATGTGACAGAGACATAGTGCCATCCTCTAAATTTGAACAAACTGAAACAGGTGATGAGGATGTTGCCAGGGTTGTCCAAGTAGAACATTCTGATGAACCCTGTCCAAACACAAGAATGGGTGACTCAGTGGAAAGTGTGTCCAGCATCAACATTGCTTGAGCTGATGTGGGTCTATATCCTATTTCAGAATCCGGTAAAGGTGATTTTTGGTAATTTTGGATTGCAAAGCAGCAGCTCCAACTGTTACTTCTGACTTTGTTTGATAAGAATCTGTCCTTGTTCCAGCAAACTGAAACACACCTGTTTTACTCATGAAGGTTTCCCCTACATACTGTGGATCACGAATTTGAGAGATGAGCTTCCAAAGTTCTGCATCATACGCTAAACTGTACACTGGCAATGAATATTTGGTTAAGGGTAAAGGTAAATGATGCTGAGGTACAGAAATTGAAGTCTCTCCAGGCAATTGCTGATTTTCAGGGACATTTGTTTTAAATGAGAATGGTAGATCATCAACAGGTTCATAGTCAGTTTTGACTGATTTCTTAGATTCTTTCTTTCTAAGATGTTTTTTCTTCCCACTTACAGGTATTTCCTGCATCGAGTTTCCTTCATCAAACAACTGATGAGATATACCTTCTGTAAATATAGTTGACGAGACGTCAACACCTGCTGGTGATGTGACAATGTCTTGGTCAGAAAGAGGTACAGCTGACTGTACCTTGGGAGCTTCAGTTTCATTATGTTTTATAGGATTTTCTTCAGATTTTGACAAAAGAATAAAGGTTGGATATTTTTCTAGATCAACAGTTATGTTTGTTTTTGTCTCAAACTGCTTTCCAGCACATGCTTCTTCCACAGCAATTTCATCTTGTGTGAGTTTATTTGTTATGTCTTTATCCAAAGGTAGGTCAGGTACAGGATTAGGCCTATAATCACTTACAGAACCACATGAATCAGGAGATAAAGGCCTATTATCAAAATAAGATAGCAATGGCATGGCATAATACTCTGTATCTGACAACACAGATTCTGGTGATGATGAATGATCATTTATAGTAACAGCATGATGCACGTATGGCATGTATTGTGGTACGGGAGAATCTGGGGACAGACACTCATTGATTGTTACTGATTCAGGAGATGATGCTCTGATGTCTAACTGTGGGGAATGTTGTCTTTCCTCAATATCAGACACAGATATAACATTCCAATCATCATCATCTTCAGATACTGATTCCACTGGTGGTTTGTTCTCTGTATCCCACGCTATCTCTGCTGATTCAATTGATACAGGGGCAGGCGATCTATGTCCAACGGCAGGGAAAACAGATTCTGAATTATCTCTAGCTGCACTAGATCTCTCCCCTATAATTACAGTAGCAGAATCAAGTATAGGTGAATCAGGTACCAATTCTTTACATTCATTTTCAGATGTTACAGATTCTGGGGATAATGGCCTGTCATCAAAACACTTTGATAACAAATGTGCTGTTTCCAATTCCAAATGTGATGACACTGACTCAGGCGATGATGGTCTACGAGAAGTAAAGGACTCTGAGATTGGTCTAAATTCTGGGATAGAGGAGTCTGGTGGAAGCCAGTGTGCAGTGATGCTGGATTGAGGAGCGGATGGTCTCATCATCTCAGGTGCACTGTCTTCTATGTCAAAAGATAATGATTGAGGTGAGATGGATCTCCCACCACTGTTATCACTGCCCATTGATATTGGCCTCCCAAATGGTCTTTTGTTTGAAACCATCGGTGTTAATGGCCTTTCCTCTGCTTCTGATGTTAACAGCATAGTGTCACCTAGCACACTCAGTAAAGGTTGCCTCTGGGCAGAAGCTCCAACATCATCGGTTTCCCATGGAAAAACAGGAGGCGGTAGAGGAGACAAGGGCCTGAACTGAGGCATTAGAGAATCTGGTGCAAGAGAAGTCAGCTCATCTACAGATGACACTGAATCAGGTGATGAGGCCCTGCTCTCTGTCAGTAATACTGCTGTATCAGTAACACATTCAAGTAAGGATGATCTATCATGAACTAAGCTATGAGGTCCACAAATGGTTTCATATGTGGATTCTGGTAAACAGGCTATATAGCTGGATTCTTTAGTCTGGATGCTGCACTCAGCTCCTGGTATTACTTTACCTACTGAATGAAAATGTATCTGCTCAAACGTTGAGTCATGTGACACCTGAATGAAGCCGACTGAGCTTGAGATTTCTGCTTTTTGAGACATTAAACCTGGAATGGTACCGATATCAGAGGGACCTGCTAATGCCTGAGCGGCCATGTCGGTATGATTCAAGCCATCAAGGGATTTGACATCTAGGTCACCTGGAATTAAAACTTTGTGAACATCAGTCTCATTAACGATTTTGTGTCTAGCAGCTTCCTCAACCACATCTTTGCTGACTCCAGCTTGAATTGCATCTTCGGGGTATGCATCCACCACTTTCATATCCTCATTGTCTGAATCCACCAACTCAACATCATACCCATACAGGACTTTATAGAGTCGACGTGAAACTTCATCAATGTGTCTTCTGTCCATTTTTTCAGCTAGCGTTGATTCTGTGTTTGCATTAGGAGAACAAGAAGGAGGCTCTGAAGTAGGCTGTGTAGGCAGAAACCTTTCTTCACTTGTGGGTTGTTGTGTAAAGCAAATCTTTTCAGAGGCCTCATCAGTTTCCGTAAGCCCCACAGACAGTTCCCTGAAGTCTAGCTCAGCTTGATCACACTCAATCAAGCTATCTCCAAAATCGGTTATAGACAGCGGTCGGCTCTCGCATACACCTGTTCGAGAGCTATTGGGAGGACTCTCGCCAAGGCAATGCTGACAGATAATCGGCACTGTGTTCAGAACAGGGGGTTTGTAGACACTCCAAGCTCCACTCCTCTCCCCCCTCTTCCCTCTCATATCCAACAGCCCCCTCATCATCACATGGTTCAATAGTGGAGGTAATCTGGGCACCTAATCTGGGTCCCCCTTTGTAGACAGGGTCTATCACATTTGATCGGAGGTTGTAGGGAGAGGTGAGGTACAGTGTGAAGAAAGGACTTACTTGTTTAAAACTGCCTGTGTGTACCGTGCCTGTCAGTTCCTCATATACTCTTTGTGATGAGCTGTGAAAGAAACAAAATCAATATTAAGTCACAGCATGGTTGATCAATAAAAAAAAAATTAAGATGACTTTTTATTATCAGTGTATTTCTTTATATTGTCATAATCTATAAACTGAATATATTCCACCAAATACCAATTTAAGCTACATAATGATTATACACTAAAGTGAACAGTTAGCCTTTTCTCTTGTGGTTGCTTGTTTGCAGCAAGCGGAGGAGCAGTGCAACACATGCTTCTAGAAAAAAAATACAAAGCAGCTAGAATGCTAATATGGGTTTGGACACATGAATGGAACTTTCTAGGTAACTTACTATGCCGTCTCCATCTCTTTTTGTAGTTTCTCTTTCTGGACATTCCTAAGAAGGCCTATTGCTGTGGAATCCGTCTCCGGCCGTCCCGTTGTCTCGTGAAGTGATGACAAACTGGAGGACAGGTCCTCTGCTGACACCATGGGTACCTCTTGTCCAGAGCCTGGACTCCTACCTACGGACTCAGTACGCCTGACTGGACTGGGGCTGTCAATGTCTTCATGAAGGGCAGAGAAACCTGACAACGAATAGAGTGCAGCCACACATAAAGAGTTGATTGTTGAACTGTTGGGTATCTGAATGTCATAGGCAAGCAATCTATTAGAGCTTTCTACAGCTTCAAGCTAACATAAGCTGGTGTACGTACCTTCACAATGATCCAGTGCTATGGTCTGTTCTATTTCTGCATAGGTATGTGATGATGTGTCGTCCTGAGTGGACTTGAATATCTTAGTTTCAATGAGGTGAACAATGTCCATGCGGTTGATCTTAGTCAGTCTTTTGATTAGTGTTGTTTCTTTTGAAACAGAAAACAGAAGAATAAAGGTTAAAAACAATTTTACAATAAGAACAAGAGCCTCTACTTTGTTGAGAAATATCTATCCCACTTATAACTAACCTGAGGAATGCTTTCCTTCCCTCTCTTCCCAGAGTTTTAAAAGGGCATGGCTTTGGTCTTGCAGTGAGTTGGGGTTTTCAATCCTTATCCGGTTGATCCTCTCCTCACTAAAGTCCAGTTCTCGTGCCAACTCTGTGGAGAAAAAGAAGATATAATAATAATTGTGATGATGGGAAGACACATTTTAATTGTTTGAAATTAGTTTTTTTAAAGGCCTGTCAAAAACGTACAAGACAGCTTCATCACTGCTACTAGGGTGCGACTCACCTGTCCAACTGAATCCAAGGTGGTCGGCTATAATGGCCAACCGTTGCTCTTTTCGTTCCGCTTCATCCTGCGGATCTACTGCAAATACCACCAGACAGCCATGAGCGGTCAGAGCCGCAAGATATACCAAATCAAGTCACATTCATTTATTGTATCCGAAATAACCCTCACTGGCTTTCTTGTTCTTGTAGTACTGACAGTTTGGTTAATTTACGATATTAAATGAAGGAACTTTAACCTTGAATAAGTACATAATATGCCTGTACCAATGGTTGTGATATGTCTTGAAGCAACACTATGACTAAGAAACATAAATTCCAATTATCAGAAAATAAATTACATTGTTTAAACATGTATTACTCTTTAATGTTGGAAAACATATTAGTCACTAAGCTGTTTTCAAAAGTTCCATAAAGCCTTTAAGTCAATCTTGAGATTGTTAGCACACATAGAGGGATAGAGAGACATCATTACAAACACAAACATAGCTCAATTGGCACAGCCACATGGATTCTTCAGCTACCATGGGACTTAACTACACGAGACAGAGAGGCAGCATCTTTACAGCTACAGTGTACTAATGAGGCACAAGAGAATAGTCCCTTAAACTGGGGGGATACCTTGACTTTGGACTTTATCATCTGGGATTCGCTGCATCTGTGTCTCAACAGGGTTGTCCCATAGTGGTCTAATGGGAAAGACGTCTCCTGAGGGTGGGAACTGCATCTCAGTTTCTCTTTCTATGACTGATGGATCAATAAGACTGCTCTCATCATCCGAGTTGGCGGCGGCAGCCTCTTGTTCTTTCTCTGTCTTTGCCTGTGCCAATCTTGCCACAAGTTTTGCTGCTTCACCGCTTATCTCTTCAAAGAACTCAATGGACTGTTTTTGTGGCTCAATATTCTCTTTAGTAGGTGTCACCGCATTAGATGACTGACCACTTTTGCCTCGGACTGGTAATCTCGACTGGAAGCCTTTAGATTTAGCTGACTCAGCACTCAATGGGCGCCCTTGTGCTTTTTTAGCAGGTGGACTGGTAGACTCCCCCTCACAGAAGCTCTTGGCTTTGGAAGCTGGTGTCTTGGTTTTGATTTGCAAAGAGGGACCTGCATCTGTCTCAGAATTTCTCCTTGAATCCTTTTTTACAGGGACCTTAAGTTTTTTGTCTTGGGTATGTTTGACAGTAGAATCAGGCCTGGCCTTTATAGGAATTCTAGATTTAGATTCAGAAATGAAAGAGGCCTCTTTTTTAAGAGTGGTTGAGGAGGAGGTTGCATGAGATGGAGAGGGAATTGTGGATTTACCCCGACCTTGTGGAGCAGACTTAGCTTGTGTTTTGACTGGAGTCTTTTTAACACTACTAGAAGCACTTTGTTTAGACTTGCCTGTTGATTTTGGCGCTTCTATCACTGACTGTGGTTCTTCTGGAGATGAATCAGAAGACTCTTGGCCCTGCTCAGAGTAAACTGATCTAGTGACTGTAGTTTCTGCTGTCTGTACAGTTATCATTTGGTCAGAGGAATTTTTGTCTAAATCTAAGGATCCTTCATTCTCACGTTTGTCTGTTTTATTCTCTAGACCATCAGGGGATGTCTGATCTTTCTTTGTAGATTTGTCTGAAACGGAAATGCCCATTTTAGGGGTTTTAGATTGGGAGGCATCAGCTTTGGAGGGTGACTGATCCCCCTCAGGTGGGGACTGAAGCTGTGAATCACTTGCTTCTTTTGATTTCTTAGTCTCCTCAGTCTTAACCTCTAGTGTTAGATTGAGGCCAACTTCAGGTTCTGCTGCTGATCTACCTTCTTGCCTGGCCTCTTCTAAAAGAGCCTCATCTAAAGGCTGTTCTCCTATCTGGAAAAAGGCAAACCCACCCCCCTCTTCCTCATAGCTCCTCTTAGTCATGTCAATAGCACCACTTCGGGTCATCTCAAAGAGTTTCCCTTCTTGGAATAGAAAAGGGTTGGGCTCACTGGTAGGAGTGCTCTCTTCTGTTGGTGTTCTACCAGGTGTTGTGTCTGGAGTTGCTTGCAGAGACTGACGGTCCACCACAAGATTGAGTATTTTCTGTTCCTCTTCTTTGACACGAGCTGCAAAAGCAGCATCATCCTCCCGCATGGCAGACCATGAGTCAGTGTCTACCCTTGCAGTGACACCTTTTGACTCAGTTCTAGGAGGTTCCAAAGCCTCATTATCCTCCTCTGTGTCATCATATACACAGACCTGTGGTTTTAATATTTCCTTCGTTTGACCTGTGGCAACAGGTACGAGTCCAGCCTCTGTATGCTCCTGTTGATCTCCTTTTATTTCATCTGTTACATTGTTACCTTGTTTTACCCTACCAATCTGTAGTCTGCTAACACCTGCCTCTTGGCCATCCTTATCTCCATTGCTGTCTCTTGACTTCCTTAAGCTCTCTTCCTTTTGCTCATCAGTCCTGTTTTCAGCGTTTGATGTTATAGCAGTCTTTTTGGCGGTACCGTCTTCATCAGCCTTAACAGATGGCAGGGTTCTTGGTTCTGCCGTTTCAAGTTTGGATTTTGAATGATGCTGGTCTGAGACAGAGTGAGGTCCCTCTGAAGTGACAGTGGCTTGTGTTCTTGTTGTGTTCTTGGCCTCATTGCTGTGTGAGCCGTCATGCAAACCTGCTGAAAAAGGAGAGGGAGGTTGTACTTTAATATAGGGATCAACAAATAGAGCTAAGTTTGAATCTTCAGCGGGTCTATTAAGCCCACATTCACTCTGCGCAAGCTTCTCACTTGTGGGTACTATTGTTTCATAGCTGTCATCGCCTATTTTGGCACCTGCTGAGGGAAACAAATCTTTTCTCGAGTTGTTTTTGCTCCTCTCATCTTGTTCCATCTCATCAAATGTTTTTATTTTGGCTGCCATCTTAAACATCTCCTCCTCTGGAGTGATTTTTCTCTTAGCTTCATAGCTGTCTGATGTATCCTCTTCTTTTGGGTCTTCAGGGATGACAGCCGGTGTGGATGGAACAGAGAGGAATGTATGATCAAGGGGTTTGGGGTTTACCTCATAACTTACCTCTTCAGAACTAGGAGTATCAGGGGAGAGGGGACTCTTACCCGAACTTGTCATCTGAGATGTCTGCTCACAACTGTCATCATCACCACTAGCCTCATGGTCTCGAAGCAGCCTACCACGCAAAGCATCGTGGGGGAATTCTGTAGCTCTGGAGGGCTCTGGATGGCTAGACGATTTACTAGGTGGACATCGATTTGAGGGGAAGCATAGGTGTATATTTTCCTCTACAGGGCTACTCTCTAAGGAGTCATGAGGGGGGGATTCCTTGGTTGGGCTAGGTTCAATGGAATCTGGGGACTTATGAGAGGAGTTTTCTTCCATGAGAGGACTATCGTCTAGAGAGTCTCTGTGGCTTATTGTCAAGGAGTCATCTGCTAATGGACTGAGAGCATCGGAGTCTTGTTTTAAAGCCAGCTCTAAACATTCATGATGCTGAGAAGAGGATCTAGAGGCTGGAGAACCAACTAAAGACAATACTAGTTGACGATCAGGGCTCTCATCATCGCTAAGAAAACTTTCTACAGTCTCTGAAATTTTCTTTGTAAGCTTTTGAGGTTTAGTTGGCTTAGACTCGCTCCTCCTAACAGACAGGGACTCACTTGTAGAGTGATCATCTGCAGCCTCGTTGGAAGAAACAGGAAGAGTCAAATCTGCAGACAGTTGGTCACCAGTGGTCCCTACACCAGAGTCTCCAAACTTTTTGTCTTTACTTTCTTTCTTGACTGCTGTGGCAGTTGTTGCCGAAGTTGTAGAGGTCTGTTGTCCAGTTTTGGGTGAAAGACAGACACTTTCTGGGCTTATGTCTGGAGTGGCAAGACCCTCATGTTTGTAACTGTCCTCAGAGCTCAGATGAGCAGTTCCATCTCCTGAACTGGCACTTAGTGAGTCTGCCACACCCTCATGTTTTGAGCTGTCAGAGCTATCATCAAGGCCACCATTTCCAAAGTCTACAGTTTCAGTTAGCTCTGAATGAGCAACAGCAACTGACTTGATTTCTCTCGCTCTATCTTGCTCAGCCATCTCTTTCTTGCGAGGTTTGGAATCCAAAGATACTTCTCGTTCTTGAGAGACAGGCGAGATTAATGCTTTGGCCATGGATTTTGACTGGATAGTTTCTGATGTGGGTTTAACTTTGCTTGGCGTAGCGGATGTTTTGAGCTCGAATAGGCCACACTTTCTCTTTGAAGGGTCCTGCCCTGTTTGGAATGCTTGCATCAGCTCTTTAACTGACATTGTCTCTTCAAGTTTTTCTGATTCAGCTTTGGGGGATTTAGGGTGGCCTTGTTTTGATTTAGGGCTTTCTTTGGCCTTTGGAGAGGGTTTGCTCATAACAGGCAACTGTGAAGGTTTGCTTCCAGTTACCTTTTTGCTCTTTTGCTCTGCCTCTACCTTTTGTTGTAAGGCTTTGACTTTGTCCTTAATTGACCCAATGGGAGTTTCTTCAACCACTGGGGATACAGGTGATGCTGGGGCAGCGGCTGCAGGCACACTCAGAAGAGCACCTGACTCTGTTGATTCCTCTGCTCGCCCCTGGTCTTTCCCCTTCCTTCTGACTGGCTTTTTAACATCACCAGCAGCTGTCTTGTCCTGCCCTTTGGTTTGAGTAGTTGGTTTCGCACTTTTGCGTAGTACAACATCAGTGAATTTTTCTTGCACAGCTTTTTTAGCTTTTATTTTGGAGCTTACTGGTGCATCCAGGAGGTATTCCTTAAGGTCCCCACTGTCTTTTATTGCTTTTGGTCTGGGGGTTCCTCTGTTAGCTCTACTTTCACGTAAGACAGGCTCTTGTGTTTGTAAGGCTGCCATCTCTTTGGCCTCCTGTATTTCACTGTCTGAGAGGAGAACCCAATCCTCGGCCATTCTAGCTGCTTTTACTGCCTCCTCTGCTGCCTCACCCTCAAACGTGCCACTCCTCAGTATCTCACTGACTTTCTCTAGGTCTTCTTTGACTTTCTCTAAGTCCTTCTCCATTATTTCTAATGGCTCTCCAGACACATCCTCAGTCCCTTTCTCTAGACCACCCCTTCCTAAGGAAGGGGATTTCTCTATGGAGTCTGCAGTTAAGATGGCAGTCATTTTGATCAAATCTTGTTTCATCTCTGACACGTCGGATAGGAGGTCTGGCTCTCGAATCAGGTCTGATTTCAGGACAGATGCCGGTGTCTCTTCATCTTCCATATGGAAGAACAAGTAAGGAGTAAACAAAATCAAAAATTCAAATGAAAGGAGACAGACATTGGAGAATGTGGTCAGGACAAGATTGGAGCACACTGCAGGGATCATAGGACAACACATTCACAAAGGGTTCTACATTAGGGTATCAGAGGAATCAGGGTTATACTTTATAATGTCTCTGGGGAACTGTGGTAAAGCAAAAGCTAAATAATACCAATGGAAAAGGATATGAGCAGGAAATAACTTGCTTATACACTCAGCGCACCCACACTCACAAGACAAAACTATAGAACAATGCTAAAATACATAACATATGATAATAACTTTGAGTGAAACCAGGTAACCAACACACCAACAAGTACAATGGGAAAATGGACAACAAAGGAAACAAAGAAAAAAAGACATCTCAAGATTGCTCAGATGTAGGACAAATGTCAATGTGATAACAGGCAAAATGGCATGAAAACAGCTCAGACTGCTAGTTGTGTCGATCAAAGAAAGCCAGTGATACCAAATAAAATATGATTTGCCATGCTTTTCGTTCAAGGCAAAGCAAATACTATATGTTTACATAATCTAAGCAGGAAGGAGGATCTCTGAAATAGTAATAAAATACATCTTGCAGGGAGGGTCAATATTTAATTCCATTTGCCCTCCAATCAGCATTATGTTAAACCTAATGTTTGAAATGTAACTGAAATGAAAACTGAAAAAGAAAAATATGTGCACAAAACCATTAACGAATGGTATTTTTAGGAAACATCATCACACCAACAAAAGTAGAAATTAACTCTCATTAACAAGACAGTACATAGACACAGGCATACAGACATACAAGAACACGCATACACATGTATGTAAGGCAAGTTATTTCCATGCAAAGCAAAGGGAATTGCGGATGGAAAGGTGTTGTGAAGATTGAATGGAGTGAGTGACTAGTTCAAGGTACTTTCTACAATTAGAAGATAAAGAAAGCTTGTTAATGTGTCTTCATTCAGTAATGTGGTGAGTTCTTTGTCCATTTACACAACTATGACATCCAGTATCTACACTGGATACACATATTACCTAAATACATTTCTCCTGAAAATATATGCATGAAGTTATAATAAGTTACGTGACATCCATGTATGTTTAGTATGTTTCATGTATAACATGGGTTGTTGTATTATTTGTTAGTTTAAATGCTCATAAACAAGGCAAGGGGAGTAGAAGGTAAAGGACTCAGAGTGGGCGAGGAGGTTGCCTACTTTTTGCTTTACCATTACACTAGAGGACTGCAACTGGAGGAATACTAATATTCTGTCCTCTAATATCCTGGAACTGGGTGCTTGCACAAGCATTAGCACCCAGTTTCAGGAATTTGGAGTGCAAGCACACATATGCATGAGCAACAATTTTTTTGAAAATTGTTTGACTAGAGGTGCTAGTACCACCTTGGCACAGCATGGCACAAGAGAGGCTGCAGCATGATGAACGCATTACTACGAAGAGGGTGACAATATCAGCAGCTGGAGGCCCAACTGTTTCACTGATGACAAATCAAATCATCTCATCTCATCTCATCTGCAAGCTGATCTCATTCCCTTCTTGCAGCCCTATTATGAGTTAACTAACTGCAAGAGATCATACAACCCCCAAGCTGTTGTGATGTATGGTAAGAGTCTCTAATTGAGCTAACCAGTACAGAGTCTGGCTTGCCATTAAAAGTTGTATATTAATATTAAATCTCTACTTTGAAAAAAGAATATCATTATTAAAGCTACAGAAATCTAAATGCCTTAACGTTTTTATCTTGTGATTTTGTAGAGGTCTGATTGTGTACTATGCCATGCCAATGTTTGTTCTTTGTTCTGACTCTTGTGGTCTGAGAAGTTACAAATTTAGTTACAAGTTACAAGCACTTTTATGCCAAAACATGTAGCCAAATTACATTGAGCTGCGTAAATGCAATTGGGACTGCATTAGCAAGCACAAAATAGAAAGCCATTGTCAAATAAACATCACTATAGGATGAATGCATTTAATATTTATGTACATACGTAGATGACAGTGTTTAACTCTTTCTCCAAATGCCCAATCTCAAATTGTGAAGGGGAGAGAGTTAAATTGAAGAAATTTAGTCAGGCATGAATCAGAAAAAAAGGAAAGTAAAAAGTGAAGTTAAGCCTCAGGAGAATTCAAATGAGGTTATGTGACATGACAAAAATACATGAAGCTTAAAGGACTTTAAAAATATGTATATGGTCTATGACATAACTATGGGCTATGCTGGGGTGTCAGTCTGGTTATTGCTCACTGTTTATCTACATTAGACTTATTCCCCATACAATATCAGTGTTCTAGTCATATTAGTTTGATTAATAAAGAAATGCAGTATTATTACAGCTAGCAAGTATTTTAGTACAAGTGGTAGAGGAAAATTAAATGGAATAAATGTCTTACATTTCTCTGGCATTCTGTTGGTCTGGGAAAGACAAACATGGAAAATGACAATTAGTCTTGATTCATCCACTGTATGTGCCGAATATTCTAAAACTGCTTTAGGAAAATAATACAAATGACACACATAACGCAACAGCAAAAATGAACTACAGAATGATAAATCACAATCTCACCTACTACAATAAACAAAATATATATATATAAATATATATAAAAATCATATATTGTTTGTTTTTAGATTCATTTTTGGCCATTTTTAGGACTTTATTCTGACAGGACAGCCGAAGACATGAAAGGGGAGAGAGAGGGGGGGGACAACATGCAGCAAAGGGCCGAGGAGTAAACCTCTATATATGGGCGCCCGCTCTACCAACTGAGCTATCCGGGCGCCCCTAAACACTATATTTCACTACATATCCTTTATTTATTCCTGATGACATGACAGTGGACAGGATAGATCAGCAGAGCTAGTTAGTAGAAGAGCGAAGGGGGGCAAGCGGTGGCTGCTTTTACCTCTTCCTCTTGGTCTGAATCTGACTCCTTTTGGGAGCAAGAAGCAGCGAGAAGCAGAAAGATGTACAGACAGAAAACAGAAACATTAAAGGGTGAAAAAAGACAGGGGAAAATGCATGGTTACTGTACAATGAAGACAACCAGTCAGTGTAATTTCAAGGGAAAGCTAGAGTGGTCTTTAAAGCTGTGTTATGCATATGTTGGGTGTAGAAACAGATTATTCTTGTTATCCTCAATCATACATCAGAATGAATCCCTAAGGAATCAGCATCACATTGCACAACTTCTGGGATTTTCAGTCAATTGTATTTAATTTTCTTATGAACTAATTATGCCCACCAGCCTGGAATGTTGCCTAGTACAGCTTTACAATATCGTACTTTAAAGCAATAATGTTGGCTGCTCATATAATTAGCACAGTTAACTACTTGGGATGTCTAGTATTGATATATGAAATAATAAATATATTTATAGTTGTATTATGTGTAATATCCAATTGGGGTTATGTTTGGAATAGTGTAGTAATTGACAAGTAGGAGAAAGACTTGTATATAGGCAATATAGGGAAAATAAGCTCAAGATTACAAACAACAAGAATTATTAAATTGATTTTCATGAACTAAGAAGATATGCGACATAAAGCATCCTCAGTTGAGATAAACAGCAGTGTAGTGCCCTTACCTTGCAATACAATGGGAGGGTGATGTTAAGGTTGCATATGGCATTTTGGGTGAGTGACCTGTAGTTTCTGGGTTCTTTCATAAAGGACAGACGGCCACAGGGCTCCTGAGTGTTGTCTCTGATCTGCAACAGTCAAACAGTTCAGCATTAGTCAGTTTACTGTTCATTAGGAAAAAATCATGTTTGATTAGATGTGATAAGAACAATGGGATGAATTACTGTTGATACTTGCTTAAAATCTCTGGAGATTGTTTCTTGGTTTCAAATAAAAAATAGTGCTTACTTTGATGAAAATTGCTAGTCTGTTCTCTTTAAAGGCAAAGAAGCTGAAGAGATTGTGCTGGCCACTTTTGGTGAGTGGAACAAGGTTTCCAAAGCAATCTGCATAGATAGGTTTGCCTTCCAGGACCTGAGAAGTATAGCAACAGGCAGATGAGTAGAAGTACTGAATAGCAACATACATCTAACCAAACACTCAACTATCAATTCCTTTTTTGTTAAACCATTGTGTTTCACTTTATCTCCTCCATGCAGTAGTGCATCCATTTCTCAAAAAACCTAGACTTCACCATTGAACATAGATAAATAGAAATGTAACCATAACACTAAGAGAAATTCTAATGACATTATTGCACACTTCATGGCACCGAAATTGGTCAACATTAGTCTAGAATTTGATACTGCTGATCATGCCGTTTTGGTGAAAAATATGTAGGATACTAACAATTGAACTGATTAAAATCACATTTTTAAAGACCACTTTGTTTTCTTCTTTTTTTACTGGTCTGAGGTGGCTCCATTCTAGTACACCCCGATCTGTGGTGTTCCCCAAGAGTTCATCCTGGGCCCTCTTTTATTCAGAGTGAAAATGCCTCCTCTATAACAAATATCCCCAAACTACCAGTGTTATGCAGATGACACCCATATCTATGTCCTGGTAAAAACCAGTGAGGAAGGCAACTTGCATCACTTAATATCACAAGCAAAATTAAAACAAATCATTTGGTCCTTCCCTAAGTTAATCTCCACTCTGTAGAAAGTCTTGGCTCCCTGTCTGAAAGTACCAAACCTGCAGAAACGGTGTAATCTTTCACAGGATTTCTTGATTGGCATACGGGTCACAAGAGCCATCATATCATGTTTTCTCCACATTTACTCACATTTCATATTGCAGTTCAATGTATTCAAGGCTAAGCAAAAACACAATCCTATGCCTTTAGCTGGTACCAAATGAAAAACATAGCATTTTGGCTAATTATGGCTTTTTTAACCCATGTGAAATCATGTGTTTTATTAATTTGCACTGTCTCCTTTCATGAAATAAACTGAACTGAACTAAACTGAGCTGGTAGGATTTTAAAGTGACATGAGCTACACCTGCCATCAGCTGCAGTTAGTGAGGCATTTCTCCCCCACTGTCCTTTCTCACCTCAACATCTCGGCTGCGGGCCACCTCAGAGAAGTTCTCCTGCTGCTCCAGGGTTTTGTCAATCTTGTCGTCTGTCATGCAGAAGCACCGTAGTCGGGCTTCAATGGGATCGTGGGTCTTGGCAAAGATGACAAACTTGGCCATGTAAGGGACACAGATGATTTCGCGGTACACCTGAGTGGAGAAATTGACAGATTCCTGGACTTGTCGACAGTCTATCAGCCAGAATCTAGAAAGGAGGTTGGAAAGAAGCAGGGATGTAAGGTCTTTGCTTCAGCGGGGTCTAAGTCATTAATACATTTAGTTGTGCTACAACAAATACTTTTTGCTCTCAAATACTCACCTTGCAGACACATTGGTAGTAAAGGAGACACAGTCATTGATGAATGTTAACGGAGTGGTTCCTGTTATGTCCTCCCATTGAGCAGGCGTCGTTCCGCCTGTCCATGGACACAAACACAAGATTGATATATTAAAAGGTGACCCTGTGTCTGATAGGTCTATACACAGCTTTGTGTGTGTATTTGCGCGTGTTCTCTAACCGGTGATACTACAGAGCAGTCGTAGGGTAGGAGTGTCCACTCCGAAGCCATTGTGGACCAGGTCTGAGTTGCTCTTCGGGACAGGGATGGTCATGGTGATGGGTTTGTGGAACTTCCTTCTGCGGGGCTCCAGGGTGACAATGGGGCTGAAGGTAGCCTTGTTCCCCAGGATATTCCTCGCTACATCCACACTCACTGGCTGGGCCTGGATGGGTAGACAAAGTATACAACAACCTTACTTTTTCTTGTCAATAAACAGACAGCGGTATTCATCTGGAACCACCAGCAAGTTTCTGATTTCGATTCAAATCTCTAAACAAATATCAGATCAGCTGACATACATTTTGGAATGGACATTCTTGTTTCCCAGAGGTTTAGTAAGTTTAGTGATAGCTTGATCCTATGAGTTTCATAAAGTAAGATCCAGTAATGGTTCAACCTTTGCCAAAGGAATCCTACTTTTTGGATGTTGGAGTGGTTTGACATTTAAGTTTTATGCTATGTGAAGATACAAGAAAAACAACAAAACAGGTAAATGTACAATATCTAAGGGTATCATTGACAACAGTGTTGTAGTCGAGACTACCTAAACTGAGACCAAGTCATCACCAAAACCAGAGTGTATCCAGACCGAGACTTTGAGGGGTTGAGACTACGTCAAGATCAAGACCAAGGCAGGACGGGACAGAGTCAAGACCAAGACCAGATTTGTGTTAGACAGCTAGAGCATCTTGTCCTGTCTCCCGCATTCCCTTCCTCGGGAGTGCGAGTAACGGGGGCGGGGAGAGGGGGTTTTACGGTAACACATTTCTAATTAGATATGAGTTGTGGTCTTGATCAGCCTTGAACTAAAATCCAGAGTTGTCTTAAGACCGAGACAAGACAGACTAAAAATGCGATGTCGGTATTCGAGGTGTTGACCAGGACCTTCAAAAATTGGTCTTAAGACCGGGCTTTAGACCAAGACCAATCTCGAGTACTACAACACTGATAGACAATACAGATGCTTTTGCCAATTACCTGTAGTCCAACCCTTATCCTCTTGGTGAGGGCCCCCTCAGGAAAAACCGCCTGCACTTGAGGCACAACAGTGCTGCTCAGGATGCCTCCTTCAGGACCAATCAGATTACTGTCTTGCTTGATGCGGGACACTACCGCAAAGTATTGTGGGAAATCTCTAGTGATGATACGGCAAATGCGCTTCCTCTCCAGCTCCTCTGGCGTGTCCAGCTCTGGAGGAAGAAGGTAGATAGGGACTTGCGTCAGGGACAGTCGTGTAGGAGTACAGGGATAAATGTATACTTTTTACATCTGCTTTTTCAAAGCCATGGTCCAGTCTACTGATACACCATCAAAAACTGACCCTCGTCCATGCCGTTGAGTATCTGGTTGAGTTCTTCTTGGGTGTGTTCACAGTGATGCTCCTTCCAGCTCTCTCCACCCTCACTCCTCAGAATCACCAGCTCTCTCTCTTTTCCCCGCAGGGCGGCAAAGTGTGGGATCTCCACAATCACAGGACTGAAGGGGTAGAGGCAAGATAGTGTGAGTAACTACAGAATGTCATGGATGATTACAGTGTGTGTATACATGTCTTTGGGCATGTGTGTGTGTAACTGGCAGAGTTTTCGTAATTGGTCAAGGCCATTATCCAGTGTCGACTTTACGTATTCCTATCTAAAAAGAATTCAGAATTCATGCTCTTGGGGGAATTGTTGGGTCTCTGTAATTAGAGTGTGGTATACACCTAATCTATTCTGAGACAACTTCTGTTATAAAATTGCATTGAATTGAATAAAGCTTTTCCGATGGACAGTATTTCAAAATGAATGAATTTAATTATACATCTGTTGTTCTTTAGCGGGGCAGTTGCTCAGTCCATGGGGACTTGGCTTGGGATCTGTAGGTTTGCCGGTCAAGTCGCCATAGTTTCCAAGTACAGTGGACTGGTAGCTTGGGAGGTGCCAGTTTTCCTCCTAGACTAAACCCCCAACTGCTCGGGGCGCCTCCATGGACAGCTTGCTCTCTCTAACGTATCTCTATTAATGCACGGGTATAAGTTTGGATGACTGCCAGAGATACTTGGATCCATCATGCCAATAGCCTTGTAACCGATTGGTCAGAACTACATGTTAGTCCTTCAGAAGATGATTTAGCCATTATTATTAAACATTCTTATAGATGTGACTATAATTAATATTTAAGAATTGAACAGTTTTACAGTTTTAATACTTACCTGATATACAATATAACATCAAGCTAGCTACAACACATATCTATAAGAAGCATGCTTCAAGGACAATCCACATTGAATGAACACAGCTATAAAGCTTAACTGCTGATATTTTTATGTGATATTTTGAGGGTTCTTTGGCCTGAAAGCAGATGATCATATTTATTACTATTGTTGTCATGTTTGTCAAAAAAAGAAACCTTGTGATTGTGTCCTTAGACATAATTTTCTTTTTTTAAGTGTTACATTTTAACATTTTTAAGCGTTGTGGTTGGCTTTTAGGATTGTAATCATCCTGCTAAAAGCTCAAATAATAGTAGGGAAATTGGCCACAAATTATAAGGTTACATGTCTGTGATTTACACCACTATTTTGGGAAATTAGCCAGTCAATCAATTTAATATTTACATTTCAGAAAGAAAGAAACAGAGCCAACCTACACCAAATTGTCAAATTTCACGTGGTTCCCTCGCTACACACAGGCCATACAACCATGTAAATTTCACACAAAAATGAAAAAACTAAAACGTCTAACACATTCATTAAGAAATCAGGAAGCAAGAAAACCAACACACAAATGGAAAAGGCTAAGCAGAAGAGAGGGTTAAAAATAAATTAGAAACAGCAAAGTAATGTGATGTCTAGAGGTTTAAGTAGCAGATGAGGTGGGCTGCATGAGACCAGCGCAAACACAACAACACAATACCCTATGGACAAAATAACATCAAAAGGGAAGGTTTGTCAAACAAAACACTAAGAGCGGCATCCATGGATTGTTTCATATGGAAAAGCATTTTTTCCACCCTACCCAAGGAATTTTGTTCCCGGCGGGCCGAGCTGGAGGATTCTGCTAACCAAACTCTCGCCCTCATTAAGAGGTGGAGGGGCAGTAGGGAGGTGGAGTTTACTGTGTGATCGACCAAGTGTCCATATGCAGCAGTGAGGAAGAAAGAGCACACACAATGTTTTCGTCGGGTGCAAAATTAAAACCTTGGAGACTGATTTGAATGAGAGTTGCATGAGAATATTAACACTGTGGGAATTTTCAGCTACATGGCTATGGAGACCAAAAGTTTTTGAAAATTGTGAAATAATTACATATTTTTTTAGGGCTGTCTAATGTAACTCGCACATTTAAATCATCAGTCAGTGACCCTGCATTGGATACTTCAACTTGGGGTTTTTTGTCAGTCAGAGTGAGCGGCCCTCGCTTCCATGCTGCTCACTGGGGTGAAATCAAGTCGTCTGTCCTCTGGGTGAAGATGTCAGTGACGGTACATGCAGCTGTGGAACCGGACCCAGGGTGAGTCTGAGTGAGACGGAGGCAGTTGCCCGGTGGAAGAGAGGCCTTGCGCGGTCAGGCTCCGAGAGAACGTTATTTTTCTGCTTAGAAGTGGTGAATGTGTAAAAGTGAAAGTGGTGAGCTTACAGAAACTTCCTGGCTTTTGTTTGAAATCTAGTGTCAGATAGTGTGTTGTTAGTGGAGTGTAAGCTATTTTACTGTGTTGCTTCTTAGTGAAGCTCTAATTAATTAATTTAACATGTGCTTTTATTGTGAAGGGTAAAAGCGAGAAGTGAAGCGGTTTGCGCTACCGTTTTCAAGATGAGATTTAATTATTGTGTCAATTTGTGTGGAGCCTTTGTGTTTATATTTGATTGCACTCAGCTTAAGGAGTTAGCACGCATTAGCTCAGAGGGCTAAAAACTTGTCTTGTTTACTTTAAAAAAGTCTGTCACCCTGAAGTCCAGCCGAGCCAATCAAGACAGACAGGGCAGTTGCTGGAAGGGGATTGGTTAAAAGTTTAGCCTGAATACGCAACCAGCCAATGGTGTTGAAATACAAATAAAATAAAATATATTTTAAAAAAGACATATTTAAATAAAAACTGCTGGAATCAAATAAAAAATTGTGTGTGCAATTATCTCTGATATTGTTTGTTATACTAGCATATAATGAACTAAATCTGAATAACTTTGAATACTTAGGGTCTCCATATTTATCTATGTTTTCATGAGCAAGGAAAGACATTTTTGCAGTATAAATAAGCTGTAAGAAATGTTTCAAATGTTACCAACTTTATGTCAAATAACAAACAAAAATTACAGTCATAATGGGACCAATCATCTTAAGGTAGAGTAAGTCAGGTTGCACTGCAGAGTGAATATGAATATGAGTGAATATTTTAAAATGTGTAGATGAGTAGACATTTTAAAATATTCACTCATACATAACAACAACATATTTCAGTAGTGTATGTCAGGGAGAACCTCTGTCATTGCAGCAGTGGATAGTTAATAGATAACTGGATGGGTAATTAAAGAACAAAACTCGAGTTACATGTTAAATTAAATTATAGATATATAGTTGTAACCATAGGAGGAATGCTTTTATACCATATTATTTTAAACATTACCAGCAGAGAGCACTATTTGAGGTCACATATCAAACCAATCATGGTGCAATATGCTGGAGCGGGGGGTTAATACGAAAGCTTTTTTCATTAAGGGTTAGGGATAAGGTTAAAAAGAGTCGGACTACAGCTGTTATGAAAGAAAACAGGGCATGCTGAAGAGCAAAGATTGACATTTTGCTAGTGCTGGGAGAAAGCAAGAGCATATACAGCAACGGTTTTAGTAATGCAGAGGCAGAGGTTAAATTAATCTGAAAAAAGGGCAGCAAGTTTCTTATGAGAAAGATTCTTAAGAAAAGGGAGACAAATCAGTCAATGGCCTGGACGTAGAGACACTACAGTCCTCTTCTTCCTGCTTTACTTATGATTGTGCTCTTCACTCCTATCTTCCATCTTGCACTAGAGATGCATCTTAACGAGATCTTAAACTAATTCCAAAGGTTGTTGGCATAGACTATCCAAACCTGCTAGGAATGTGTACACATTTCAAAAGAAAAGGCAGCAGCACAATCATACAACAATGATGCAACGTCTGTCCTGCTGCTTTCTGCATCTTTGATATTTTACACCTATCTGCTACCTCTCCATGTTCCTGCTCTCTTAATCCTGTACATCTATCTTCTAAGGAATTCATTACATCCATCACTCATCGCTGTGGCTTACCCGAGGAACTGGGCTCCAGAGGGCCCCACCTCGATGATCCTGCTGGCCAGGCCCTCGCCCTCAACCATCGGGGCATGGTTGCCAGACGGTGCCTCTTCACCAGCCGGCATGTCACCCGTGTGGGCGCGCTGCACTTCCTGGGCGGGATGATGATGCGTAGGCCATTGTGCCGGCAACCACGCATGGCTCCGCCCCTGGCATCCACCATGAAGCTGACCAGGAAGCTTAGGTGGAACAGGAGATGTTTCCACAAATTAAAGACATTACCCATTGATCCCTTTAAGTGATAAAGAATATAGACACCAAAGCTACTGGTTCAATATTTTGCCCAAGTGCTAATACTAGGAGTACTACTCTCAAAAAGAGATCACCAACAACTTGTAGCTGCCTGTAGTAGAAAATTGGAAATTTTACACATTTTAAAGTACAATGGACTCAAAGTTTGAGCTTAAAGGCTAACTTTTGACAACCATTTATTCGCTTCTTTTAGAGCTTCGACCATATGATACCATCTTCATCAGCAAAAAGTTGTAAAGTTGAAAACAGCAGCCACTGTGGTCAGAAGTGACAATTACAGAACAATGGAAAAAAAATCTAAAGGGTATACTATTCTTTCAAAAGTTAAATAGTTAGAAAACTTTAAAGTGCTTTAGGGCTGGAAGGACCGTAAATTAACAGGTTATATATTAATTATGTCTGAAATTCTGTAAGAAATTATCTACTGGGTCCATTTGGCTGACTTTGGTGTCTATTTTCTTAACATTGAGTGGTCACAGAAATGAACAGCTCCATCTCTATACGTCTTGTCAAGTTGCATCAAACGTTTTGACTTCATAGCTTGAGACTCTTTGCCACCACTCCTCATGCAAAGTGGCAAATACAGTATGCATATGGATCACACATCTCAATGAGTGGGGTGATGGGTGTGACAATTGTGTGATCATTATCCAGCTCTAATGTTACCTCGCCCTGGCTTCAGTAAAGTACACAACATCGTTTTTATCAAACACACATAGACATAAAAACATGTGTTATTAAAATCAGAAACACCAGCAGCAAACTGTAAAAAGACAAAGAGTTCTGCCCTGCACTGCCGAAACGTTCCTCTGTGGTTAACTTCCATATGGTCCACCAAATGCTTCCTCTTTGGGGATAATTGTTGGCTCTCTGTAAATGATAGAGGGTGGTCTAGACCTACTCTACCTGTACAGTGTCCTAGAGATAAATTCCATAAGGATTTGAATCTCTAAATGAAATTGCATTGAACTGAATAAAGCTTTTCTGATTGACAGTATTTCAATCAAGCCATTATTGTTGCTCAAAGAGATTCAAGGAAATGATCCTGAATATGGTATACAGGGTACCCGCGGGGTCTTAAAAGTATTAAAATGCATAAAAAATAAGGCATTATTGGAACTTTACTCTTGACTCTGTTTGGTGTAACGTGGATCTTATACAACAGTACAGGTACTGTTTATTAGTGATGCCAAATGAAGCCTGGTGAAGCAGTGTCTTTATTTTCTGAGCCCACTAGATGGCGCTTCATTTCGCCAACACTACTGTTAATGTAATTTGCCTTTCCTAGGATGGTGAAGGAATGTGTCATCCTTGTATGTAATTACCCACAAAGCTGTTGTGTATTAAATGTGAGTATAATCTTAAAATGTTTGATTAAATTCCAGTAACATTACGTGTTAAATCATTCTTTTCCGGGCTAAAAAAACTCATTATGTGGCCAAGGTAGAGCGGTTGCCTGCCAATTGGAAGGTTGGGGTTCAATCCCTGGCCCTGCAGTCCCATGTCTAAGTGTTCTTATATAAGAACAGTCCTTTACTGTTTATTCCATCCTTGGTGGTATTAAAAAGGCCCTAAAAGTCTTAAAGCTGTGTTAATGAATGTTGGTTGGATCTAAGTCATTGCCAAATGAGTTGACAAAAACTCTCTCTGGATTTGTCAGTATGGCTATGTTTACAAAATGCATTCGAAGCTCGAGTGATGCGTTTTATGTCACCGCTTTTTCGCATTTCCAGCGCTTATTTCGAACTGAAAATGGGTCAAATTTTACTCAAGGACAACATGAGGGTTAAACACTACGTGGGGGTTGGGGTGGGCGCGATCACAGAAGGCTTGCGTCGTGCTGGCAGTGTTGTTGTCATTACTTACAGTTCCTCTTAGAATAACGCACTATAGCTTTAAATTTAACTTGGAGAACCCTGGGGGTACCCTGGGCATATTTTATATACAAAAATACTAATCTTATGCCAAAATATTTCGTAAGTTGGTGGGTATGTTAGTGGAAATGCACAATTAACAAGACATTGTATGACATAAACAAACCTGTCCTCAACTTTCACCACCTCCTTTCGCCCATGTATCCATTATTTGAGGTTTGTTTTCTCTAACTTTATGTATCACATGATCGGTCCATGAACTCTGGGGCTCGGCATGTGGAACTAGGTGTTATATTTTCACAATTTAAGCCTAAATGATTTGACACAAGGTCTATGAGGCAATGGCTGTTGAGGACAGTGACACAAACACCTCTCCCCCAGGAGAGCACACTGTGAGGGGAGGAAGAGAAAGATGAACATGAGGAGGACGAGGAATGATTGAACCAAGGTGCAGAAGGTCACCTGCTGTGGTCTCCATGATCAGGGCACGGAGAGGAATGGCTAAAAAACAACAACAACCACATCAGACAGAAAGGAATCAAAAGTCAAGCAGATACAGCTCAGAAAAACCCAGAGAGAAAACACGAGACAGTCAGAGTGAGGAAAAGACTACATTCTAACACATTAAACAAGCACTGTCATGATAACTTTAATTTCAGCACTGCCTGTGTAGTTAGGATTTAAATCAGTATTCACAGTACTTTTACCAAAAACCACGGAAATATAATTTATGCTATAATTTAATTGCAGAAAATTTTGCGGATTCCACAAAATTGGCATGGATCTGCAAGGTGGCATTTCTGTAAACAGAGACAATAATCTATGTTTCTGTTTGTTATGTATCAGAAGAGTTTAACACGTCATGTCTTGTCTACAGAGCTGTAGAGCCGGACACAGTTAGCCTAGCTTAGCATAAAGACTGGAAGTAGGAGGAAACCGCTATCCTGGCTCGGTCTGAAGTTCAGAAATACACCTACCAACACCTCTAAAGTTAAATGATTAACACATTAATATCGCTCCATTATACGTCTCTGTTCTAAACAAAACACACATGTCATAATGATCATTTGTGGTTTTACATGCTGGGAATGTTTCTGTAGTTCTGTGCAGTGTATGTCTATAGTCAGGTTGCCAGATAGGCTTGGTGTGTATGCGTTTTTTCAGGTTTTGGCACATATCCACAAATTGTGAATTTTGACAATTCTATATGTGTCCAGATTACACAAAAAAAGTGTTGGGCGGTAGGTGTATATTTGAAGTTCAGACATAGCCAGGCTAGCTGTTTAACCCAATGTTTTAAGCTAAGCTAACCATATCCTTACGTGTGCCTTCTTCTTAACACTCAGACATGCCATTGATATCGATTGATCAGTCTTCTCATCTCACTCTCTAAAACAAAGCAAACAAATTTTGAACTCTTTCTTTAACTGTTGTGTTTGGATATATTTCTTACTCCAGAAATAAAATAGGATGGAATACACATATCAAGAAGATATATTTGTATAAACCATTGCCATATTTCACAGGAATCACACCTCGGCAAGTCTGGTCTTGGATGAACTTCTCAATTGACTCAACTAAAGTGTGAAGATCCGGTAGAATGTAATACTCATTTAACTCTTGGTGTAACAGAAATCACATTGAAAAAAACAACATATACTGGATGCATTTAGATATTTTACAAGCCATAAGGACGGAAAATTTACAAAATATGAAAAAAATTTAGAGCCAAGCCCGCAGGAATGAATTCACGTTGTTTTTTGAAATGGGCCCGCCACCATTACATTAGATTTATTTATGGTGCTATTTACTTAATAAAGCTGCTTAAAATACAACTGTCGGATAAAGAGAAGATTAAAGACAAAAATACGGGGTTCTCAAAATCAGAAAATCTTTTAAACTGACTTTTGTCGATCAAAAGAAACAGACAGATTCAGCAACGGAATGGCCTATTTCTCGCTTCAAATGTTTTCAGAAACACATTTCGCTGAATTATTTTTGTCATTATGGTCGGATTTGAAAGTCGGGAGGGGCCAGTGTTTTTTCCAAAATGCATGGAGCATGCAATATAAACTTGCAGACGTCCCGGGTCCCTCCCCTTCCACTTCTTAGTCAAGATGGCGCCCGTTTAGTGCGAGTGGGGTCCATCGTTCCACATTGTGGTCATTTAGGGGGAACTTTCAGTGCGCTGACGTTTTGCGTTAACACTATATTCTTAAGACTATGTGTTGAAGTGTGTAAGTAGGCGGTTTAAGGCCCAGCCAGAGTGGGACATTGTACCTACCCAGAGTGAATGGGGCTGGAGGATAACGCCACGTTGTCCAGGTTCTCTGTGCCCCAACTCAGGCGATACGAATCCCTCTCATTCTCTATGGCAAGCGACGAAAGCTGGAATCGAACAACCAACCTCTTATCAGACAAACACCACAAATGGTTGACTGTAGCAATACCAACTCTTTTTTTATTACAGTTTTGAATAATTTGTCTTCATCTTTTGGTTATATCACTGTTATGTGATCCAGATAAGGTAAAAATACATAGCCTATGAAGCAAACCAAGCCTCCTTATTATCATAAAACATATATCATATAGCATTTTTAAGTGAAAATACAATTAACTATTACCATCAACAGTTATACCCCTTAGGACTAATGGTAGCAAATAATTGCGGTTTAAAAATTTGCAAGTGACTCCATCATACTTCTGACCGGTTGTGTGTGTGTGTGTATGTATATATATATATATACACACACACACACACAGTATGTCATCCAAGCACCTGCACTACCAGGTAAGCAGTACTTAAATGTTAACGACATTTAACGGCTTCATATACTCTCTGGTAGTTTGATCTCTGACAGTTGGTTGTTTTCATATATTTCAAATGTCAAATCTTAATCTTCAGATTAACTGGTAACTATCACAGTCAGATAAATGCAGCGGGGTAGAAATATTAAGGAACACAAAGTTAAAATACCCAAGTACATCAAAGCTCTGCTTAAATACGGTACTTGGGTAAATGTACATTGAGCAGGTACTTTACCTGTTGACTGGCGAGCATCTCATCCATCATGCCTTCATGTTTAGGGGAGTAGTAGCTGTGGTGAGTTGGGGTAAAGGACCTGTCGGAACTGGAGCACAGAAGAAGAAACGCATTGAAGCCAGAGAAGCTCAGTGCTTATGACAATAGCGGATTGGACATTAATACAGGAAAAATACACTTTATATTCCACAAACAGGGAAAAATGGTCATAGGAAAACTTGATATGGACTACGCTGGAGCTCATGACTTTTATGAGGAAAAATAGTGAAATGAATGGAATCATTACAGTCAAATTGACTTTGAAATGTTACTGGTAAAACAGTCCTCTGATTGGATAGATAGTCTAGCTAGCTGTCTGGATTCACCCTGCAGAGATCTGAGGACCAGGTAACCATAGTCCTCTGATTGGACAGATAATCTAGCTAGCTGTCTGGATTTACCCTGCAGAGATCTGAGGACCAGGTAACCATAGTCCTCAGATTGGATAGATAGTCTAGCTAGCTGTCTGGATTTACCCTGCAGAGACCTGAGGACCAGGTAACCATAGTCCTCCGATTGGACAGATAGTCTAACTAGCTGTCTGGATTTACCCTGCAGAGATCTGAGGACCAGGTAACCATAGTCCTCAGATTGGACAGATAGTCTAGCTAGCTGTCTGGATTTACCCTGCAGAGATCTGAGGACCAGGTAACCATAGTCCTCTGATTGGACAGATAGTCTAGCTAGCTGTCTGGATTTACCCTGCAGAGATCTGAGGACCAGGTAACCATAGTCCTCAGATTGGACAGATAGTCTAGCTAGCTGTCTGGATTTACCCTGCAGAGATCTGAGGACCAGGTAACCATAGTCCTCAGATTGGATAGATAGTCTAGCTAGCTGTCTGGATTTACCCTGCAGAGATCTGAGGACCAGGTAACCATAGTCCTCAGATTGGACAGATAGTCTAGCTAGCTGTCTGGATTTACCCTGCAGAGATCTGAGGACCAGGTAACCATAGTCCTCAGATTGGACAGATAGTCTAGCTAGCTGTCTGGATTTACCCTGCAGAGATCTGAGGACCAGGTAACCATAGTCCTCTGATTGGACAGATAGTCTAGCTAGCTGTCTGGATTTACCCTGCAGAGATCTGGGGACCAGGTAACCATAGTCCTCAGAAATCCACCAAAGGTTAGAACGCCAACACAAAGGAAGCGGACGGACATCTGGACGAAAATTAAGGACATTAGGCAGAATTTCAGGCAGAAACGGAGCAATCCTGGAAGTGGAACGTAACATCAGTAGTCTAACTGTGTATTGGTAAATCCATGGCGCTGTCCCTGGAGCTGAAGTAGTAGACAGATTTGCAAGTATCGCGCTGTTCTGTTTGTTTTTTCATGGATCTATTATATTCTATAAACTATATACAGTGGCTTGCATAAGTTTACACACCCATGCTAAAGTTGATTAAAAAGAGGAATAAAAACAAATCTTTTGGAAATTGATCTTAATTTGATTTTAATGTCTTAATAAAAAAAAAAAAGGAAAATCCAACCTTTTAAGGACACCAATTTTCTTTGTGAATGAATAATGTATGGTAAATAAATAAATGTTCTTCCTTAAAATTCAGGGGGCATAAGTATACACCCCCCTATGTTAAAATACAGGGGCATAAGTATACACCCCCTATGTTAAAATACAGGGGCATAAGTATACACCCCCCTATGTTAAAATACAGGAGGCATAAGTATACACCCCCTATGTTAGAATACAGGGGCATAAGTATACACCCCCCCTATGTTAAAATACAGGGGCATAAGTATACACCCCCTATGTTAAAAATACAGGGGCATAAGTATACACCCCCCATGTTAAAATACAGGGGGCATAAGTATACACACCCCTATGTTAAAATACAGGGGCATAAGTATACACCCCCCTATGTTAAAATACAGGGGCATAAGTATACACCCCCTATGTTAAAATACAGGGGGCATAAGTATACACCCCCATGTTAAAATACAGGGGCATAAGTATACACACCCCTATGTTAAAATACAGGGGCATAAGTATACACCCCCTATGTTAAAATACAGGGGCATAGGTATACACCCCCTATGTTAAAATACAGGGGGCATATACACCCCTATGTTAAAATACAGGGGGCATAAGTATACACCCCCTATGTTAAAATACAGGGGGCATAAGTATACACCCCCTATGTTAAAATACAGGGGCATAAGTATACACCCCCTATGTTAAAATACAGGGGGGCATAAGTATACACCCCCTATGTTAAAATACAGGGGCATAAGTATACACCCCCTATGTTAAAATACAGGGGGCATTAGTATACACCCCCTATGTTAAAATACAGGGGGCATTAGTATACACCCCCTATGTTAAAATACAGGGGGCATTAGTATACACCCCCTATGTTAAAATACAGGGGGCATTAGTATACACCCCCTATGTTAAAATACAGTTTGGCAGGTATTCAATCTTAAACCAAAGGTTTTGGACAAAAAAACACAGGGATCATTGAGTACCATAAAAGTCTGTACAAACACAACTGATAAACAAAGTATAAAGTATAAAAGTAAAAATATAACAGCAGTGCTGAAGATGTAAAAGGCCAGATATTTGGCCAGCACATACCTTGGCCTTTGACTATGGAGGCATGACAAGGAAGACCAACAACGACGTATGACCAGGAGAGGTTGAAAAAACACACACACAAATACACACAAATACACACAAATACAGGCGGTTAGTTCTTGAGTGTCACATGTCCATACAGATACACTGATTCTTAATAAAGTTAGAACAATCATGCACAGCAAATTTCAGTTATTAGACTGGAAGAGAGTCAAATAAGAACCAGATCAACACAGAAAGTTCAGATTTTATTAAAAATGATTATTATGTTAAAATTGGACATGTCCACAGGGATGTTTGTTTGAGATTTCTTTGAGCATGAAGTAGATGAGCATAGGGCTGCACACTATGAGGGATAGATCTGATTGGGATTATTTTGACTGATATTGTGATATGATTCACAATATTGGAGGAAAGGATCGCTTTTGTATAATTCTTCTCATGTTCATTGAAAAATATTCTAAAGTAAAAAAATGAAAAGGACTATAGTGGGATTTTTTTCTTAAGTGTGTAGGATATGATCTGTATCACTCGTCTCCTCTCTCTGTGTCTGGTCTGTAGACGGGCGTCCCCGTCTTCTCGTCTCCTCTCTCTGTGTCTGGTCTGTAGACGGGCGACCTCGTCCTCTCGTCTCCTCTCTGTGTGTCTGGTCTGTAGACGGGCGTCCCCATCCTCTCGTCTCCTCTCTCTGTGTCTGGTCTGTAGACGGGCGCCCCCCGTCCCTCGTCTCCTTCTCTGTGTCTGGTCTGTAGACGGGCGCCCTCGTCCTCTCGTCTCCTCTCTCTGTGTCTGGTCTGTAGACGGGCGCCCCCGTCCTCTCGTCTCTCCTCTCTCTGTGTCTGGTCTGTAGACGGGCGTCCCCGTCATCTCGTCTCCTGTCTCTGTGTCTGGTCTGTAGACGGGCGTCCCCGTCCTCTCGTCTCCTCTCTCTGTGTCTGGTCTGTAGACGGGCATCCCCGTCCTCTCGTCTCCTCTCTCTGTGTCTGGTCTGTAGACAGGCGTCCCCGTCCTCTCGTCTCCTCTCTCTGTGTCTGGTCTGTAGACGGGGGTCCCCGCCCTCTCGTCTCTCTCTCTCTGTGTCTGGTCTGTAGACGGGCGTCCCCGTCCTCTCGTCTCCTCTCTCTGTGTCTGGTCTGTAGACGGGCGTCCCCGTCCTCTCGTCTCCTCTCTCTGTGTCTGGTCTGTAGACGGGCGTCCCCGTCCTCTCGTCTCCTCTCTCTGTGTCTGGTCTGTAGACGGGCGTCCCCGTCCTCTCGTCTCCCTCTCTCTGTGTCTGGTCTGTAGACGGGCGTCCCCGTCCTCTCGTCTCCTCTCTCTGTGTCTGGTCTGTAGACGGGCATCCCCGTCCTCTCGTCTCCTCTCTCTGTGTCTGGTCTGTAGACAGGCGTCCCCGTCCTCTCGTCTCCTCTCTCTGTGTCTGGTCTGTAGACAGGTGTCCCCGTCCTCTCGTCTCCTCTCTCTCTGTCTGGTCTGTAGACGGGGGTCCCCGTCCTCTCGTCTCCTCTCTCTGTGTCTGGTCTGTAGACGGGCGTCCCCATCCTCTCGTCTCTTCTCTCTGTGTCTCCTCTCTCTGTGTCTGGTCTGTAGACGGGCGTGCCCATCCTCTCGTCTCTTCTCTCTGTGTCTGGTCTGTAGACGGGCGTCCCCGTCCTCTCGTCTCCTCTCTCTGTGTCTGGTCTGTAGACGGGCGTCCCCGTCCTCTCGTCTCTCTCTCTCTGTGTCTGGTCTGTAGACGGGCGTCCCCGTCCTCTCGTCTCCTCTCTCTGTGTCTGGTCTGTAGACGGGCGTCCCCGCCCCTCTCGTCTCTTCTCTCTGTGCCTGGTCTGTAGACGGGCGCCCCCGTCCTCTCGCCTCCTCTGTCTCTGTGTCTGGTCTCCAGACGGACGTCCCCGGCCCTCTCCCTCTCTCTGTGTCTGGTCTGTAGCCCGGGCGATCCCCCCGCCCTCTCGTCCCTGTCTCTGTGTCACCTGGTCTGTAGACGGGCGCCCATGTCCAGTTTGGTGGAAAAGTCTCCTCCTCTCTCTGTGTCTGGTCTGTAGAGGGGCGCATATGATGTTAGCCTTACCATTTAGTCTCTCTCTACTGTGTCTGGTCTGTAGACGGGCGTGCCCCCGTCTCCTCTCTCTGTGTCTGGTCTGTAGACGGGGAATGTTAGGCAGCATTCTCTGTGTCTGGTCTGTAGACAGGCCTGCCCCGCCCTCTCGTTCCTCTCTCTGTGTCTGGTCTGTAGACGGAAGGCCCCCATCCTCTCGTCAGGCCTCTCTCTGTGTTGGTCTGTAGAGCCCCAATTCAATCAAAGATCAAAACATTCTCTGTGTCTGGTCTGTAGACGGGAAAATGAAAGAATCCTCTTTATATTCTTCTCTGTGTCTGGTCTGTAGACGGGCGTCCCCGCCCCTCTCGTAACCTCTCTCTGTGTCTGGTCTGTAGATCGGGCGTCCCCCCGCCCTCTGGTCAGGTCTCTCTGTGTCTGGTCTGTAGACGGGCGGCCCCCGGTCCCTCGTGTTCTGTGTCTGGTCTGTAGACGGGCTACCAATCAGAGGTCCCTCTATTCTCTCTCTGAACCCCTTACCAATTTGTTGTAGTTGCTTGTTATCTAAGTTCAACATGTGACAGAGTGTGCAGTACCTGTCGGTGCGCCCCCCCTCCAAGCTGAAGCGGAGGTAGTTCATTCCATCCAGATACTGTCCTGGCAGGGAGTCATCTCCCAGCTCCCTGAGGTCCTCCGCCCTCAGATACTCTCCTCCGTCGCCTGTCATCGTGTCATCACCTGGAGAGAGAAAACAGACGGGCGGAGGGGACATGTCACAGTTTGGTGGAAAAGCTAATATGTTGGGAGTAGTAGCTTAGCAGGTTAGCAGCTGCATATGATGTTAGCATACTTACCATTTAGTCTCTCACTGCTACTGGATCACTATAAATTCTAATTCTAGTCTGTGCATTAAACATGTCTACCTCTCAATCCCCAAGGCTAAGCAGGGGAATGTTAGGCAGCATTCTCGTATGTTATCTAAACCACAGGCCTGACCACCGTAATATTAGCATAGCATATTCAGAGACAGGTGGAGCTCGTGAAGCACACAATAACATTCACTGTCAGGCCTGTGTGTATTAAAGGAAGACCAATTCAATCAAAGATCAAAACATTTAGATTATAAAGTCCACAGAAGAGTTACATTTGTGATGAAAATGAAAGAATCTACTGACTTTATATTATTGCAAATCAACGGTGAAGTGATTATGATCATAAGGGTGTTTCTTCATAACCTTTGGGGTCCTATTTTACCGATCTAAGTGCACGATGTGAAGCCCTTGGCACAGGTGCGTTTAGGGTCTGTACAAATCCAAGTGTGTTCTGGGCGTAACATGCAAGCTACCAATCAGAGGTCCTCTCCTATTCTCTTTAAAAGCCAGGACTTGGCTTTCTGCATGTGTGTTTGCAGCTTTGCTTCCCTTTGTGTGTGTAACAAGCATAGTGTGTGCGCGCTGTACACGAGCCTTGGAGCATTTTACTAACGCGCTGTTAAAATAAAAATGAAATGCTGTGTTATTGACTTTAGACCAGGTTTTTGTTGGTCAATGGAGCGATCACTTTCTGCTAGCAATTACGCCCAGAATGCACCTGAACACACCTTCCTGTAAGACCAGCACGCCCATGGGCGCACAGATGGGCGCAGGTGGATTTGCTATTTACGACGTGGGTGCTGGGTGGGAAACTGACAACTGGGTCGGTCTTAAAATAGCAAAGACACTTACGTTGGGTGCAAGATAGAGCCCATAGTGAGAGTCTGTGTCTCATCTCTAACGCAAATGAATCAATCAAGTATAGATAAGCCTTAATTTTTGATTTGATTTTATTAGGATCCCCATTAGCTGATACAGAACATCCGCTACTCTTCCTGGGGTCCACATGTCATGGCTTCATTGACGTTTGTTTTTCAGAAAACACAATTTAAGTATAATTTACAGTAAACAATGCATTCATCAGGATATTACAAGAATTACTGTAAACTAGAAGATTACACAATAAATGTTGACAGTGTGTGTGTCCCTGGTGCACATCCATAAGCAAATATTACAGGAACTAAGTAAGCTGTGTCATTGAGGTTCATAGGCCTCACAATGTGTGTGTGTGTGTGTGTGTGTGTGTGTGTGTGTGTGTGTGTGTGTGTGTGTGTGTGTGTGTGTGTGTCGCGGATGATGTTCCAAGACAGACAAGATAGACAATGAAAGATTCCCAGCGGCTTCTCAAATCTGAAATGCACAGGTTTTGATGTGTGGATGATGTGTTGAGTTATTCTTCTCTTTTTTTAAATTTCCTACACGTCTCTGCTGTGCTCCTTCTGCTTCTCTCGCTCTACGTCAGCAAGTGACATGCATCGATACTTTGAGCCTTTTAATAAAAAGACCCGTTTTGACTTAGTTCAACATCAACCCCTTTCTGTTTCCCTTGTATCCAAATATACTACAGTTAGTATTGTAGCCAAACTGCAGTTGGTACAGGCTCGTTCCCCATGCATAACACACTACCCCCCCTCCTGGGACAATCAGCACAGCAAGTATGCACACAAAGCAGCGTGCCGAATACCTTCAACATCCATGGGGTCGTCTGACATAACATCATCATCATCATCAATGGCTTTCAATGCTGTGGGTGGACAGCACAGTTACTCACTACTTCCTAAAATCTGCTAATGGCTGAAAAGACCTCTGCTCAGAGACAGACAGAAATGTAGAACACAGTTTGAGCTGTAATGTAGGTCTCTGAAGGCTGACACCATATAGCAGATGCTCCAAAGGGAACATTTTCCTTCTAAAAAAGACTTGAATATAAGGGTAGAAATAATGTCAGTATTTAAATGGCCTCAGTCTGCATTACAGTACTAGTTTGGTAATCATTGTCCCTAAAGCTGTAGTAATCAATTAACATTTCTTTTGCCCACTTGGAAGGACAGGACACAATATCTGACACATTAAGTTGAAATGGCTGACATGTTAGCAAACACTTTCCTTTTGACCCATTTATCAGACACTGAGTAACCACCTGACGATACTTTTAGCTCTGCTTTGTCCTCCACCAACTCCTGGCTCTTTATCCGCTAGCTCTTCCACTTTCTCCTACAGCTACAGTCTTATTTTCTCTGTTTTGGTGCAGGGCAGGTGTACAGTGAACTTTATGGTTGTCAACAGCTGCCTGCTGCTGGAGACAGGGAGATTTACAGGGCATTCAACCGAATCATTGAACTAAACGAGGATAAAAAGCTCCGTAAAGTTGAGGAGAGTCTGGCTGATAACTCTCTATTTCCCTAGCTGTAATGGAAACGTGTTCACTAACAGGTAAACTGACCAGTAAACTAGTGTGGGCTCAACACACAAACAGGGCTTTATTGTGTGTAAAGTTGATTTAGTTCAGCATCTAGCTCATTCATAGTGCTGTTGGACACATGGTTAGAATACCAATGAGAGGGCTGCACTGTAGGTTAATGTTGACATGACTCACCCTCTTCATCCGAGACATCCAGCACTTCAGTCATGGTCTCTGGCACGTTCAGCTTGTGTTTCTCCGTCACCGTCTGGCAGCATGGGAAGAAAGAGATCCAATAACTTCACATCATACACATAGGTAAGCCTAGCTGCAACCAATGCAGTGTACCATAACAGCTCTGCAATATATCCTACCTCATAAAGTTCAGTGTTTCAGATCTTGATTTAATTTAAGGTGACCAGATTTCTCAGACAAAATCCGGGGACATTTTCAGCTCAGAAGCGTAAATACCTCCAAAACAGGTCATGTTTTTATCTTTGTAAAACTTAACACTGGGACACAGCCCCAGGGGCATCACAAGACCTAGAGCTGCACTGGGACACAAGGGGGGTCCATGGGCCTGGCTATTTTAAAGGTGCTCTAAGCGATGTTGGGTGACATTACTTCTTGTTGACGTTTGACGTTGAGTATTTTCAAACCAAACGAGACTAGCTCGCCCCCCCCCAGCCCCCCTCCCCCTCAGCCCCTCCCTCTGTTTGCTGATTGGACCGCAATTTATTTGGCCGGAGAAAGCCTGCAAATATACCGCCAACCCAGACGGTGTGCTGAAGGAAAAGGAAAACTGAGCAAAAGTACGTAGGAGGGCGGAGCCAGCTATCAATCTGGTGCACTTGGAAAAGAAATCCAGAGGTTAGACTTGATTGTTCTTATCTATGGACCGAGATGTTTGTGCTGTAGCCTGAACTAGTTTGGACTTCAGAATTTTAACCATGCACACACAGGTGGAATTGGTTTTTCTTTATATTGTTGCATTAATGTCACTAGGAAGCATACCAGTAGAAATATATATTCATATTTGTAAGTGGGATATATAAGTAAGTGGGATTGTCTGGAATCTGGCAATATAATAACCATTATGGAGGGATACACTGGCTAAGCCATTTACTAAATTGTCTGTGCTGACATAAATAGTTTACATGAGAATACATTATAATATGCATAATGTAAACATTATAACATTTTATGTAGGCCCCATTCTCATTAGGGGCTGAGCCCCCCTAAAGGTCTGATCCTAGACTACCCCTGCTGCTACTTCACACCCCTCAGAGGGGATGTTGTAATGTTTACTGAACTCCATTTATCTGACAGCTTTTGCTTTATTACTTCAGGTTTGTTTCTGCAACAGCTCATTGAGTATCAGATACAATATAAACTATTGAGGAATATTTTCCTTTGACATTGATGCAGTATGAAACGAGATCGCTGCAGTCGGCAGCAGAGAAACAAGCTACAATGGAAGTTAATGGGAGAATTGTCCAGCTTGTATTTACTTTTCATAAAGTGCTCTATTTTGCTGCTGACAGACTCAGATTAATATTCTAAGTGTCTGATAACATTATGGAAAGGATTTCTAAGGATGTCGACCTTTCTGTTAAAGATTAAGATCCTTTTTTAAAACATAAAATTGCGTTTACTAAACCCACCAGACTCCATGGAAATAATCAGTGATTTTCGCATGATAAAATACGACTTTCTAAAACATCTCTGAGCTCTGAGCAGCGCTGGCTCTGGCTGTCTGGAGCCTGTGGGTGTATGATGTGCGACTATCGGCTCCGTTTGGTCAGAGTTTTCTTTCTTTCATTCCAGTTTTGGGTCTGGCAGTCACAGTGAAAACCGGGGACATTTCTGGGGACAGATCCAGCCGGGGACAGGTCACCCTAATTTTATTGTACTGTACATTTATTTTACACAGCAAGAAAAGTTTGTTACTTCTGCCCAAAATATCAATCAAAATCCAGAGCTCTCCTCCCAGGTGTGGGGAGTTGTTGGATTTTGATTGCTATTCTGGGCAGAAGCCACAGAATGCTTTATGTAAACAATACATGTTATCCGGGTGTTGCAAATGATGAATTGTAGACAGTAGACAGTACCAGCACCGGTCAAATAAAATGGTAATCTAGTTTATTAGATCAATTGACCATTTCTCTGTCTTTCAATTCACATTCATTTCATCACTTCAGTTCTTTTCAATTACAGTACAGTTTGTTACTTCCAGCTTTGAGGCCACTTCCCTTAACCCTATTGTCTTCGGGTCAACTTTGACCCCTTTTCTGTTTCTTTCAAACAACCTTTCCAAAAACGTAACGTGGATGGTTTCCAACAACGCTCCTCCAAAAAAAGTGACAAATAAATTTTTTTTTAAAAAGCTTTAAAAATGTGTGGAAAAAATGTCCAGGTGGGCGGGAAGACAACACAAGGGTTAAATGATACATGGCTGATGAATGATGAATCTAAGATAATGTCTGTTTTCATTCTATTATGACTGTTTGAATCAAATCAGCTTTTTTCTTGTTTCCCACCATTGCACATTTAATATGATGTGTTGTAGCACAGACAATTGGTTAAAGAACTTTATGGATCAGCCCTCTATGATGAATTTGACCGAGGAGATGAAGGACCCTGGATCTTTATAAGACTATACTTGGAAAAACTGGACATATAAATGAACTGAAAATTACTACTATGGTTCTGCCCAATCTGTTGTACTCTGGATTGGAATGTCTGATGAGTTTGTGGTCTTGTGTTGTATGTGTATGTGGCTTGTGATTGTTTTGTTAGAAAAAAAATGAGACTAAAAACAAATGATGTGTTGTCGGTGTTTGCCGTACCGTTGTGGTGGTTATGATCTCCTCAGTGACGACCCTCAGCGTATCCACCACAGAGATGTAGCCCAGCCTCCGAGCGATCCCCAGGGCAGTGTTACCGTTCTGGGCGAGGACAAACAATGGATGACATCATGTGTGTGTCTACGTACTGTAACATGTGTGTGTTTGCATTAACGGGGCTGTTTACGCACCACGGTGATAGCGTTGGGCTTGGCACCACTTTGCAGCAGCAAGTTGATGATGTGTGTGTTTCCTTGCTGCGCTGCCTGGTGAAGAGGAGTGTATCCATTCTGGAGAGGAGAGAAGGCAGAAGATAAAACCAATCCATTATCAAATAAAGATGAGAGTTTGTTTTCTCTCTCTCTCGCTCTCCTATTTCCTAATTGGTGGAACCTTGAATAGTTGTATTTGTATGAGATTGTGAGTACTCGTGTCAGTTTTTGGTGTGTTGTTAAAGTTGTGTGTCATGATGGATGCCATACTAAAGTAGCTTGAACCTGCTTTGCTAAATTTGTGATGCTGGTCGTTGATATACAAAGCTTAGTGCTGCCATCATTATAACAGTATTGTCGGAGTTGTCTATGTAACAACTTCTAACTGCAATAACCATATCATTTCTAATAATAATAATAATTTATACTGTTTATTGATCCCCTGTGGGGAAATTACAATTTACACAATCACTACACACAGGCCTGAAATACACACACATGCTCAGGACCTATTCATGCACTAATGGAGAGATGTCAGAGTCAGTGGGCTGCCAGCTGGACCTGCGCCCTGGGGGGGGGGGGCGGTTTAACAGTGCCTTGCTCAAGGGCACCTGGCAGTGCCCAGAAGGTGAAATGGCATCTCTCCAGCTACCGATCCACTCTGTATGGGGACTTGAACCGACGACCCTCCGGCTCCCAACCAAACTCCCTACGGACTAAGCTACTGCCACCCCAAATACAAACTAACATACTGTATATAATGATTATAATATAATATAGTTTTGACAAGAAAAGTTGGTATGAAGATATAATTAGTAGAAGTAAAGTTTCCCATTTTCACAAGCTACATTGTTGTTGTGTAACGAGAAGATGTCTTAGTATACATAAACAAAAAAAGATATGTTGTTACAATAACAACAAGGTTTCTTTGTATGTAGGGAAACAATTCAATATGAAATGAGATTATCTTGTTCCAATGTTGAAAAGATCTTGTTATAATCAGAAAACTTTGACTTAAGAGAAGGATCAGCATGTTAGAAATAATAATGGTTGAATACAATATTAGCACAATGGTGCATGCAGATAAAAATGACTATCTGAGCGCTTAAGTAGTATTAGTACCTTGGTCTTGGCGTTGACATTGGCTCCATTCTGAAGCAGGAAGTTGACCATCTTGGCGTTACCGTAGTGACATGCTACAATTAGCGGGGTGTATCCCAACTGCAAAACAACAGCAGATCAGAAGAATAACACAAAAGCATACTTGCATTTATAGAGAATATGAGAATTGGCAGATGACCCTGAAGAATATTATGTATGTAATTATGTATGTAATGTAATTATGTATAGCCAGTAGGTGTAAAGATAACTGCAGAGAATGAATAATGTATGATTGTACAGACTTTGGTCTGCTGGTCGAGGTTGGCTCCGTTTTTGGCTAGGATCTCGGCAACAGCCACTTTATCCTCCTGGGCGGCCAGATGGAGGGCAGTCAGGCCGCTCTGTGTGAGGAACACACACACACACACACACACACACACACACACACTTATTTTATTCCAACAGACATATTCAGACACATTGTGTCCATTCTTTCTTGTCGAATAATAATAACGGAGCTCCTTTGACACAGCGAAGAAAATATCGTTTGTCCTAAAAAACAGGTTTGGTTAAGATTGCATTCCTTGATTAATAGGGTGATTAAAGATATGGACATATGGCTAGTATGTAAATGTTCTGGCGGTTACTTAGGTTTCAAGTGATTGGATGAATATTCAGATATGCTGTCGCTTTAACTGTAGCAAGGTACAATAGAGCTCAACAGTGTAAAACCCCTTTGATTTTCTCCGTTAACATCATGTCTAAACCATCTGGTAGACGGACCGCTAAAGCTAGAAGTCCATATGAAATCAGAAATGTTTTATTTGCAATCTTTTGGCCAAAAACTACACTACCCACGATCCTAAGCCTAACAGAGACATCTGATTGGTCCAAATCGCTGTTACCATGGAAATGTTTACGATACGCTAACAGCAAAAGCAAGCTGCTTCCATTTAAGTCTCTGATAGTTTCTGTTCACAGTCTTGTACCTTTGTCTTTTTTGTCTTTTTTGTCATTTGCGCCAAATCAAATGTTGATTGAGGAAAAACACTTCCCAATCCAGAAGGGCTAAAAACAGTGGGCAGTAGCTGTTCTCACTCACTCTCTGTGAACTTAAGTATAACTCCTCATACTATGTGCTGCCTGTGTGGGTGTGTTGAGGATTTATTGATGTATTACAGGTTTCTGCAGTACCTTAGTTTGGATGTTGACCTGGGCTGCCTTGGTCATTAGCAGGGCTGCCATGTCGGCGTGGCCCTCCTGGGAGGCCAGATGGAGCGGGGTGACTCCCTGCTTGGTCAGGATGTTGGTCTCGGCTTCGTACTGCAGCAGCACGGTGGCGATGTCCATCTGGTTCTTCTTAGCCGCGATGTGGAGCGGAGTGTAGCCGTTCTAATTCAGGAGGACAGGGGAGACACTGCTGTTACTGACATGGTGATATTTGGATGCTTTTATATAGACCTTAGTGGTCCCCTAATACTGTATCTGAAGTCTCTTTTATATAGACCTTAGTGGTCCCCTAATACTGTATCTGAAGTCTCTTTATATAGACCTTTTATATAGAACCTATAGTGGTCCCTAATACTGTATCTGAAGTATCTAATTTTATATAGACCTTAGTGGTCCCTAATACTGTATCTGAAGTCTCTTTTATATAGACCTTAGTGGTCCCCTAATACTGTATCTGAAGTCTCTTTTATATAGACCTTAGTGGTCCCTAATACTGTATCTGAAGTATCTTTTATATAGACCTTAGTGGTCCCCTAATACTGTATCTGAAGTCTCTTTTATATAGACATTAGTGGTCCCCCCCCCTGAAATACTGTATCTGAAGTCTCTTTTATATAGACCTTAGTGGTCCCCTAATACTGTATCTGAAGTCTCTTTTATATAGACCTTAGTGGTCCCTAATACTGTATCTGAAGTCTCTTTTATATAGACCTTAGTGGTCCCCTAATACTGTATCTGAAGTCTCTTTTATATAGACCTTAGTGGTCCCTAATACTGTATCTGAAGTCTCTTTTATATAGACCTTAGTGGTCCCTAATACTGTATCTGAAGTCTCTTTTATATAGACCTTAGTGGTCCCTAATACTGTATCTGAGGTCTCTTTTATATAGACCTTAGTGGTCCCTAATACTGTATCTGAAGTCTCTTTTATATAGACCTTAGTGGTCCCTAAATACTGTATCTGAAGTCTCTTTTATATAGACCTTAGTGGTCCCTAATAATGAACTGTATCTGAACTGTATCTGAAGTCTCTTTTTATATAGACCTTACTGTGGTCCCCTAATACTGTATCTGAAGTCTCTTTTATATAGACCTTAGTGGTTAGTGGACCCCCTAATACTGTATCTGAAGTCTCTTTTATATAGACCTTAGTGGTCCCCTAATACTGTATCTGAAGTCTCTTTTATATAGACCTTAGTGGTCCCCCCCTTTTTAATACTGTATCTGAAGTATCTTTTATATAGACCTTAGTGGTCCCCTAATACTTTATAGTCTCTTTATATAGACCTTAGTGGTCCCTAATACTGTATCTGAAGTCTCTTTATATAGACCTTAGTGGTCCCCTAATACTGTATCTGAAGTCTCTTTGTATAGACCTTAGTGGTCCCCTAATACTGTATCTGAGGTCTGGTGCAGAATTCCAGCCACTAGAGCCAGTCCCACAATGAGCTTTCCTTAGTATGTGCCATTTCTGTGTCTGTAGCTTTAAATGCTATTGAGGAGGAGAGGGGTGCAAGGTGGAGGCTGGGGGTGTGGCCTCGACCAACTGCCATACTTTGCTCATTTGCAAGCCATGATGTCTCTCTCTCATGGGGGGGCCAAACTCTCTGGGCGGGCAAAGCAGAGAAAAAGGAGGGAACCTTTCACCTTATGACATCATAAGGGGAAGATTCCAAATCAGCCCATCTGAGCTTTCATTTTCTCAAAGGCAGAGCAGGATACCCAGGGCTCGGTTTACACCTATCTCCATTTCTAGCCACTGGGGGGCCATAGGCAGGCTGGGGGAACTCATTAATGTTTAAAAAACTCATAAAGTGACATTTTCATGCCATGGAACCTTTAAAATAAAATAATCATACAAGTTCCACATATTTTTCTACTGGTGAAATGTAACTAAGTACATTCACTCAAGTTTCAAATTTTAAGATTCATTTTGAAGTACTTCTTCTCTACACAGAAGGACATTTTGCCATTTAAGATTCTTCATAAAACATTATAATTAACTAGTACGATGTATTAATACAAGAAAAAAAGACAAAAAAATGATGTATTAATACAAGTTACGCTATAAAGTTTGTAACGTAAATTCCACCTTTACCAGCCGCAACGTTAAGGTGATGAGCACATTAAAGCATAAATAATGCATCCAATCATCCAATCAAAAATAATATCATATACAGTACATCATTATGAAATGGCATTCTGCACAGTGAGTACTTTTACGTATGGTACTTCAAGTATATAATTAATACTAATACTTTTGTACTATTACTCAAGTAAGATTTTGAATGCAGGACCTGTAGTTGTGACGGAGTATTTCTACACTGTGGTATTATTACTTTTACTGATTCTTCCACTGCTGTTTATATGCCATATAAGTATGTTTTTCAGCTTGGTAGTAACACACTCAAGTTCACATCTTAATTAGTCATTTGGACTAGTAGTACAGGAGAAGGCTTGCTATATTTTCACTGTCAACAAATCATGTTGTGCAGAGCCAAACCAAAGGTGAATGTATCTACTAGTACTACAAGTACTCCACAAGTACTGCGTCTGTATTATCTTCTGCCTCTGTACCATAGAGCTCTGTTTGTTAAAACTCATCAGGAGTCACCTGTTGTACTGGCTGGCACACACACACACACACACACACACACACACACACACACACACACACACACACACACACACACACACACACACACACACACACACACACACGTTATTGTACTTTGAGTCAATTCTGGTGCCCAAAATCCTCACTACAGCGCCAAATGTGTGTTAATCCTCCGCTGAAAATAGTCCCTAACAAATGCCCTTCCTTTCTGTTTGAGGTACACTGTTAAAAGCTACAGAAAGCAGCTGTTTGAGCAAATAAGAGGTATTAAAAAGAAAACTGCAGTATTTGAGAAAAAAAAGGTTACTTCTTGAACTTGAACTGGATTTTTTAGTATGTCTGAAACCTTAGTAAGAAACCAATAGTATGGAAATTGCATACTATCTTGGGTAAAACATTACAGTATGCAAAAAAAATATTCCAAAATGCAATGCGGTAGTAACGACAACGTTCATAACAGACAAATAGACAAAAAACAAGGAGCTCTGCAACATCAATAACACTCTCATTTACATTTCTACATATTTAAAAGGACAGTTGGTCTAGTTATTGCCCTCTTTCAGTAATTTAAGGGTTATCTGGCGATGCCGCTAGAGTGGAGGTCAGCAGGGGTTACCATGGTTACGCGTCTTCCACGGCAAGGAGGCTCTCAGGAAGTGAAAATTACAGCTTTGTGAGTCCCCAAAAAGATCCCCACTGCTGTATATTTACACAAAAGTTAGGAATAACTTAAAAACAACAGTATGCATATCGAGTATGTAGTGCAGAGCATGAGATTTCGGACGCAACACAAGACTTTTAACCTCGTCTCATGGTCTTCTTCAGCAAATGGGATTGCTGAACGCTCAGTTGACCTCACTCGAGCTAAATGTGGAGCTTCGGTCCAATGATAACAGGCGAGAAAGCCATGCGGCCTCATTTTCCAAGTTGAATTTACTTTCCTCTGCCTCAGCACAGTAGCTTTGTTTCCATCCACAAGTTTTTATCCGAATTAAGTGATATCAAATGGAAAATGCCTCATCAACAGTAAAATTTGATGGAATTTCATGAACATCGACTCAAAAGAAATACGTTCGGCTTCACGTTATTTCCTGAATGAAAAATGAATTGCGATTAAGTTTTAGGTCATTTTATGGTTGCAACCCACCACAAAACGAAGAAGAAGAAGTTGAGTTCATTTCCCCCAGTATTTCCTCTCCGTCTGCACACATGACGGGTGTCAACAAAGACAGATGGAAGTGGACGGACGAGGAGACGAGAGGCTTTCTGAATTTAAGTTATCAGGAACTCGTGAAAGAAATGGCCGACAAAGGTTAGGACAAGCCATGGGACGTCCTGCAGAGTCCATGGAAGACGCTCAAACAGCGAGACATGTCTCAAAAAAGAGTCTCGCAGCGGACAATGCGGCGGATGGACAATAAAAGACAAGTTGCATCTGCATCGTCATAGCGATGTGTTGATAGCGTCGTTGTCTTATTATAGCTCGATATGTCGCTATCAGCTGGAACATAAGCACTATTATAACTTGTCCAATAGTGATCATGTGTTGGTAGACAGGATCCATTTTGTCTAGAAAAACTTTGTTGTTGCTTGAAGGTTGTGCGATTCAGTGTGGGAATGAATGGAAACACCTTAAAATGTCTCAAATCAATCCAATACACCAATTTGATCGCAAAACAGCGTTTGATATCATCACCACAGGTTTTTATTGGCTTTAAAGCCGTTGCATGGAAACCCTTTCACCACCTTTATTTGCATGAGTTTTTTTTTACCAAATTTCAGATAATTTGATAGACACGTGGATGGAAACTTAGCCACTGTCTCCATGTCTCTGTGCTGTGGACTCTCACCTTGGCCATGGTGTGGGGGGACGCTCCTTTGTCCAAAAGCAGGAGCGCCACCTTCTGGTTATCGTAATGTGCTGCAACATGGAGCGGGGTGAGGCCATTCTGTAAGGGATGGACGGGGAGCGCACGTGGATTAAACAGCAGTTAGTGCACCAACACACACACACACACACACAAAATTAATAGGAAGTGTTAAATGATATAAGACTGTAGGTTGAGATGAATTAGACAGCAAAAACTGGAAGTCATAGTTAATCCAAATAAAGGAATGATTTTATTCAAGATAGTCCTACCAGTGCTCTTGTAGTCAACGTAATCTTCATACAGAAAAATAGCAACACACTTACATGCAGGGCCTTAGAGAGTGGACATGATTTTAATCAAATCATACACCATACACATATATTGTGCACTTAAAAAAATGAAATAGAAGGTTTTTATTTTGGGTGCATACCTTTCCAGCGTAATCCGCTGGAGCATGACGCTGCAGCAGAAGCTTGGCTACATCTAGGCTTCCGTACTTGGAGGCCACATGCAGGGGAGTAAAACCTTTCTGTGGAGAGAAACAGCAGAGAAGAGATTAAGAAATGTGTTCAAAGACAGTAAATACAGGACATATTAGGACGCATAAACTCAGGTTATTGGTCCCTATGATCTCCCTCTACATAAATATACATATTATTTACATACTTTGACACAAGCAAGCCATTTATATATTTTTCAGACTAATCTCAACCATTTGAATATTTGACTCATTTATAAGAACCAACAAATATACATTAACATATCCATACATGTTATCATTGCATACATTTTGAGGCCCTGAGGGACCACTCAAATGTTGAGCAATATGGGGAATATTTAATTTGACTAAAATTGTTTTACACAATTTAGATACAAAATAAAACAAAAATTATCTTAAGGTTTCTTGGGACAAAGTCTTATCGGGTAGGATTCCCATTTAATGGGTGTCTGTTTTGTTAGTGACATAAAGCAATACAGAAGGCTGATATGCTGATGCAATTCTAGGTAACCTTAAACCAAAAATGTAATCTTTCACAAAGAAACCAGCAGAGGGGGCACGTTTACTACTGAGATAGAAAGCTGACAGAAACCACATGACCAGTGGGTTTATGACCCAGCCCTGCCCACGGATGGAGCAATCCTTTGTTTGTCAAACCCGGATTATATCTGATGTAACAGGTGATGGAGAAGAGAAGGAGAGGGTCTTCTTACACCGAGACATGGAGACATCACAACAGTCTAAGCAAATCAGGATTTGGAGTATTATGAACATGTGTGGATAGACAGAGAGAGACGTGGAGGGTGGGTGAGAGGAGAACCACTGAACCCCGACGCATACAGTGCACCACAAAGAACTGTCGCACTATTAATAGTGTATGAACACAACAAGGGCTGTTTTGTCCCCGGCTGGATGCAAAGTGAAGGTCTGGCCTGTGCAGCGTCCTCTGGTAAACACCTCCACAGCGATCATCATAAATCACTTGACTGTGTTCAGCCTTCATGCCCAATTCAGAGGAAAGCAGCAGATTTCCAGCCACATCATTCACAATCATTAAAAGTGGGTCAAATCCACAGAGAGCTGCACATACAGTCATACTGTAACTGCTTATCACCATGGGATCAGCACTAAGAGCATGAATGCACTTACAATCTCTTCCTTCATCTCTACATCTGGTATTAAAAATAGCAGCTCTTGCACATTTGTTTTTTACGATATTAGTTGTTTTGTTTTTATAATTGCTATTTCAACTTTAAATCACCACACCAAAAAGCAGGACAGAAAAAGTGGCCGCCATAGTGGATTAGCAGATGTTGACGGGAACATTTTACAATAAGGTACACAAAAAGGGTAGTTACTGTTTTTTGAAAGAGTAACAAATGATTAGTTACAGAAAGGTAGTTAGCCTTGTTTGGGCAAAATGGACGCCGATAAGATTCTGAATGGAAAGTTGACTTTTTAAAAATGTTCCATTGACCAGACCAAAGTGATCTGTGGGTTTGGTCGTTGTGAACTGAGCTATCATTGCAGCACGTCCAGTCTGAAATACCCCCTGATGGCCAAGCACACAGCTGCTGCTGACCCCACATGGCTGGGAGGCATGGCTACCATGGTCTCTGGACACCACCAAATGAAATAATGAATAATGAATGCTTCTAGGAGTCAGTCACTGTGCAGGTAGTTCCACTCACTCACCTTGGTGGCCAGTGAGTGTGAAGCTCCAGCCTCGAGCAGGACAGAGGCCGTCTCCACCTGGCCCTCCCTGGCCGAGATGTGGAGGGGGGTGTAGCCGTTGGTAGTGGCAGCATCAGGATGGGCCATGTGCTGCAGCAGCAGCTGCACAATCTCGGTTTTTCCCAGACGGGACGCAATGTGGAGGGGAGTCTGGTCCTCCTGCAGACAGCCCAGAGGAATAGGAATGAAAACTGTAGCCTAGGCCTGTATAGCTGTAACAATTCCAAATATTAATGTAGGATTAACTGTCTCTGAAATAATTGTGATTAACAATATAACTGTCTCTTTCAATCCAGTCCAATATGTATTACTTTAAACAAAAGGATACATATTTCGGTAAATATCATTATTATGTGACCAAGATGATGTAATAACACAAATATGCTTCCTATGAAGTAAACCATGCCTTTATTTTATAATAAAATAATTATCTTACTGAATGTTGCTGTTGGTATCAGGGCTGTAGTACTCAAGTCCGGCCTAGGACTCGAGTCCGGACTCAAGAGCATTTTTCTATGGTCTCGGACTTGTCTTGTACTCGCTAGTATTCTTGTCAGATATGGCGTTTGGGCTTTTGGTCTGGACCGAGTCCAGGTGTCTTTATTATGTTGATAATAATATTGGAGGGAAAGTGAAAGCCAAAATGATTTTCTTGATACTGTCGGGCATAAGACCTTTATTCTGTCCTGGACTCGGTCTTGACTTGGACTCAAACCATTTTGGACTCGGTCTTGTCTTGGACTTGACTAGTCCTGGTCTTGGACTTGTCTTGGACTCGACAAAGGTGGTCTTGACTACAGCCCTGGTTGGTATGATGTTTATAGGGTCAAGTGCCCACAACTAACAATTGAAATAATAAAAAATATATAGAGTACAGCCAATAATCACTTTTAATATTACAATTATGCATATCTAAACAAAATCAATAATTACCAGTCATACCCCTTAAGACCTTTGCTAATGTTAATTTCCATTAAACTAAGAATAAATTGAAACTGAGACAACTATGTAACAATTGTTACACACTAAATAACGGCAGTGAAATCTCCAGTTATTACTTTAGATTTCACACTACTGTATGTGATTTTTACAGTAGAATGCTGTAAAGTTATATTACAACCTTGTCGACATGACAAAATCACAGTAGTCTAAGCATCACAGTTGAAATCACAGTAGTCAAAGCATTACCTTAAAAAAAATAATCAAAATATAGCCACTACAGTACTGTAAATAGAACAGTAAACTACTGTAATTTTACTTTTTTTATCTTATGTTGTGTTTAATTGTTTTGTATTTTACAAAAAATACATAAAATACTATAAATGCAAGTACGGTACATTTACTGTAAAAATAATTCACAGAAACGTACTGTTAATTTTACGTTAAATTTGTTACAGTGCAGGCGTAGCAGCAAATTCTGCATGTTTGCAATATACTAGTACTGAGTGTGCAGTACTAGTATTTGTTCTACTACTACTACTACTACTACTACTACTACTACTACTACTACTACAGGTAACAGCGGTCTCACCCGTGCCCTGGCGTCCACCATGGCTCCGTTCCTCAGCAGACACCTGACCACCTCCACCTGGCCGGCCCTGGCCGCCATGTGTAACGCTGTTTCACCGCGCTGCACACACAACACACACACACACACACACACACACACAACACAACACAACACACGGGTCAGCAGAGTCAACACACACACACAACACACGGGTAGGCAGAGTCAACACACACACACAACACACGGGTAGGCAGAGTCAACACACACACACAACACACGGGTAGGCAGAGTCAACACACACCCAACACACGGGTAGGCAGAGTCAACACACACCCAACACACGGGTAGGCAGAGTCAACACACACACACAACACACGGGTCAGCAGAGTCAACACACACACACAACACACGGGACAGCAGAGTCAACACACAACACACACCCAACACACGGGTAGGCAGAGTCAACACACACACAACACACGGGTCAGCAGAATCAACACACACCCAACACACGGGTCAGCAGAGTCAACACACACCCAACACACGGGTCAGCAGAGTCAACACACACCCAACACACGGGTAGGCAGAGTCAACACACACACACAACACACGGGTAGGCAGAGTCAACACACACACAACACACGGGTCAGCAGAGTCAACACACACACAACACACGGGTCAGCAGAATCAACACACACCCAACACACGGGTCAGCAGAGTCAACACACACCCAACACACGGGTAGGCAGAGTCAACACACACCCAACACACGGGTCAGCAGAGTCAACACACACCCAACACACGGGTAGGCAGAGTCAACACACACACAACACACGGGTCAGCAGAATCAACACACACCCAACACACGGGTAGGCAGAGTCAACACACACACACAACACACGGGTAGGCAGAGTCAACACACACACAACACACGGGTAGGCAGAGTCAACACACACCCAACACACGGGTAGGCAGAGTCAACACACACACAACACACGGGTCAGCAGAGTCAACACACACACAACACACGGGTAGGCAGAGTCAACACACACACAACACACGGGTAGGCAGAGTCAACACACACACAACACACGGGTAGGCAGAGTCAACACACACACAACACACGGGTCAGCAGAGTCAACACACACACAACACACGGGTCAGCAGAGTCAACACACACACAACACACGGGTAGGCAGAGTCAACACACACCCAACACACGGGTAGGCAGAGTAAACACACACACAACACACGGGTAGGCAGAGTCAACACACACACAACACACGGGTAGGCAGAGTCAACACACACACAACACACGGGTCAGCAGAGTCAACACACACACACAACACACGGGTAGGCAGAGTCAACACACACCCAACACACGGGTAGGCAGAGTCAACACACACACAACACACGGGTAGGCAGAGTCAACACACACACAACACACGGGTAGGCAGAGTCAACACACACACAACACACGGGTAGGCAGAGTCAACACACACACAACACACGGGTCAGCAGAGTCAACACACACACAACACACGGGTAGGCAGAGTCAACACACACACAACACACGGGTAGGCAGAGTCAACACACACCCAACACACGGGTAGGCAGAGTCAACACACACACAACACACGGGTCAGCAGAGTCAACACACACACAACACACGGGTCAGCAGAGTCAACACACACACAACACACGGGTCAGCAGAGTCAACACACACACAACACACGGGTCAGCAGAGTCAACACACACACAACACACGGGTCAGCAGAGTCAACACACACCCAACACACGGGTAGGCAGAGTCAACACACACCCAACACACGGGTCAGCAGAGTCAACACACACACAACACACGGGTCAGCAGAGTCAACACACACACAACACACGGGTAGGCAGAGTCAACACACACACAACACACGGGTAGGCAGAGTCAAATAATACTATATTTGTTTCTGTAAGTGTGAAAAAAAATTATCTCAAAAAAGTGGTTCTCTCAAAAAGTAAAATCTCTCTGAAAATAATTTTTTAAACTCTCAAATATGTAAAAATTCTCTCAAAAAAAGCGTTTCAAAAAGTAAAATTCTCTCAAAATATTTTTTTAAACTCTCAAATATGTAAAAATTCTCTCAAAAAAAGCGTTTCTCTCAAACGTAAAATCTCTCTCAAAATAATTTTTTTAACTCCCAAATATATTTTTTTGCTATCAGGTTGAAAAATTGTCTCAAAACATTTTTCTTCTGGCTGTCAAATGCAAAAAACGCAAAATTATTTTGGGAGATTTTTTGATTCATTGGTATGAAAACTTTCCATAAAAACCTCAAATATTTTTTTTTCTCTCATAAAATGTTTTGTGCTATCAGTGTGATAACTTTTTCTCTCAAACTTTTTTTTCTCTCAGATGTTTTTTTTCTCTCGCATGTAATAAAGAAACGATTCTAGCTCCATAGTTGTTATAATAATATTATATATATAATATTTCCAGACACGTTTCCTCCCTTTAAAACAACTGGATTGCCATTGTAATTGTGATTGGCTTGATTCCCATCACTCACAATATTGCTGACGTCAGACGAGGCGCCGTTCTGCAGCAGCAGCAGGACGATGTTCAGGTGACCCATGAAGGCCGCTACGTGGATGGGAGTCAAACCAGACTGGACTCAGGGAAGGAAGCAGACGAAGAACAGCAGCATGAGATATTAGTCGTTTAGAACATACATGTGTGCCTCAAGGAGAGCTTATCAAACCCAAAAAGCCATAACTGTTGAGTGAAGTCAGTGCATGTGTGAGTTCAGGGGAACTTACACATGCACTGACTTCACTCAACAGCCTTCTATTCTATTCTTCTACTAATATGCAAATAGAACATTATGTCATCTGGTAATTTCTAGCCATTTTTTTTAATTATTATTTTTTTTAACCTTTATTTATTCAGCGGAGCTTCACTGAGTGGCATCCTCTCTTCTGCAGGAACGCCCTGATCACATGGTTCCACATTCCTACCTGGAGGTTAAGGGCCTTGCTCAAGGGCACCTCAGTTTTGGTAAAAAAGGGGGGGGGGGGGACAAGGGCTGCTCTTTCACTTTTCCCACCCAGAGTTAATCCTGTCGGTCTGGGGATTGAACCAACGACCTCCCGGTCACAAGCTCGCCTCTTTCTAAATTTCTGACTAGCCAATAGCTACTTTCCCTAGAATATTAGGGCAATTGTTTGTTGATGAGAGCTTAGCTGTGTTGCCAGATCTGCGAGAGAAGAGTTTGTTCCTGAAATGGAAACAGGTCTGAAACAAAGCTCATTTTCTCCTCATATGTCTGTAAGAATGTTGGGGAGATATGTGGCTTGCAAAAAATCCAGTCCAATATATACTTTGGTGACTATGGGGGCGAAAGGACCGGCCATATTCTGTGTTCACGTTCACTTTTCCCATTGGAATCAATACATGACACAGATACAAGAAACTAGTCTGAGTTGGGGTGTCTCGTTTCAAAACTGTATCTGATAAACCTAAATTTTCCTAAATTCACACTCAGGTGGTTTGTGCTACAGAGTAGCTTCTGTTTTAAGTTAGCTAACGGATTGCTGTACAAAGAATAGTACTGAGACAGTTTGCTAAGTTATGAGTATTTGTGCTACTATAATTATAATTATCCCTTATCTATCACAGTGGCTGCTGTTTAGCTTAGAGTACCCACTGTGGTATACTGTATAGGTGTGTCTGCTAAGGTTAGCTTAAGTCAAGTTAAGCACTATGTTTTTGAAACAACTTGATAAAAAAGGTAGTATGAAATTACATTTCAAAGAGTATGTCCAGATCCAGATCCAGTCCAGATTCTGGCAAAACTTACAGGATGAAACCTAAAACTATCATCAGCATTCGGTAGCTAGTACTACAGTATCTGCAGTAGAACACCTGTGTGGTAGTCCATCTGGAAAAGCCCAGTAGGTTGAACGCCACATTTGTGCTGATTTCGGTTTCACTCAGGTGTGTGACGTACCTCTGTAATGGCCTGGATCGAGGCTCCATATTTTACCAGCAGCTCCATCACTTTCACTCGGTTCTTCTTACAGGCTATGTGCAGCGGAGTGAAGCCGTTCTGTTGGGGAAATGTAAAGGATGAACCCAGAAAATATGAATGAAATCATAGTCTTTAGAGCCCGCTCAGTCTATGTATGTATATATAGTTAGACTAATCTGTCATTTTGACGTGTATCTTTCCACAGCGTGATTGCTACATTTTTTTAACCCACCAGTTGTCCTCCGGTCAAATTTGACCCATTTTCAAAAAGCTTCCATATCAGAAATTTGGGTTTTCTTTCAACCGAATTGCAAAAAAATTAACATGGATGGTTTCATACAACGCTCTTCAGAAGAAAAATAAATGACTACTTTCATTGAGTTTGTTTTTTTAATTCAATTTTATTAGCGTGGATGCCAGCCAAATTTAGCCCCGCCCACAACATTTGAGGTTGGGAAGTTCATATTCTGACTAGGATCTGAGTATGACTACGTCAGGCTACAAAACAGCAAAAGAACATTGATGAAATGACAAAAATGTTGCGGGAGAAAAACAACTAATACGTCAAAAAGGAAAAAACAACATTAAAAAACTTTTTAAAAAAGTGACAAAATGTCAGTAAAAAGCTTCAAAAACTACAAAAAAGTGACAAAAACAGTAATACAAGCGACAAAAGTGTCCAAAAAAAAGTATGTATTTTACATTTAGACCCAGAAAAAGAAAGTGTCCTGGTTGCCGGGAAGACAACACAAGGGTTAATCGTACCAGCGCCCTGGCGTTGGGGTTGGCCCTCTTGTCCAGCAGCAGTTTGGTGACTCTGTAGTGGCCGCAGTGAGCTGCCACATGCAACGCCGTCAGGTAGTCCAACGTCACGTCGTCAACAGGAGCCTTGTGCTGCAGAAGGTGTTTGACACATTCGACGTGGTCGCCTTGTGCCGCCATGTGAAGAGGAGACAGCCCATTCTAAAATGGGAAAGAGAGGTCATTTAGTCTGATGGAGATAGATGGTAGGAGGGGAAGTTTGAGGAATGACTGTGGCGAGGGGTGTACAGTACATGAAACCACGATTGCTGTCTTCCTTAAAATACAGGGGGCATAAGTACACACCCCCCTATGTTAAAATACAGGGGGCATAAGTACACACCCCCTATGTTAAAAGCCCATAGAGGCAGGCACTTCTTTATTATTAAAGGCCAGTTATTTCATGGATCAGGATACTATGCATCCTGATAAAGTCCCCTTGGCCTTTGGAATTAAAATAGCCCCCCCCCCCATATCATCACACACCCTTCACCATACATAGAGATTGGCATGGGGAACTTTCCATAAGATCATCTCTCAATAGATAGATAGCTAGATAGATAGATATTTATTGATCCCAAGAAAATGGGAAATTACGGTGTTACAGCAGCAAAATCAGTCACACAGCACAGAATATAAATGAAATACTAGGAAAAATATTTATACATACAATATACATGAAATAATAATAGGAATAAAATAAAAGAAAAAAATATTTGAATATATACAGGATGGAAAACAAAATGTGCAACTGCTAAAATGCTAAAATGTAAATAAACCAGTTGTGCAGGTTGCATTAGTGCAGTAGTGTGGTGTCCAGAAGTCTCATCTAGCACCCAGTGATCACATGTTAAAAAGTCTTATTGCCTGTGGTAGGATGTATTTCCTGTAGCGGTCCGTGCGGCATCAAAGCTGTCGGAGCCTCTTAGAGAAGGAGCTCCTCTGTTGGACCAATGGGGGGTGGAGAGGGTGGTCTGGGTTATCCATGATAGATAACAGTTTGTTCAGAGACCTCCTCTCCACCACAGCTTCAAACGTGTCCAGTTTGCAGCCGATCACGGAGCCAGCCTTCCTGATCAGTTTGTTCAGTCTGTTTGTGTCGCTGGCTCCGATGCTGCTGCCCCCCCCCCCAGCAGATGGCAGAGGAGAACAGAGCACTGGCCACAACAGACTGGTAGAAGATCTCCAACATCCTGCTGCACACGTTGAAGGATCTCAGCTTCCTCAGGAAATAGAGTCTACTCATCCCCTTCTTGTAAACAGCAGTGCTGTTGACCCTCCAGTTCAGCCTGCTGTCCATGTTGACACCCAGGTATCTGTAATCCTCCACCATGTCCACGTCACTTCCCAGGATGCAAAGGGTCTGCGGAGCTGTTCCCTTCCTCCTGAAGTTGATCACCATCTCTCTGGTCTTATCCATGTTCAGCAGCAGGTGATTCTTACCAGACCAGTCCTCCACCAGCACTCTGTACTCTCCCTCCTGTCCATCCCTTACACACCAAACAACTGCAGAGTCATCAGAAACCTTCTGTAGGTGACATGACTCTGAGTTGTACTGGAAGTCTGTGGTGTATAAGGTGAACAGAAAAGGAGACAGCACAGTCCCCTGTGGGGCCCCCGTACCACTCACCACCACATCAGACAGAACACGGTCCAGGCAGGCACACCAAACTGTGGTCTGTCTGTCAGGTAGTCAGTGATCCAGAGAATCCCCAGAGATAGCGATGAAGGCGTTAGGCTGCTGCGTCTGGAGTCGTGAGACCGGGGCGTGAATGACGTCAGCAGCTGCCTCCGCATCAGCAGACGGTGGAATGTAGACCACGATCATGATGGCGGACGTAAACTCCCTCGGTAGATAGTACGGACCAAACCCCACAGCCAGCAGCTCCATGTCCGGCTACAGAAACGTTCCTTCACATTCACATGTCCCGGGTTGCACCACCTTTCACTCACATACAGTGCAACCCCCTCCATTCTTCTTACCGCTTTCTATAATGTTCCTGTCCGCCCGAACGGTCAAAAAGCCGGGTACCGCCACACCATAGTCGGGGATGTGCGAGTCCATGTCAGTAAGCTGCACTCGCGGCACTCCCTCTGGGTTCTGATGAGCGCTGCTCGTTGGTCCGTCTTATTCCCCAGAGACCGGACATCCCCCATAATGATCGCTGGGACGGCAGGCCTGTGTTTTCTTCTTTTTTCCTCCTCTGCCACCCCGGCGTCTCCTTCGTAGTTCCTTCAGGATTCCAGGTTTGGCCCCCGGCAGCAGCAGGTCCACACAGCGCTAGCAGCTGATCGCGTGTGGAAACAATAGTCCCGCTGCCTTGTGCGTAACAGGAAGTTACAAAATACGACCAAAGTAAGAATAAAACTAAAAGAAAAGTTCCGAAATGTACAGGCCCCATCCTTAACACAGATGTACAACACTTAAAGACTAAAAATAAATAAAATAAAGTGACTAAAAACACACAAAATACACATACAATCAGGAGCTGCTGCAACAGGCCGCCGCACGACACAGCGCCATTTTTGCGAGATGATGAATGCAAATCAAAACCAGCTATTAGTCTAACGGAAATAACACCATGCCAATCTCTCTCTCTTTTTAGTCAACAAAAAGAATGAGCATGTAAACTTATGAGCACTGCTGTATGTGTTGTTTCTTTTTTGTAGTAGGTAATAGTTCTTGGCTGCACAATGAAGCTGTTCAAAGCCTTATGAACCACATCCTGATACAGTCTATATATTCAGTGTTTAACTTCTCATTTGATTATTTGGTAAATATCTTTATAAAGAGTTTAAGGTCTCAATCACTAGTTTCAAGACGTTCCCTCATTAGCATTTAGCTTAGCACAGCACCATTGTATCCATAAACAACACGTCACCCTCACTTGCTCCATGCTCTTGTACAAAAAACAAGATGGAGACGGACAAAGTGCCAAACATGAGGCTTCAAAACATCCATCCATCTTCATCCGCTTATCCGGTATCAGGTCTCAGGGCAGCAGCTCCAGCAGGGGACCCCAGACTTCCCTTCCCCGAGCCACATCAACCAGCTCCGACTGGGGGATCCCGAGGCGTTCCCAGGCCAGGTTGGAGATATAATCTCTCCACCTAGTCCTGGGTCTTCCCCGAGGCCTCCTCCCAGCTGGACGTCCCTCCACCTAGTCCTGGGTCTTCCCCAAGGCCTCCTCCCAGCTGGACGTGCCTGGACCACCTCCCTAGGGACCCCCCCCCAGGAGGCATCCTTACCAGATGCCCGAACCACCTCAACTGGCTCCTTTGAACGCCAAGGAGCAGCGGCTCTACTCTGAGCTCCTCTTGGATGACTGAGCTTCTCACCCTATCTCTAAGGGAGACGCCAGCCCCCCTCCTGAGGAAACCCATTTCGGCCACTTGTACACTGGATCTCGTTCTTTCAGTCATGACGAAAACAGCAGTCCACAAACCTAAGGGTGATGTCATGGATGCTACGTCCATTATTTTTTACAGTCTATGCATGTGACACACCTTGGTCCTGGCCAGCAAGGGTGCACCTCTCTCCAGCAGGACCTCCACGGCTGTATCGTGTCCACTCCGGGCAGCACAGTGTAAGGGAGTCAGACCATCCTACGGAACACACAACCACAGAAACGTATTCATAGTCATTCAATACATACTGACACTGACTTTTAACTAAGTTATTCTTGATGATTCTTGACTCGTCAGTTTCTATAACAGAGCCATGTTACTCCCAACACGCAGTGTAGCCAGTGACTAACCCAAGCTGGATGTAGTTTGTATTGGTAAGAATCAAATATAGCTAATAGTATGACTGTTGTGCTAGTTAGCCCCCATCCTAAGTCCCCCTGCCCAGTGTGATGCTTAACTTAATTCTCTGACCACCTGGGGGGGCATTTAGCTCATAGTCACATCTGTTGTTACTAATGGAGATAATAATAATGAGCTTGTCATTGTTTTACTCCTTTGGATATAAAAGCAGAAACATCTGCGTCGAGAATATTCCATCAGTAACAGCCGCAAGTGTGGTAGAATGGATTTGAGGAGAAGAAGCATGTTGTCTTGAGAAAAATTCCCTTCTACAATTCCTAACTGAGATTACACTACCATAGTCTTATGATACTCACCCTTGTTTTAGCATCAATCTGAGAGCCACGGTCCAGTAACAGGCCCACCATGTTAGTGTTGCCACGCTTGGACGCCACATGAAGAGGAGTAATCCCGTTCTACAGGAGAAAGAAATCACTTTTAGTGGGTAACTTAGGTTACTGAAAGTGAAATGTCATAGTTAAATAAAATCACCTTTAAAATATATACAGTGCATTTGTATTATTTCAAAATAAAATATATTTGTTATCTTGTTCTCAAGAATTGAACCAGTCAAGTCTGAAATAAGCTCAAACGGGAGGATGGTGTGCCTAATACAGACAAAGGATGCGTGCATTCTTTCAAACCTTTTAACCATATTTACAGGATTTATAATCTCTGCAACCTCATTTTTAGCCACACAAGCAATCCCCTGAGGATTAGGAGAGTGTGAGGTGAGAAAAAAAGCTGTTATTATCCACATTGCTTGCAATGCCTAAAAATAGGACATCTAAATTTGTATTCTGGATGATATTAAAGGGACGAATACCCAGTTAAAAAGCCAGAAATGAAAGTTAACAATATGCACTGCTGAGATTGCTGGGTGATGAGGCAAGATGAAGAATTTACATCATGGAGGTGTAGTGTGAGCAACATGCATCATTTAAATTGCGCTTCTGTGTGTACAGCATAAGGAAAACGTGAGCCGTTTTCCCTGCCTTGTCTTTGAAATTATTGTCAGGTTATAATGATTAATATAGTGTATAATGTAGTATAAGCAACAATATGGACTTTGACAAAATCACTTAATATAAATGGTTCTTTTGCAATTTATAGACATCTCCACAGCTTTGGACAATGATATGTTCACAATTAATATATTCTTATCTATCAAAGGCTTTTGATACAGTGCTCATAACATTTTCATTTCCAAACTTCAAAATTATAAAATTATTATTATATTTCAGGATGTTGTAATCAATTGGCTAAGTGACTACCTTTATAATAGTGATCAATATTTATCTATAAAAGGTTGTATTTCTAACAGAATGAAGCTTTATTGTGGAGTGCCTCAAAGATGAATACTTGGGCCACTTATATTTCTCATGCATATAAATGACTTGGCTTGGATGTTGGATTCTGCATTACCCATACTGTTTTCTGATGAAACAAATATTGTCATATCACAAGGAAGCTGTGGCTCCTTCATCAAGATTCTTTATCTTTGAAATTATTTTATTAGGATTAACCCCTTAAGATAAACCCATATCATTTTCATGGCCGTCCTCGACAGCCTATAAGTACAATACAAACGTAATTAGAAAATATTTCTTAACATGCAAAAAGACCTATACGTAACAACACCACTCAAGCACACACACACACACACACACACACACACACACACACACACACACACACACACACACACACACACACACACACACACACACACACACACACACACACACACACACACACACTTGTATTGTATTTCACAACTTCTTTTTAATGACCCCCTAAAGTCAATTAATCCAACCAGACAAACAATGTAAATCCATCTTCTCTATAATAGCATAACTCTTGGACATTATGCCATAAAATACAGAGGACCAGCAATTTACAAATCCAAATTTCGAGATTTACTAGGTATTAAACCTAATAGCTTATAGCTCTGAGATTCATGAGGCAACAATATTGTGCAGAAGTGTTTTAATGTCTGTCAATGCGCTTTCAGAGCAGAATAACAGTGCTTATTAGCGCGGAGTCCTACCCTGGCCGTGAAGTCGACTGCTGCCCCTCGGTTCAGCAGGAGTGTGGCCACATTGACGTTGCCATAGTGGGCAGCGATATGCAGGGGGGTGAATCCACTCTGGAAGAGAAACAGGAAAGATACAGACACACAGAGAGTAGGACAGATCAGACAACAGCCTTTACTTCACGCCCTTAAACTTTCAATTGTGTCTCTTGATCTTTATAGTCTTCCCAGCATGCATCACAGATGAAAAAAACTAAACTGAATGCAAAGAAAAAAAAACTATTATTTTGAATATTCATGTCAGAATATGTAGCACCCATACACACAACCCCAAAACACACTCAGAAACGTCACTTCCATGCAGGTTATCAACCACATAAAGAAAAGTAAAAAAGGGCTTTCCTAGTTTTCAAAAAACAATTTGAAATGAAAAGAAGAAAAACTGAAACAAACAAATAGATGTACAGTACACATAGATAATCATCAACATGAAAATGGACAAACAATATTAGCTACCCAAACCACACCAAATCATAGTAAACTCATAAAGTGCCACATAACAAGAAGGGTACATTTGTGATCAACACCAAAGTGCACTATGTTCACTGTACGTCAAGGAAGTATTAGAGTTAGCAATGAGAAATATATGAGAAACGTTAGAGATTGCAGAGCAGTTTGGAGCAGATTCTTGCCTTACCTTGCCATTCTGTAAGTGTGGTCCGATTTAATGTGAAAAAGTTGTTTATAAAAGTGTGAAGAATACAGTGACTAACGTGATGGTTTAAAAACTTTACACAGTCAAAAGCTTAGAATGGTGCTAACGAAGGTAGCGTGGATGCAACATGCTATTCAGGGCCAAGTCTTTGGCCAAGCAGGCACAGTAAGACCTTAAGGCTTTATAGGCTTCCCATGTCAGTATTGATTAGCATTGTTGGAATAGTCAAATACAAGTCATTTAAAGATGTATATAAAAGCATGCTTTTGAAATACTTGATCAGCAAAAGTCTTAGAAGTATAGAAGACCAGGACTGGCAATATTGAAATAAAATAATTTAATCAATTTTAATTGTCAATTTGTGTGTGCATTATTAACGTAAGAAAAAAAACATTAACATGTTTTAATGCATGATTACTGCAAAAATGGACATGGAAAATTTTACTGATAAATAACTCAAAAGCAAAACACGGCCATATTGACATTGCACGAAATGGACAATTAATTTAATTTAATATTAAATGGCAGACAATGTGCAATCAAAACATAACATTTAATTACATTTTTTTTCTGATGTTTATTCAAAATATTCAAAATAATAGATTTTTTTCCAATATATTGCATGATAATTGTTGTTATTATGGTCTTTGTTATTATTATGAAGGGTCCTCTCCCAGACGTCCTTTGTGAAATGTGTCAAAGTCAACAAAATGGACACAATTTCATTGAATTTAATTTGCTCTGGTCTCTGGACAGATTTCAACAAAATGTTCAGATTTTTAAGATTTATGTAGGTTTCACATCTTCAATTTCACAATTTTACATTTAATCATCATTGTGGCTGTGTCATTATTTTGTGTACACTAAAAATACTGGTCAATAGTCTTTGCTTTGACAGTATTTATGCATTTTGAACATGAATTACAGATCGGATGTTTTTTTTGTTTTTCATGCACAAACAAATATCATTTAAATTTGATTAATTGATTTAATTTCTTTGTGGCACCACTGAACTTCCATACTGAAGGAAATAAATTGCATGCTATAATTTTACCAATACTGATTCAAACTAAGCAGTTTATAGTGCTATCTATAAAAACCATGCAACATGACATAAACAGACAAAATTACAACACAGACTAGGAAACAATATCAATTGATAGATGTTCCAAAAATGCATCAGCACAGCATTCATCAAATCAACCTTTGCAGGAGATACATGTAATAATATAAAATAAATCAATGCTGAGGGTCAGATATGAAAAAAACAAAAGGGGCTTCCTAATCTGGTGACAATATGAGTCTAAACTTGGGAGAAAAAAATGAAAATGCATAGAGACAGAGTATGAATAAACAAAATCTAAAGCCAAGGACACACAGCAGTAGCTTGGCCATTCGTGTCAGCCATGCATGTTGACCTTATTAAACCAAAGCAACAGAAAGTGGAGGAACCAAATGATTCTTTTTTCACAACATGCAGTGCTGTGGAAGTGAAATAAATAAATGGTGAAGGTAAAGAAAAGAGAAATGGAGATTGGGGGTGTACAGTAAATCTGTGGAGAATCAAATGAGCGTGTGTATACCTCAGTAGTCCTATTGACCATCATCTGAAGCAGGAGGAATGAAGGAGGGAAAGATCAGTTCAGTTAGGCTTATTAACACATGGCTGCAGTGGAGTCAGATGCACGGCAGCTCGGTCACATATGTGGGCCACTTCCTCGTATGATGATGTCCAGTTCACCCAAAGGTGATGTATGTTAATTCATCATTTGGTTATGTGAGTAACCCTCATGTTGTCCTCATGTTGTCCTCATGTTGTCTTCATGTTGTCCTATATCAATGTTCTTTTTAATTCCCAAAATAACATGATTGATTCCACCCAACGCTCTTTGCCAAGTACAAATCTCTACTTTCATTAATTTTGGGGCGTCTTATTCAATTTTATAGCATTGTAAAACAAATGGAAGTGTTTTTGAAATAGTATTGAGTAAAAGTTGACATATTCCAGTCTGTGATAATCATCAACATCCATTCCTTTAATTTTAGTCTCAATAATTCCTAATTTCTGCTTTTCTAACTCAAACATCAGGAATAATTTCCTATAAATGAGGTTTATTGACCATAAATTCCAAAAATAACAGTAAAACTAAAGTTAATAAGTTAGTGTTACGTAGTGTTGAAAACATCCAAAAAAAAATGAAAAATGCATCAAAAGTGTAGAAAAAAGGGAGAAAAAAGTAAGAAGAAGTTAAAAACATTGATAAAAAGCGTAAAAAAAAAGTGTTGAGTCCAAAACAACAATCCAAAACCCAAAGATATCATACCTCATAAAAAGCTTGTCACATTTTTACGTGGCCCATCTAATGTAAAATCTGAAGTCTTATGTTTAATACTTTAATAATGCATCGCAAAAGCCATTAAGAAATGAATTGAAGAAATGTACTATTACATCAGGAAATTTGAGACATTGCTGATTTTGTACTTTGTATTTCCATGTGTAATAGGATCACTAAAGCAAAACAAGTAGTAAAGGAAAAGTCAGCTACTTAGTGGCTGAGATCATGACTAGAATTATTAAAAACTATTCTCTAAATTACGACAAGCACTGTACATACATACATTTTTTAGCTTATTATCTCTTTCAAATAAATTTGGCTAACCTGGGGGCTTGGTTAAAACCTGTCTAAATGCATCTCTTCCTCTTCTTCTTGTAACAACGTTGCTGCACAACAACATATTAGCAATTAACATGTTGAGGACAGTTATTACCAATAGGATTGGTGGACAAAAGACCGGAGTTGTAGAAAGTTGATGCGATCTCGTAAAGGGTTAAAGTTTGTTCAACAGTGTCTTAATTGATGATAACAGAATACTTTTCAGGAAAAGTCTAGACCACTTCAGTTAGCTGTCACTAGACGTTCCCCCCCCCCGTGCCCTGTGTGTGACAGCAAGATGTGTTTTATGTCTATATGCGTTTGATTTTTTTTTTATTGCTCCCAATGAGTCAAATTGAGCAGGGCTGCATCACAACAGCTGCACCGCATACTGTATGGCATAATACTTAATGCATGCACATACCCTGTGCCTCCACAGTGTTTTGTTACATAACAACATAATTGGTTACTGTAGAAGCAATATTAATACACATTTAGGAAGATGGATCAACTGTGTAGTGCAGTAAATCATCTTCACTCAAGCCACAGGCCCTTAGAGCCATTATCCGGTATCAGTGTTCCTACGTCAACAGGTAACTTTGAATTCCCACAAATACCGGATTAATACTCCAATCCCTTTCTGATGGTCAAGAAGGAACCCCCCCCCCCCATTGGTTGCATGCAGCCTTGTATATCACCACCATACAACCTGGAGACAGTGGCACACTCCATGCAGTGGACAGTGCTACACTTAGACACCGGTGCAGCAAGGTAGAAGGGAGTGATGGGGAAAGTGTGTGAGTGTTAGCATTCAAAGAGAGAAAGGAGAAGAGGGAGAGACCCAGTTAGTGGCAGGACCAGGAGTGACGTGGCAGGCGCAGATACACTGAATAAGAGACAGGAAAAGAGAAATAGAGAGATGCATGGACAGACAGATGGAAACACAAACACACACAGGTATACACCTTCATGACAAAAGTACATCACGACAAAAATGTGATACACCCAATCTTAGTACTCATACATTTGGGGCACCCTAGTTACACTTGCTGGGATTGCTATCGGGATCATTTATCTGGAAGTGGGAAATATTTAAATTACTGACACCATAACAGTGTAATACAATGACATCCAATCTACCAGACCAGAGGTGCCCAAAGCTTTCCACCTATTTGTCTACATGGCATAAGAAAATTGAGACCCTGGGATTATGAAGTACGGATATAATGACAACAGTGTCATCAGATTCTTGATTGTCAGACTAACTTATCCAGATACAAATTTAAGGTAATGCTTTAACAAAAATGTAGTTAGGTCCTGAGGAACGAATGAGTAACCAATGGTTACTGATTGATTGATTAAAGCACTAATGATTAGTTACTGGTAAACAGAATGATAGCTACTTTTAAATGAATGAGTAACGAATGGTTAGCTAATGATGATGACAGAATGTTCATTACTTATTCATTTAACAGTAGTTACCATTCTTTTTTCCAATCATTAGTGCTTTAATGAGTCAATCAGTAACTAACCATTCAATACTCATTCAGATACTATTCCGTTTACTAGACAGCGGCTGTAGCAACTTAAATTCAGTGCAAACCCAGACACCAGGGGTCCCAGAGGGCTGGGAGGTCTATAACCAACGGCATGAACCAAATGCTGAACCAAAGCCTACATGTAAAAGACAGCCAGACTGGTTTCAATCCTCTACTTCCTGTGCCTCAAATATCACGAGATCCTATTTAGCCAAATCTACAGCCTCATACAATTCATTTACTTTATGAAAGTCCTCACAACCATAGAAAAGACACAATGGCACAAACAAATAGCACCACATGCCAACCCCCCAACTCAAACCGTGCTATGGGCATACCTTCGACTGGACATCAGCATTGTGGTCATTCTGGAGGAGCAGGGCAGCTGACTTGGTGTCGTCCTTGCGGGCAGCAATGTGCAAGGCAGGCAGGCGGACCTTGCCTTTAGTATCATTCTCCAGTAGGACAGAAACCACCTGGTTGTGGCCCTGCTGGAGGGCGATGGCCAGAGGGGTGAAGCCATCCTTAGTGAAGGAAGACAGGTTAAAAGGATTAGCTACATTTCATTCTCAAGAATCCTTAAATGTTGGAGTCTCAAAGCATCTGAGAACTATCTATACAACAACACTGCCATGTCACATTCATCACTCTGTTGCTCTCACTTTATGTTTGACAGACAATACCTGTTTTTCTTCAAAAATGTATTCCCATTTGCTAAAAGCATTTGCCGTTTTTTCCAATTGCTTTTAACCCTCGTGTCAGAATTTTTTGGTTTTCGAAGTCAAAATTTAAAATAAACCTTTTATCAAGGTTATGGTTGTCTTTCTCGACCCTGTTGTGGCTTCCCCCAATGATTTTGTCACTTTTTCAACGTTTATCGACTTTTTCTGAGCCTTTTGAAATTTTCGTGCGTTATTCCCCAAATTTTTTAATTTATTTTTACATTTGTCACTTTTTTTGGTGACATTTTTGGACAACAGGAGGGATAAACTACCATCCATTTTCAAACTGAAAGCCGACCAGGACGGGGAGGGATTATAACTGTTTGAGCCATGGTAGGGTCTAGATATGAAACATCTGTCCAAGTATCACTTATGGTAGCTTAACAATGACCACGCTAGTAGGGGGCTTTAGGAATGTCAATGTTTGTCTGTCAGTGATTCGACCGTCGTGGATAGATTGCCACGACATTTTGTAAAGACATACATGGTCCCCGTATGATGAATTCTAATGACCTTGGTGATCCCCTGATGATGATGGTGATTTGGCTTGCTACTTTATGGTATTGTGCAATGAAGTATTGTCATTTGTCATCATGATTCCCAGATGATGTGTCTTAATGACTTGGTGGACCCATAACTTTCCCTCTAGCCCCACTGGCATGTTGACATGTCTAGAGAATCGAATGTCTCGCCATATCCAGGATGGACTGCCATTTAATTACAAACTGTCAAATACTTTTTTCTTTTTTTATGGCCTTTGAATTGACAGGATAGTTTGAAGACAGGAAGGGAGAGAGAGTCGGGGGATGATGATGAACCAGGGCCCCTGCCAAGGACTCAGCCTACATACTCTACCAGGTGAGCTAGAGGTTGTCAAATACTCTGATTTATGGGATTTACTGTACATCAGCCATGTTTCTGCATTGTGTTCAGTGCCAGTGTTGCAATAAACTGTATACGTGACTAGATAGGAGAGTTCGATGTAGTCACCTAAATATAGTCTATATCCTTGACATTCCACTTTCTGGATCGCTCCGGTGCCGCAGGAAATTCCACCGTATACATGAAACATTTCCGTTTCCTTCCACTTTCCTTGTGTTGGAATGTTAAATCCGGTGGATTAATAAGGACTATGGTTAACTGCTCCTCAGATCTCTACAGGATAAATCCAGACAGCTAGCTAGACTATCTGTCCAATCTGAGGACTATGGTTACCTGGTCCTCAGATCTCTACAGGATAAATCCAGACAGCTAGCTAGACTATCTGTCCAATCTGAGGACTATGGTTACCTGGTCCTCAGATCTCTACAGGATAAATCCAGACAGCTAGCTAGACTATCTGTCCAATCTGAGGACTATGGTTACCTGGTCCTCAGATCTCTGCAGGGTAAATCCAGACAGCTAGCTAGACTATCTGTCCAATCTGAGGACTATGGTTACCTGGTCCTCAGATCTCTGCAGGGTAAATCCAGACAGCTAGCTAGACTATCTGTCCAATCTGAGTACTATGGTTACCTGGTCCTCAGATCTCTACAGGATAAATCCAGACAGCTAGCTAGACTATCTGTCCAATCTGAGGACTATGGTTACCTGGTCCTCAGATCTCTGCAGGGTAAATCCAGACAGCTAGCTAGACTATCTGTCCAATCTGAGGACTATGGTTACCTGGTCCTCAGATCTCTACAGGATAAATCCAGACAGCTAGCTAGACTATCTGTCCAATCTGAGGACTATGGTTACCTGGTCCTCAGATCTCTACAGGATAAATCCAGACAGCTAGCTAGACTATCTGTCCAATCTGAGGACTATGGTTACCTGGTCCTCAGATCTCTGTAAATCAGACAGCTAGCTAGACTATCTGTCCAATCTGAGGACTATGGTTACCTGGTCCTCAGATCTCTACAGGATAAATCCAGACAGCTAGCTAGACTATCTGTCCAATCTGAGGACTATGGTTACCTGGTCCTCAGATCTCTACAGGATAAATCCAGACAGCTAGCTAGACTATCTGTCCAATCTGAGGACTATGGTTACCTGGTCCTCAGATCTCTGCAGGGTAAATCCAGACAGCTAGCTAGACTATCTGTCCAATCTGAGGACTATGGTTACCTGGTCCTCAGATCTCTGCAGGGTAAATCCAGACAGCTAGCTAGACTATCTGTCCAATCTGAGTTTTCTCTGCGGAGTTTAGTGCTGCACTTGACAATTCTGACTGGTTTAAAGAAATGCCATTAACCAGAGAATGTTTTCCTCCCATCCTCAAATGCTATGTGGACTAGCCAGACTGGCAAAGCGAGACTACTCTAAATATACACCCACTCCTCTCACCTCAGTAGCAGTGCTCTGGTTGCCTCCATTCTCAAGCAGGTATCGTACCACATCCATGTGGTTCTCCTGGGCGGCCATGTACAGAGGAGTGAATCCATTCTACAACACAAAGGCAAATATAAAAGCGGTTACCAATAAAGTACAGGTCATGGATATTTACTAGGGATGAGCGAGTACAGCATTATCTGTATCTGTATCTGTTTACCACATGAACTATCTGTATCCGTATCTGTACTCGGACTGGGTTATTTTAAGCATGCAATTGATATGGGTTGATCAGAAATTGATATATTTATTGCTGATTAGAAAACTATTTACATGACAGCATCGAGCTTCAGATCAATGGTGTTGTCATGGTAACAAACAAACTATATACTGAACATGTTTTGCAACAATGGATACAACACATGTGGTTGCAATTATGAAGTAAAATGTAATGAACAAGAGTTTTCATACTCAATATAACTTTCTTTTTTTAACCTTAAATCTTTTTTTATGATCAGTGTGATTTTTGTTTTTGGTTCTTTTTTGTTTCCACACCAGGTATGTGTGAGTGTGTGTGTGTGAGTAAGAGAGAGACACAGAGAGAGAGAGAGAGAGAGAGAGAGAGAGAGAAAGAGAGAGGGGGGGGGGGGCAGATGCTGTTTCTCAGATCTGCATTGACTTTAATGAAGCCAGCTGACAGTTAAAAAAATAAAATAAAAATCTCCGACGGCAGAGACTCAACGGGAGTCGTATTTAAACCAAGCAGCATGTACTACTACTGGTTACTATGTACTACAAACCCCACGTGAGACCTGGTGTCTCACCGAGCCCATTGACAGCGGCAGACCTTAAATCCTACAACGGTGTGGAGGCCTATAACCAGATGATAGCTATGTGGATGGGTGAGGGAGACACAGTACCAAGTCATTAACAACCGTAAGTAATGCAATAACGTCTTTTATCAACCTAACCTTAACTGTTAGACATCACTGCGATACTCAAGGTGTAGCCAAGTGACTCTTCATTTTTTTTATTTCAAAGAGCCCCAGTTTGCTCTCTACACTGTAAACTACCCTAAGTACTACAAACCCCACGTTTACCAGAAATCTACTGGTTACTATGGAAGTACTACAAACCCCACGTTTACCAGAAACCTACTGGTTACTATGGAAGTACTACAAACCCCTGGTTACTATGGAAGTACTACAAACCCCCGTTCACCAGAAATCTACTGGTTACTATGGACTATACTACAAACCCCACGTTCACCAGAAATCTACTGGTTACTATGGAAGTACTACAAACCCCCGTTCACCAGAAATCTACTGGTTACTATGGAAGTACTACAAACCCCACGTTCACCAGAAACCTACTGGTTACTACTGTTCACCAGAAACCTACTGGTTACTATGTAAGTACTACAAACCCCTACTGGTACTACAAACCACGTTCACCAAAATCTACTGGTTACTATGGAAGTACTACAAACCCCCGTTCACCAGAAACCTACTGGTTACTATGGAAGTACTACAACCCCCGTTCACCCTACTGGTTACTATGTAAGTACTACAAACCCCCGTTCACCAGAAACCTACTGGTTACTATGTAAGTACTACAAACCCCCGTTCACCAGAAACCTACTGGTTACTATGGAAGTACTACAAACCCCCGTTCACCAGAAATCTACTGGTTACTATGGAAGTACTACAAACCCCACGTTCACCAGAAACCTACTGGTTACTATGGAAGTACTACAAACCCCCGTTCACCAGAAACCTACTGGTTACTATGTAAGTACTACAAACCCCACGTTCACCAGAAACCTACTGGTTACTATGGAAGTACTACAAACCCCACGTTCACCAGAAATCTACTGGTTACTATGTAAGTACTACAAACCCCACGTTCACCAGAAACCTACTGGTTACTATGGAAGTACTACAAACCCCACGTTCACCAGAAACCTACTGGTTACTATGTAAGTACTACAAACCCCACGTTCACCAGAAACCTACTGGTTACTATGGAAGTACTACAAACCCCACGTTCACCAGAAACCTACTGGTTACTATGTAAGTACTACAAACTACCCCCCGTTCACCAGAAACCTACTGGTTACTATGGAAGTACTACAAACCCCGTTCACCAGAAATCTACTGGTTACTATGGAAGTACTACAAACCCCACGTTCACCAGAAGTCTACTGGTTACTATGTAAGTACTACAAACCCCACGTTCACCAGAAATCTACTGGTTACTATGGAAGTACTACAAACCCCACGTTCACCAGAAACCTACTGGTTACTATGGAAGTACTACAAACCCCACGTTCACCAGAAACCTACTGGTTACTATGTAAGTACTACAAACCCCACGTTCACCAGAAACCTACTGGTTACTATGTAAGTACTACAAACCCCACGTTCACCAGAAACCTACTGGTTACTATGGAAGTACTACAAACCCCACGTTCACCAGAAACCTACTGGTTACTATGTAAGTACTACAAACCCCACGTTCACCAGAAACCTACTGGTTACTATGGAAGTACTACAAACCCCACGTTCACCAGAAATCTACTGGTTACTATGGAAGTACTACAAACCCCACGTTCACCAGAAATCTACTGGTTACAGTACTACAAACCCCCGTTCACCAGAAATCTACTGGTTACTATGGAAGTACTACAAACCCCACGTTCACCAGAAATCTACTGGTTACTATGAAGTACTACAAACCCCACGTTCACCAGAAATCTACTGGTTACTATGGAAGTACACAAACCCCACGTTCACCAGAAATCTACTGGTTACTATGGAAGTACTACAAACCCCACGTTCACCAGAAATCTACTGGTTACTATGGAAGTACTACAAAACCCCGTTCACCAGAAATCTACTGGTTACTATGTACTACAAAAGAAATCTACTGGTTACAAACCCCACGTTCACCAGAAACCTACTGGTTACTATGGAAGTACTACAAACCCCACGTTCACCAGAAATCTACTGGTTACTATGGAAGTACTACAAACCCCACGTTCACCAGAAATCTACTGGTTACCTACAAATCTACTGAAATCTACTGGTTACTATGGAAGTACTACAAACCCCACGTTCACCAGAAACCTACTGGTTACTATGGAAGTACTACAAACCCCACGTTCACCAGAAACCTACTGGTTACTATGTAAGTACTACAAACCACTACAAACTTGTTCTGGGGGGGGGGGCGCTGTGACTATCACAGAACGCAGTGCATCAGCTGAGGAGTTGTATTCAATCCGAGTACAGATATTGACTCGTATTACTCGTATAATACTTGTACTCGGCAAAAGTGCTTTATCCGTACCGGATACTCGTTTCAGCCAAGTACTCGGCTCATCCCTAATATTTACTGTATTTCCTCACCCAATTAGCCAAACATAAGCATAGCTCTCTCAAATGATATTAGTGATGAGTAATACAGGAGGTGATATTGGGATTGTCTTTTAAGAGCATAGAGAGGTTTCACTGACATGACGTTCTGGGCGGCCATATTGGAGGCACTCGGTGTAAACAACTGAACGGAGTACAATGGAGCATTGTGCACAGTAGATACTTTAAGTGAATGTAGCCATGTCTAAACAACAGAAAAGCTTCCAAGATGCAAAGGCATATAAGGAAGGACTTGGACCACAAGACAAGACACGATATTTAGAAAATTTATTGGCGGTCCAGATCCCTACGAGTTGGCTCCCTCTTCTTAGTTCCATGTCCACCCGGTGATTCTTCCTTCAATTGCATATCTCGACAACTACCTGGTGTTTCACCGAGCCCATTGACAGCGGCAGACCTTAAATCCTACAACGGTGTGGAGGCCTATAACCAGATGATAGCTATGTGGATGGGTGAGGGAGACACAGTACCAAGTCATTAACAACCGTAAGTAATGCAATAACGTCTTTTATCAACCTAACCTTAACTGTTAGACATCACTGCGATACTCAAGGTGTAGCCAAGTGACTCTTCATTTTTTTTATTTCAAAGAGCCCCAGTTTGCTCTCTACACTGTAAACTACCTGAGTGAGTTTGAGCTTTGCCAACCACAAGCGCCTCCTTTCCTCTGATAACTTCTGGCATTCCTCTCCCTGGTTTTTAATAACTTTTGGAAGTTGATCATTTTCCAAATGTTTTTTCTCTGTCTGACCTATTGGTACAACCTAAAACATGGCAATAAAAAAAAATTTTCCTTGATGACATTGGGGATCTACTTCAGTGCCTGTGCTTTGTTGTGAAGCCACTATAACATCATTAAACAACTTTTAGCAGAGACTTTAGAGCAGAGACTTACCTGAGACTGAGAATTGATGTCAGCTCCTCGTTTAACCAGGATCTTCACTACTTCAGCCTGACCAGCTAGCGAGGCTATATGAAGGGCTGTGTTTCCTTTCTGGATAAATAAAAGGACAATGAGAAGAAGGCTTTTGGTAGGCGCTGTCGGTTGGGGAGAAGATGCACAGTGGCAATAACAGTCACAATAATTAATCAATTACAAATACACAGGTGTGGTTAAGAGCAAAATCTTAAAATTCCTCTTACAGATGATCAAGTCCCACATAGTTTGACGCTCTCCAACCATATTTCAAAATGCTGTTTGGCTTAATTGCATTTGCATTTAATTACAGTTAGATATTTACATACCACAGTATTACTGACTCATGAATAAAGCAAATTGAGATTGACAAGGCTTACATTCTTATATTAACATCAGGTCATGTGACTATTAGATTCACAATAACATGAAATATCAAAAGCTCAGTTGAACAGTGATTTCACACACAGTTGACGGAGTAACATAAAGGTCTATACAGAGATATAAAACAATAAATGTGTCATGCAATTCTACCCGCTCAGTGGGAAGCTGATGTCGTACCTTTGTGGCTGAATCCACTGGTGCTCCTCTCTCCAACAGCTCCTGGACCAGATCCACATGGCCCTCCTTGGCTGCCAGGTGCAGTGCATTAAGACCATTCTGGAAGAAGACAGGGAGGAAAGGTCAGGCCTAAACAGCAACAAACAATATAGACAGGTCCAAATGGAAAGAAGGGATTACCTCCTCCACCAGGTCCATAACTAACTGAGCCTGCCTTTCTTTCTCAGTTTCCATCTTTTGAACATTTGGCTGTCCTTTACTCTTCCATGCACAGTGACAGACTGAAATGTCAAAGCTAGCTATCAAAGTTGGGTCAGATGATGTGCCATGTTATGCTGGTGGGAGGAGGGCCAGTCCTGGGTATAAAGATATAAATAGTGTGTGTGTGTGTGTGTGTGTGTGTGTGTTTGTGTGTGTGCATATCAACCTAATATCCTCTTCTTTTTTATTCTAAAGAGTCATGTTGATCCCTTCTACTTGAATATTTGCTTGGATATTGATTGGTGATGGCTGAGGCAATAAATAAATACTGTACAGGAGTTTTTTCTAAATTATCAAATGAAGCAAAACCATTTCAAAAAAGCTTATAGAAGCTTGTCATTTCTTTTAATATTTGGAACATTTCAAATGACTTGACCCATATTGTAGTTTAGAGTAGTGGTGTTTCAAAGTTTCAAGTTATGATTCTCTTATGATCTCTATTAATATCTGTATTAAGCTCTTCAGTTCCATGTGCTGTTTGGTTTGGCATGGGAAAAGTGGGATGGGCTTGTTCGAGAGAGAGATGACTCAATACCCAATAAGTGAGAGAATAAGCCTGAACACACACAGACTGCTACCATAATGATGGAAAAACAGCCTACAAAGGGGTTATGGGAGTCTCAGTGTGAATCAACTATCTTTTGGCTTTAATAGTTTGTTTTAATATTTGAAGTAAATAATGCCTAGTTACACATACAGGAGCCTGGAGAGCAACATTGTCATTGTCATTAGTCCTATTATTTGCAATTACAATGCAAACCTCGTAAGTGAACTATGGGAAAAAATAAAATAAAAAATCGTCTTTTGTCTTCTGGCAAACAGCCACATGCCAAGAATGAATGAGTGTGTGTGAATCTGTGTGTGTATCGTGGTAGGTCACATAAAATATCTGCAGGACGGAGCACCGCAGTGGGTAAGCGCCAAAAGTGACCCAACACTGACTCATGAACCCTTTCAGCAGCACAAGCATTAGGCTGTAGCATCAAAATAGTTGCTGAGTCAATAAGTAATTTCCTCCATGACTGCCAAACTAACCCTCATCACACAGCCCCCTGAGGCTGACTGCCCCACTGGATTCCCAGGGTCCCCACAGAGGCTCCCTGTGGCATACCAAGAAAGAGAATGCTCATCTCCAACTATGCTTTCTCTATTGTTTTCTTTGCCCAGGGGTATTCCACAGCTGGCAGGGGGCATATGTCCAGCATGGGCGTATATCTCATCTAACAGTTGGGGGGGATGCAATTGTAATCGAAGAGCAATTGTTGAAGGGGACATTATACTTGTAGAGGATATGTGTACACAGAGGAAAGCCTTAATACTAACATTAGTGTAATATGGAGACCGTTATCCTTCTTTTCAGTGTTTCTCTTGATTCTAACTAAATTGACCAAAAGATTCTTCTTTAAAAACATTTATTTTTAAGTTCACAATCAAGGCACAAAAATAACGTAAATTATAGTTTATTTTGAAAAAGTGACCCCACATAAAATAAATACAATGATGTTGTGATGAATTAGCTGATCATAATTTAATTGGGTCTCTATCATCCTTTCCTGTCCTATTCATGGTAGCCTACTTGTAGACATTGTGCCATCATAACATGCTGTAGTAGGGGGGGGCACCTTGATAATCCAGGATAAAGACATAATTTCCTATCCTGGGCTGGGAAACACATCCATACAGTTTGATAAAGGACTTACTGTATTGGACTTTAACTTATCATTGCACCTTCAATAATGCAGCTGCCCTCAATTTAGGTCATCCTGTACATCTCATCTGCGGTTTTTCCTGCATCCAGCATGTGTGTTTGTGTGTGTGTTTATGTGTGTGCGTGCGCCAGTCGCGGGGGGAAGGGAGCAGCTGGCCCACCCGCTGCAGCGAGCCGACAGGATTGAAACAGCAGCAAGTTTCAGTAATGTTATAGGGAAAAAACGTGCTGGCGTACCTTGATGTTAAAATGTCTTTCGCTGTACGTTTTGTTGGTTAATGTGAGATGTTCGAGTCACACATGTCTTGTCTTCATATCAGACACAAGGAAATGAATTTGACCCGTTCTCACTCCTGATTGGTCATTGGCTGCACGTGGGACTGCTGGGATTGCCGCGAGTAATGAAAATGCGATAGGGACCCCTGGCTGTCAATCAATGTCTTCCAGTGATGCAAGCCCCTGATTGGTCTGGGCCCATAAGCAACTGTGCACCCTGCTTACAGATAGTTATGCATCTGAATCACTCAATTCTCATTGGCTACCTGCCAATGTGGCAGGTAGATTGACAGTGTTACCCGCCAATTGCAAAATTCACCTGGATATGGAGGGTGGTCGGGTGTTAATTCCAGGCCCTGGTCCCTGGTCTCCCTATTCCTTACCTGAGAGTCTACACCTGACTGTCCCTAGTATCCCTGTTTCTTACCTGAGACTCTTCACCTGACTGTCCCTGGTCTCCCTGTTCCTTACCTGAGACTCTTCACCTGACTGACCCTGGTCTCCCTATTCCTTACCTGAGAGTCTACACCTGACTGTCCCTGGTATCCCTGTTTCTTACCTGAGACTCTTCACCTGACTGACCCTGGTCTCCCTATTCCTTACCTGAGAGTCTACACCTGACTGTCCCTGGTATCCCTGTTTCTTACCTGAGACTCTTCACCTGACTGTCCCTGGTCTCCCTGTTCCTTACCTGAGACTCTTCACCTGACTGTCCCTGGTCTCCCTGTTCCTTACTTGAGACTTCACCTGACTGTCCCTGGTCTCCCTGTTCCTTACCTGAGAGTCTACACCTGACTGTCCCTGGTCTCCCTGTTCCTCAGTTCTTTCTGTCTCCTTGGCCTGTGACATAGTTAATACTTCCATAAGCACCCAATCTTATACAGATGTTACCAAATTGTCTTGAGAACTATGAGAACTTATTGTACTTACTTGGCATTTTCGTGTACTCACAAAGGATCTTATGTCTGTTTTTCTTTTCTCTGTCATTAATAAGGGGTTCAAAAGTTTAGCTTCACTTTGAGTTTTGAGCACACCATTTTATACACCACCTCCTAACTGTTGATAATCTTTACCCTAAAAAGTATATTTAGAAATACTTTGAACATTCCCTGAGTAACTAATGGGCATCAGTGTTTACTGTTCTCTGGTGCTGGTGCTAATTATAACTCACTACACTGATGAGATGGTATTTACTCTCATCATAACTGCCTCTGGGACGGATCCAGCACTGCTAAATTATTAGATTTGCATTGTTTTAACATTACAAGTGTAATAGATCTAACGAATAATCAGTAATGACCTCTTAAGTGATTGTGTTCATGTGGGCTGACAGAATAAGGCAACAGATTTGATGGATGCAAGCGTGGATGTACAAAGCATGGAGAGTGATAAAGGGGTTAGTGAATGGAGGGCATGGAGGAAGGGGGGTGTACAAAGATGAATAGGGCCCCTGAGAGTCATGGCACAACTGGAGGTTGTTTGTTTATAAATTACATTTATGTTTCAAATATGTTCCGTATTTACAAAAGAAAACAATCAAACATGCTTTTGAATACAGATGGTCCATTAATTAGGAATTGTGAGTTATCAACATGCAGGACATTTGATATTGAATACATATACATATATGAAATGTAACTTTTTCATCCAACTCCCTCTGACTGCTGTCCTTTGGGACAAAAAAAAGCCGGCACTCTCTGTAGTCGTCACAGCTGAAAAATAGCTGTCTGGTCTTTAATGGGAGAACAGTGACAGGTGCTACTTCAAACAGACTGTTGGATGTTTTTTTCTGAGATGAATAACTGAACAGAAACCATGTGGGGGGTGCAAGTTATGGTCACCCCTGCTGATCCACGGTTCAATTCAATTTCAATTCAATTTTATTTATATTTCTTCACATATACTGTACTAGACATGCAGAGGAAACAAAAGTTCATTTCTCACCATCGCCATAGTGAAGAAGACAAAAAAAGTATAAGATACAGAACAGATAAGACATTCCTACCACAGAGTAAAAAACAAAAACGGATGGGGACATTTTTAACACTAAGACAGTAAAGGGAAACTATATTTCAAGACAAGATGACAAGATAAAAACAAAAGAATGTCATGGTATGATGTGTTGTGTGTGTGTAGTACATAAATATGTGCAAAAATGCAACAGTGCAGCAGTAACTTTGGAGTCTAGATTTTTTGTGCAAAAACATGATATGTGGGGTGGGGTGGGGGGTTCAGTTTCCTGAAAACCTGGTGGATAAAGCTGTTTGCTATAATTAATGTGACTAGGCAGCTAGCTCATTATGTATAATGATAACTTCCCCACGTTGAGTCCAGCTTACAAAGCTCCGATTTCTGAACTGATTTTCTAAAAAGGAAGAAACAACGTAAACATGATATAAATGAATGATATACGATATAAACTTAAAAGAAGGATGCAAGGTGGCTCGCTCATTTGCTACTCTCATCATTAGCACCGGAAAAAAAGCAATGTGTTCAATTCAGAATGTCATTAATGTTAATAATTAAGGTTATTGACTATTTCTCCATAAGGACACTGTCACATTTCTCACATCTGGTATATTACGACATACAGTATGTAAACTGCATACAGTGTATATGACTTTCTCATACATTATGTCTCCAGAAGACGTGAAACGTTTTTATTAATAGCAAAAATAAGCGCCAGAGAAGAAGAACCAGAAGCTCCCTAACTCCCCATCGTCACACTGAGGACTAGGATTCATCAGTTTTGTGTCATGTTTTTCATTACTTTTTTTCATTTAAGTGCCCTAAAGCTTATAAATTACAATAAATTATTCATTTCATAACAAAAGATGTTTTTTTTCTAGTGCTACACCATTGATTTAAAAGGCATCAATGCTTTTAGATATAATTGGTCTATTTAAGTTATTTTAAAGGTCCGATATGTTATGTATTTACTGTAATAAATACAAGAATTACCCCAATATGTCTTTAGATATTAAGGAAACATGCTAAGTTGAAATACTTTTTCCTGACAAAAATGCTAATGGCAGTATTTTCTCCTTTTGAAATTTTTGAAAGTGGCGTAATGTCTGTCTGTGTTTGGGCCTGTGTGTTATCAGCTGCCCAGTGTGACTGCCAGGCCGGGTTGCCAGATACAGTGAGGAAAATAAGTATTTGAACACCCTGCTATTTTGCAAGTTCTCCCACTTAGAAATCACGGAGGGGTCTGAAATTGTCATCGTAGGTGCATGTCCACTGTGAGAGACATAATCTAAAAAAGAAATCCAGAAATCACAATGTATGATTTTTTAACTATTTATTTGTAGGATACAGCTGCAAATTTCAGACCCCTCCATGTTTTCTAAGTGGGAGAATTTGCTGAATAGCAGGGTGTTCCAATACTTATTTTCCTCACTGTATATCTGTAAAATATGTAAACCCAGTGGCTACAAACCATCGGGATCAACACAGAGAGATTCTACATGACATTAAATAAACGGCATATTTCTAACAAACCCCATGTAAATATTGTAGATGTATTTGAAAGATGTAGTCAGCTTAAAGCCCAAAAGGACGTTGAGTTGGCCAATTTCCTCTTGAACAGGTAGGCATTGGCTTCAGGTTAATTTAACACAGCTACAAGGAAATTTTATGTCATTTCAACATTATTGTAGCTGCTCACGTTGAGTTATATAGCCACAGCTGTTTCCAACACGCAGCCTTTTCAGAGGCCGTAGCCGACAAATGTGACTTATTTTAACCCTCATGATGTCCTTGGGTCTAATTGACCCATTAACCTATATCAATGTTCTTTTTAATTCCCCAAAATAACATGATTGATTCCACACAATGCTCTTTGCCAAGTACAAATCTCTACTTTCATTAATTTTGGGGGCGTCTTATTCAATTTTATAGCATTTGGAAAAAAAAAATTGAAATTGTTTGGGAATGGTATTGAGTAAAAGTTGACATATTCCAGTCTGTAATTATCCATTAACATCCATTCCTTTAATTTTAGTCTAAATAATTCCTAATTTCTGCTTTTCTAACTCAAACATTAGGTATAATTTCCTATAAATGAGGTTTATTAACCATAAATTCCAAAAATAACTGTAAACTACAGTTAATAAGTTAATATTATGTAGTGTTAAACGTCAAAAAAGTGAGGAAATTACCTTTGAGTTAGAAAAGCAGAAATTAGGAATTATTGAGACTAAAATGAAAGGAATGGATGTTGATGATAATCACAGACTGGAATATGTCAACTTTTACTCAATACTATTTCAAAAACACTTCCATTTGTTTTTCAAATACTATAAAATTGAATAAGACGCCCCCAAAATGAATGAAAGTAGAGATTTGTACTTGCCAAAGAGCGTTGGGTGGAATCAATCATGTTATTTTGGGTAACATTGATATAGGAAAACGGCTCAATTTGACCCGAGGGCAACATGGGGCCTAAAGAATAAATATATCTTCGCTGTCATGGGCCCATTATCACACACATATGGAATCTCCAATCTATGTGCTCTTGTGTCCTGATGCAAGTGTCATTATAATGAGTTGGGAAGGCAAACTGATTAATAATAAAGCTTTTAAAAACAACTACCTAACTAAAATGTTTTAACTGATATATGTAATACAATATGTGACTTTGGTTCATTTTTTAAACCTGTCAATGCACTTCTACTCCGCTGAGGTACAATACATTGCTTGAGAGAAACACAAACACAGAAGCTGAAAATATCTTCAATGATGGTATTGCCGACATCATTCCTACCACATTAGTTGATACCAAAGTATTCACACACCACAGTGCCAACAGCTAATCTTACATTTCCACTCCATGTGGTTTTTGTTTAACTAGGCTGTTGCCAGGACAGAACTGTTTACATGGTTCCACTGCCCCCCCTCTCCCCACCCGCTCCTCTGTCCATGGCTGGAATGCTAATGGTCTTAGAGGAGAATAGATAATGACTGGGGCTGTATAAAATAATCCTGATCACTTAAACTATTACATTCTGTGGATATTTTGCCAAATATATAACAAGCACTATTGGACGCAAATACCAGGCAAACGTATCAAATTACATGTAATATGAAAGGTGTCACTAGTGACAAACTCAGAAAGAGTTATCATTAACGACACAGTTCCCCTCAGCTCTACAGACCATGTTAGCATTTTGAAGCTTTTTATTTTGGTGTATTGGCCTTTAAACACTCTCATCAACCTTGTTTCCTGAGCACAGCATTTAGCAGCTAAAAAGACAGACATGTTTCTCAGGAGTTGCTGGAGACCAAAACAGAGCTAAAAGTAAAGAGAATATTGGACAATGACCATGAGTCGGACACAAACATGACTCAAAAGAATACTAATGTTGCTCTGTCTGCAGGCTCTGCAAATAGGCAACTGTTTGCTAACATGTTAGCTTTGGCAACTTTATAGGTGGCCAGAATGTGCTGATAATGATGTAGTTAACTTTATTTTGTAGCATCATGACATTGCTTGTAGGGGAGCCCCCTAGCATGTGAAATTATGTTTCACACATACACACACACACTGTATGTTATTGGACAGAGCATGTGTGACGTGACCCATTATTTTGTGGAGATCTGCTAGGAGTCGTCGAGTTGGCCGTTACGATCGCAGCCATCCTGGTTGGGGATGTGAGGATTTTAGAAGAAAGGGAGGAGTGACGGAGGAGTGAGTGAGGAGCATCGTAGACACGCCCTGAAACACCCCCCGCTTTATCGCTGTTTTTAAAAGCAACAAGACCATAATTTTAAAAAAATGAATATCATTCTGTGTTGCAGAAGACTTCAAACTAGCAATTGAGACCATAAAGTCATTATGAAAATGTTTACTGAAGTAATAAACCAAGTTCTCACTGACTTCTACAGAAACCGACCTCCTTTTGCAACAGCATGTGTCGCCCCCTGCTGGAATTCCGATAGAATGCAGGTTTAAAGAGCCCCCCCCCTCTGGAATTAAGATAGAATGCAGGTTTAAAGATGAACTGAACTGAAAAAATAAAAGTTGATAACTTGTTGGTTATGATAACTACAAATAAATTACACTAAAAATTTTAATTAAAAAAATCAATATAGCTTTTTTTTAAGCAACACAAAAATTGCGTTTGTTAGTGTTAGAACGTTGACAATATCAATGACGTCTTACAGCTTACTGTCATGCACTCTCATTTATTGTATCCAAGCACATTATGAATTTTAGGAAATAGACTGCTTATATAGAGTGTGCATTTAGAGAAAATAGAAAAAACATGGTTATGGTCCTGTTAGTTTAAGAAAATACAGGCAGATAAATGGAAAATGTCATTGGACGAATTAATCCAATGGGATCGCTTGTTAACTGCATGTAGGAGAGTTACCCCAGTTTGACCATAGATGCACGGAGGATTCACGAGTTTTGCCGTTTACTTTAGGCAGGTGCAGAGTTGGCGGATTTTTACTATGGAACTAGCAGCTGTTTCTGCATCAACAATGTGCCCTGAGACGGTGAACATCAGCTAGCTTCGGGGTGAGTAGAGGACGTTGGATTCTGTGGTTTAGTTAGCGGCTAGTAAACGTATTATTATCGATCTATGATATCGTCGGAGTCTTGGTTTATTTCTACAGTCTATGGTCGGAGTGCTAGCTTGGGGAGTTTGTCATAAGAGAGCTTCCAACGTATTTAGTTGCTAGCCCTTTCCCTCGGTTGGATCGTTTGGTATCTAGCTTGGTGTTGTCTCAATTTCAAGTAATGCCCAGTGTGTCAGTCTCGGTTTTGTTGTTGCTATAAAGCCGACACGTTGGGCTTTATTTTTGTAAGTGAATATGTTCGTGTTTTGTGTATGTGACAACAACGTTACATCCAGCCCTTTGCCTAGTAGACTTGATAGTATGCTGATAACAGGTAACCATAGCTACCTCTCTGTCCTCTGCCTGCCGTGAGCGTTTCAGCGCCCTGTCTGCGGCAGGTAGCATCGGTGGTGTTACTTGCCGGTGGTTATGGGTCTGCCCTGCACTGGAGCCTGCAGGCCTCAGGTTTCAGTCTGTTGGACTTAACCTCACCAGTGACGCTGTTGTATCAGAAGCACAGCTTTCCAAATAGTCTGTCGCTAAAAAATGCTACAGACTCAAAATCCAGGGGCTGTTGGAGGGCTAGCCCGTTTTAAGGCAGCTAGCTGCTAGCCATGAGTTGAGGACTGTTTTTTTCCTTGTCAAAGGTAGCCTGTGGAAATGTGTCGTAACCCCAGCTGCCTTAGCCCTATACAGTTCCTTACTGCAGCCTGGGGCAATACAGTCTGACCCCCCAAACTTCTTCGTAGTAGATTGTGGAATTCCAACATGGCGGTGCCCATGTAACAAAAACAACACTTTCAACTTGCCATTTTGTCCCTTTTAACAAATTCACTCATTTTAATAATTGTACCAGTGAGAAGAAATAAAATACATCTGTTATATCACCATTATTCAAATTCCAGTTCAGTTCATCTTTAAGGAGTCTCCCCCTGCTGGAATTCAGATAGAAAGCAGGTTTAGGGGGCAGTTCCGCATTTGCAGCACATTGTGTGTGTGTGTGTGTGTGATCTGTCTCCTACCTGATTGCAGGTGCTGATGTCCACTCCCCCTTTCAGATATTCCAAAACCTTGTCGATGTTCCCTGCTCTCGCTGCTCGCAGGAAACTGGTATTACTGTCCGACTAAAAGAAACACAGGAGAAATACATTTTCAGAAATTATCTACTGTCCAATCCATATTTACAATATGTCATTGGGTGTCAATGACGAATGGTAATCACATAATCTAGCCTCTTCGGCAGAATGAGTCACATGAAATGGATAAAAAAAACTCAACTCACAATCTGGAAAACACAACCAACAAGCTGTGGTGTTGGCTCAATAACAGGAGGTTCCACTAAGGGGACTTTTATGTTCAGGTCAGGGCTACAACGTTTGGTCAAAAGTTAGGGCATACAGGATGTGGAACTTTTAAACATTTTAAATTTAGTTTGACAAAGGGATTTAAGGATCCTCAGAGTAGCAGTTACTGAGCTAGTATACCGTGTTTTTGTTGGCCGGCATTGGTCAGTAGGAAAAGTTTTGTACCAATAAATTGTTTGTAATTAATCATGTTATTATGGTGTAGTCCGTGAATGACAAATAGTGTGTTTCTTTTTTCAGAATGTAATATTAAGGTTTTCAAAGCGTAATGTTTTAAATCATTGATATTGAACCTGCACACCATCAAAAACTGGTAGCCTGGGCCCTGGGTATACCATGGTAAATTAGCTTTTAGCTAGGTGCAAAATATATATTGTGCATTGTCCCTGTGAGATAAACAACTAAATAAATAAAAAAAATGGCCTTTATTGTCATTATACACAAGTGCAGTACCTGTGCAACGAGATTTAACGAGATTAACCCTAACCTTTTTACAGTGTCAACACAAAATATAAAACATAAAATATAAAATATAAAATGTAAGTAGTGCAGGAAAAAAAAAAAAATATATATATATATATATACTCTATATAAAGTAGTAGAGAGATAAAGGATTTGTATACACATTATGCAGAAATATATGTTTGTATATGTTTGCTGCATCAAAAGTCCTGAGAATTAAATATTGCACATACTGTATATATGTACATATATCTATGTGTGTGTGTATTTATTACTGGTTAAATACAAAACTGGAATTTTGACTAATTGGTCAATAGCTGCCTTCTAAGGTCTGTTATTTCTGTCCAGCAAACCATTACTTAGTATAAAGGTCAGCTTAAGCTGTATTTAAATGTGTTCTAGAAATATACTTTACTTTATAAATACATGCAGTATATTATATATGTATTTATCTCCGGTGTTAATGCTGGTTATGTAATTAACATGTTTTAATTCTTCTGTGGAGGACTAAAGTCTTAATTGACATTAAGCATTATAAATCATTATTAAAAATAACTGTGTACCCATATTTAGATTTAAAAGGTTTCCATAGTGCACGATAATGTTTGTGTCCGGCGTTGGGAAGGACATGTACTCTGTTTGTTTTTGGAGACTGAGTGAGCTGCAGTTGGAAACAGACCAGGACGATGATTCAGCATTCTCTTGGTGCCTTCACTAAAGCTAAATCCTGGCTTGCATTCAGCTCTCTGCTCCTCCAGTGGAAATACACTGTGTGATGCATATTTTTTACTGCATTCACACTGCGTTACTCCTTCCAACAGGAGGTCAGAGGTCAGATTCAGGAATAGTGTGGCAACACACTGGAGGTGTGCTGAGGAATGGTCTCTCATTGGCTTTCAAGAGCACAGTTTGCGCAATGTTAATTGTTGTTTATTATGTCTTCATTAGCAAACCTTTTCAGTTTTTAGAGTACGTTTGGTGTGTCTTCCCCCATCTCAGTCTGTCACTCAGTCACCCACTGCATTAGTTTCCATAACAAATGCTGATCAGCCCTCATGATGTATGAAATGAGCAGTGACACTGGAGCACTGAAGTCTACAAATAGTCTACTCTGATGTGTGTGGCTGACCTGCAGTCCGCTGCTGTCTGGCTGCTGCAGAGAACTGCATTGCATCACTCACAACCACTACGGCTTTCTGCAACAGAGCAACCCACACCTTGAAGGACTATGCTAATGTTTCTCCACCTATTAGTCCATAATGCACACAGAAAGGTTTTCAAGTTTACAAAACAGTTTACATTTCATACTCCACATAATTCATGCCAATGCACTACAAAAGTCAACTTGCAGAGACTTTAAGTCTGTTAGAATTACATACGCAGGATACATATACACATGCAGTGTGTAAAAATCATTACAATCTGGATTAAGTACTGATCGATAACATTTTGTATCTGCAAGGAATAAAGTCACGCAAACTTTGAGAATGGCAAAAGCTATTTTTTTTATGACAATAATTAATAGTGCCAAAGGAAATTGTAAGCTAATTTGGGAAAATATTAACAAACTCCTTGGTAAAAGTAAGCACACTGCTGATAAAGACCTTGAACTCAAATTTGCTAATGAATTGGTATCAGAGCCTCTCAGCCTAGCAACTAAATTAAATGATTATTTCCAAAGTACCATTGATGAGATCGCACAACTGTTTTCTAACTCTTGTGACTCTCAACAAGATATTGACAATACCGATCCCTATATGGATGCCTTAACTCAAAATTCAAAGTTTAATATTCAAATAATTTCAGAAAATGAAGTACAAAACATAATCTCTGAACTGAAAAGTTCTAAAGCAAGGGATGTGTTTGGATTTGATACCAATCTTCTGAAGCATTATAAATCTTGTATCTTGCTGCCTGTGACCCATCTTATTAATTTATCAATCACGCAGGCAGTCGTCCCTTTGAGTTGGAAGGTGGCAAATGTCATTCCAATATATAAATCTGGTGATAAATCAGATCCTGCTAATTATCGACTTATTAGCATACTTCCTATCTTCTCAAAGATTGCAGAAAAGTGGGTCGCTAACTCTATCATTGCACATCTTAATGATTCCAATCCAGGTTTGCACCCTATGCAGTTCGGATTTCGATCTTTTCACTCAACTGAAACGGCTGTCTGTGTTTTTGTTGAGAAGGTTAAGTCTTATTTAGACAGAAACAGTTATGTTGCAGCTGTTTTTGTTGACTTTAAGCGTGCGATCGACACTGTGAATCACCTTAAGCTCTTGTCTAGACTGTTAACATTTAACTTTAGCAATCAAACTGTTAAATGGATACAGTCTTATCTATCGGATAGAAAACAATGCGTGCAAATAAAGAATAGTTAGTCACCCTATTGTCACTATACACATGGTGTCCCTCAGGGATCAATTCTAGGCCCCCTGTTATTTTCACTTTATGTGAATAATTTGCCCAATGTGTGCAAAAATGTGGACATGATTATGTATGCAGACTAGAGTGCGGATCGGGCCGGATTTTTCTGTCCGAGCCCGGCCCGCGTCCGACAGTGCAGTAACCGAGCCCAACCTGAGCCCGACAGGCATTAAGATATTTCTGTCCAAAATGGCCCTGAAGTTAAAATGCATTTGTTTCTCATACTAATGACACACTGTTTGTTTGTGTGGAAAGCCCGCTTTTATTAAGCAATTGTAGGAAAGCATTCGGAAATGTCAACAGATGAGCGCATCAATGCACAGCTGACTTTCCTTCGTTTTCAATAGTTTTAAAATCTCCTGCGGCCAACTTTTTTTAACATCTTCCATCGTTGCGCTGCCACATGGAGCTTAATAGACGTCTTTCGTTGTCACAGCACACAGGAAGACGGATATTAGGGTAATATTTGACATTTATTTTAAGCTGTTTTAAATTCAAAATGTTCAATGCCTTATCGCGCTGATGTGACCGAGCCCGACCCGAACCCGAGCATCCTTTCTAAAAATCTGTCGAACCTGGCCCGACCCGTTGGGTACCGTCGGGTATCACAAGTTGGTCGGGTCGGGTATCCATCCTCTAATGCAGACGATACGGTAATTTTTACACAAGCCAAAAGTACTGATGATACAGCCCATCAGCTTTCATTGGCTTTAAATGACTTACAAAAATGGCTGAATGACTCATGCCTGTGCCTTAATGTTAAAAAGACTGTATCAATGTTTTTTAGTAAACCTAAAACAATAACCGCTGGAAAAGTTCGCTTGGGTGGACTAAATTGATTAATGTTGAAATTTAAGTATTTGGGAGTAATGATAGACTCGAAATTGTCTTTTAAAAACACGTTAAAAAGTTGTGAAAACAGTAAATGTTAACCACGGAATTTTAGGCAGGTTCGTTGATCATTAACAGATATAGCAGTGATTACATTCCTGCACTCTATGATACTGGCTCATATTGAGTACTGTATCACAAGTTGGTCCTATACGAGTCACGCTGCTATTGAGCCAATCAAAGTATGCTACAAAAGAGCATTGAAAATATTAGACAAGAAACCCTCATCATATCACCATTGCCAAATTTTAGATAAATATAAGCTTTTAAATTTAGTTAATTTCAAATTATTTAAATCAGCCTGTCTAATCTATAAGGTTATACATGGTTTGGCGCCTCCACCACTGAGTGATTTTATTAAACAAAAGTCTAGCAGTGTTGCCGGGACTCGAGTGACTAGAGCCACTATGAGAGGTGATTGTGACTTGGCGTTTAGGCGAACCGCCTTTTCATAGAACGTTCTGTCATATCAGGGAGTGAGCTCCTGGAATAGTATTCCACTATCAGTGAGGGAAAGCACAAGTCTTCCTATTTTTAGGAGTCGTTTAAAAGTGTGGTTGAGGGACACACAAACTTGTGATCATGTCTAGTGAATTTTCATATATCAGATGTAAAACAGAGTTACTGCATTATTAAAAATGTGGGTCAGTGCAATATAGGGTGGTGTTATTTGGGTCAGTGCAATATCAGGTTTGACAGGGCATGTGTAAAATTGTGGTCTGTATAAAATTGTTTCTCTGTATATAGCCTGTGTATAGTGTATTTGTATGTATTTATTATTTTTTTGTTTTTGTGTACCACCAACCTGCCAGGGGTTCTGCAGATGGAAATTAGCCTAAGGCTATAATCTGGCATATTTACATTTGCGAAAATGTTCATTAATATGTATTGTCCCCCTTTTGTAAACAATAAAATTAAAAAAAATAGAAAATTAAAAAAAAATCAGTGCAGACCCAGGCTGTCTTGGAGGCATAGGAAAGATATTAAAACACACATTACACGGCACAGGACTATGGGTACCTGGTCCTCAGATCTCTGCAGGGTAAATCCAGACAGCTAGCTAGACTATCTGTCCAACCTGAGGACTATGGTTACCTGGTCCTCAGACCTCTGCAGGGTAAATCCAGACAGCTAGCTAGACTATCTGTCTAATCTGAGGACTATGGTTACCTGGTGTCAGATCTCTGCAGGGTAAATCCAGACAGCTAGCTAGACTATCTGTCCATTCTGAGGACTATGGTTACCTGGTCCTCAGATCTCTGCAGGGTAAATCCAGACAGCTAGCTAGACTATCTGTCCAATCTGAGGACTATGGTTACCTGGTCCTCAGATCTCTCTGAGGGTAAATCCAGACAGCTAGCTAGACTATCTGTCCAATCTGAGGACTATGGTTACCTGGTCCTCAGATCTCTGCAGGGTAAATCCAGACAGCTAGCTAGACTATCTGTCCAATCTGAGTTTCCTGTTGACGACTAAAACTACTTTTGAACGTACACGTTCCACAAAAACAAGTTCCTTCCTGAGACTATTTAGCAGAGGCACCGGGGCTCTGTCCTGTGCCTAAGACAATTGTGATTGGTTTAAAGAAATGCCAATAAACCAGAGTAAATTTTCTCCCATCCCAGAATGCTGTGTGGACTTGCCAGAACCTCTTCTGCAGTGCTGTGGTCGGAGATAGGTCGGGCATTGCGAGACTATGCACATTCTATTAAGAGCGAGGTGGTCAGCTGGTCCTAGATCTGCTACCGCTCTGTTATGCTTAAGCAGCAACGTCTTGGTCAGAAAAGCCAATGCAGAAGTGTCTTAAAACTGCTCCAAAAAGAAGTCAGTTTCTATAGAAGTCTATGAGAAAATGTCCTTAGTTCTCACTTTATTTATTACCTTAGTAAACATTTTCTTTGAGTTTATGTTCTCAATTGCTAGTCTTCTTCAATGCAGCATTATATTCATTTTGTAAATTATGATCCCATTTATTTTAAAATACGATAAAGCAGGGGAAGCTTTAGGAGAGGCTTAGCAATGCTAACAACGGCACTGTGTAAATTAAAATAGACCTGAACTTGTTTTTGGATGTCCAGGTATTCTTTAGACCCAGAAGCAAACAAGTCATACAATAATGAAACTTAACCCTTAGCATAGAAATGTCCAATGTTTGCCAACTCAGAGGTTGCACACCATTCACTTGGATATTAGAATAGAAAGCAGGAGTAGCAGTAGTTTTTAAACATGATATAGCATGTGTACAGTTTATGTTATCAAACTAATTTCCGTCAGCATAGTTTTTGGATGTATTGACAGCTATATGTAATGAATGGTTTTAAGATAAGGAGAGTAAAGAAAAAATGTTGCAATGTCATATTTCTTTTATACTTCTGCAAAGGACATAAGTACTTTGTTTTCTCTGTACATATATTACACTTTCCTTAACCTTCCAGCCCATATCCAAAATCCTGATTCACTTTTGTTTAAAGTTGACATTATCCCAAATACGACTGAAGTGTGTCCAGGAAGAGTTAATATTCAAATATTTACAATAAGTGTCAAACCAAACAGTAATCATAATACAATATAGGGCTGTCTGTATACTCAGGATAACGAAATTACCCATTGGCTGGAAATGGAAGCATACACATGGCTCATTTTACCCTCAGACTGAATAAGGGACATTATAGATGATTTTGAATATATACCTTCATATGCAGATATTTTGTTTCAATAAGACTTCAGATTTTTTAGTGCTACAGTATTTCATGTTTGGGAAGACCTCAAATTCCATAAAGGTCACTATGCCTCCTCACAGCTATAGCAAATGGCTCTATTGCATAACTTCTAGAGATGTTAAAAGGTTGAGAGACCACACCATTGGTCAATATTTCTGCAGTTAGCCCTGAAATATTAATATTAAAATGTATTGATATATATTGGTTTAGATCCATAACCAAGGCGGGTGAGCAGATATGGCCAATCAACACGGTCAAATACCTTCTACGAATCAAGGGAGAGTACAGCCGTGTCCTTTGCCCGCCTCTCTGGATGTGTAAAATCTTGAGCACTCGTAAGACATTTTGGTCTTTTCCCACCACGCGAGACTGTCCCAAAGCCTGGGAAGACTTGTTCAAGCAGCCCCATGCATGTTCTCACAGGGTTAGCATTGTTTTCTAGCAGCACTGCACCAAGCAGCCATTACCACAGTCAAGCCTGTCTGAAAATATCCTCCCATTCCCTCCAGAGCTGCCGAGTCACATTATGCAAGACCTTGAACTAATCATCATTCTGCAACTGGCGGGTTGCTATAGTGACACATGGACCAACAAGACTCTGAGACAAGTGGGCCTTTGAATGGAATACACTTAACATTTGAGAGAAAGGGAGAATTGTGACAGCCAGGTTCCTACAGAAATGTTTCATAACTCCTGGTTACAAGGACTTTGTCAGTCGCTCTCGTTGATGGGGAAGTGTTGTAAAAGCCTACAGTTCCATAAAGGTCATGGTTGGGGTGAGTCTGCAATAAATAGGAACAGAAATAAAATATAAAAGTCAATAAGTCAACTTCTACTTTCACCACGGTTAAACAGGTACACTTTAGAAGAGAACAAAATAACCCCAATATCACTAACTAAATCATATGTATCTTTTCTATGTGTCCATTCAAAAACAATATGTTGCTTCTTATGTTTCTTCTTGAGTCTAGACATTACTTCATGACTAAATTACACCTGGCTGCCAAGCATGACAAAGCCCGGCCCTGAAGCTCGTTGTCCACAACACTACATCAAACATTCATTTACAAAGTCACTGTGCACGCCGAGCTTTATCAATAATGCAAACCAATCCCTCACACCCCTACACACATACTGTGAAGGACCAGTGCCCAGGCTGGGAGCATCCTAGCCCCTCCCAGTTACCACGGAGACGAGCACTGCCATCTCTGTAGGTAACCATGGCAACAGAGCTAGCAAAGTAAGCACATGAAGGGCATTGCTTCCTTTAGAACTGTCTACTAACATCAGCGTGTCATTCACATGCGAGTCATACTCTGCACATACTGTGCACACTACTCTGGTGTTAACACATGCATTATGTTGAGTGGGTGCATGTGATCATGCCTGAACACATTAACTTGTGTCATGTGTCTATGCTATCAGATTGGATGTTGCTAGCCATTGGGATCAGCCAGACCGCATGTGGGCACAGTGTGGAGAATTTTTCATGTTCCCATTGTTCCTTCCAAAGGGGAAGAGGAGGAAACATATCTGGAGATATGTGGCTTGTGAAAAATGGGTCCAATATTTACTTTTTTGACTATGGGACAAAAGAATCGGTCATAATCATGTTCACTTCTCTCATTATAACTAATACACTCAGGACACGCCGTTAGATAGATAGATAGATAGATAGATAGATAGATAGATAGATAGATAAGAAGGAAATTGTAGGCATCCAGTAGCAAGACAACCATGACACAACAAACACATATACACACATATCACACATACCTAAAAAAAAAAATTTAAATTAAAATAAAAATAAAAATTAAATATTAAAACCACTCACAGAAATGCAATGACCATGATAAGGTGAGATACTATGGTAGACTGTGTGTAATGATGATGCAAAAGTGAACAGAGCAGGGATTGAACAGTGCAGTAGATCATGATTAAATATTGACTATGACTATAAAATATAAACATATTACGATGTAGATGTAATGACCGTTGTCCAGGTTATGTATGAGGGCTAATATAGCCAATAAGAAAATAAGCTTAGCGATACGGCAGCCAGAAGACCTCTCATTCTCATTCAGTCTCACCACCAGTGTCTAGACCCCATCAGGGGGGTATCCTACATCACTCACGGCTTCTCGACCCCCCTTTAAATGACGACTTCACAGTTGGAATTTGATTTTGAATTTTTATTGTTCACATCAATAATAAATTGTCCACTCAAAATGAGGTTTCTCTTTGAATTATGTGTACTAGGGGCATTGATGTGACAAGTCAGGTAGCCAGGGTTTTTTACCTGCTACACAGACTCTGTCTTTGTAGTCTATATTGGCGATGTTTCATTTCCGATAATATCCGATTTGAAAATGCCAAGTTGCGTATGCAGAGTTTGGGTGCATAATATATATTAACTGGTAATAATTGAATTAACTGGATCGTTTAACAGGATTATGGATACACGTTGACCTGATGTAATGCAGCACAACCCTCAAATGATAAAGTTGCTCTGTGTTTGCTGGATGTCTAAACGTAGAGAAGAGGAAAAGATATGTCACAATTATGTATCTGTCAGCTTGTTTTAGACTTTATTTGCCCTGTAGTGTGTAGTACTCAACCAAAACCATGGCAAAGAGTCAATATGCCATATACATTCACTCAGAGAGACAGGCTCACTGTAATAAATGACCAAGTAAGTAACTCTTTTGCCTTGGTTAGGTCAGCTCTTAGAGCTTAGCTCTGTTTTTTTCACTGCTATGCTGTTATATTGACTTTTCTCTTAGTGTTTCTCCTCTCTTTCATCCCATCAGATGAGAGAAGCTCAGGATCACCGCCTACTACACAGTGGCCAATTACAGCCATCTGGACCCTACAGTGACTGTCACTGAGTTACATCAGGTTACACATACATTTTGACAAGGGAAATTAAATAAAATCATACAAGTAGTTTAGCACGTAACTCATAAACTATGAATAATGTCAACAGGTTTGTATGTTATCATTTTCAGGCTACTCTAAAAAGGATTCTTCCTGTCAAGCCAGGTTCATTCCAACTCTGGTTGGGACAACACATATCCAGTGTGCCACTCAGGTAATATCAGACCATTCTGATGTATGATTTTAAAATTAAAGGCATAAATGTCCAAGTAAAGCTATATTTGGAATATTCATCAGGTTGTTAATTAAAGCCATTTGTACCTAGCTATGAGAAGTTAAGCCCTGTTATTCGTATGCACTAATGTATGCATCACATTGATTACTGCTGTATGAGACCACTGTGGTCCACATAAAGGACCGTCATCGTGGTGCCCTGTGCCCGGCTCAAAGTCACCTTTTGTCAGCTAAACTCAACTAACAATGGCCGCCGATATGACCGACAATTCACGCTGCTCTGTAGCTGTCGTCACATGACGCAGTTGCCTGATTCCATAGGATATCATACCAATTGGTGTGCATAAAATTTCATATGATATAAGAACCCGTTCATGAGAACAAGTTGAGACATGGAGTTAAAATAACTTCAAGGACACAAACACCAGTCCCCAGAGTAACAAACCTATGTTTTGGGACCCATCCACCACCCTTGACCTCCTGGGGCTTATGGTAATGAACACATGGAATCTGACACACACATGTTTGATATTTGAATATTAACACGTCCAGCAGTTCCAGAGCAACTATAACATGTATTTGGAGTCATATCTGTGTCCACATGAAGAATATTAGTCAATTATTTACTTTCCTTTTAGCTCTGGTTTGGCCACCAAGTCCTGTGAAAAATATTTGCCTCTTTAGCTGCTAAATGCTCAAATAATTTGCTGTAGGTGTTAGCCAAACTGTTCCAAAGAACCTCTGGACAACAAGTGTAAAATGTTAGGAAATGTTTGATTGGCAGTAGCTTTCCAAAGTTGCAGCTGGATTCACACCGAACGATTTCTTTTGAAATTGCAGAGTAGGTTGAAAGAAAAACAGTATTCTATAATGATTATCATTAGTATGCAGTACATACTGTATGAAATTAGCATGTAGTAGGGGCTTGGGACACTCAAATCTTTTGGTGGACCATTCGTACATATAGCTATGAAAAGTAATGTACTGTAATTTGTATTCCACGTATTTGTTACTGTCAGCCAGGGTGACTGCTGCTGTATAAGACGTGTATGGAGGAAGTTCATGTCCCGGAAGAAGTTAAGGAGAAAACACAAGACTTTCATCCAGGAAATGGGTGTTGGTGTCCTGGGAGTACTGAGTAAGACTAAGTACTAAGACTGTAATGAGTCTTGCAATGCCTGCAGCGGCATGTTGCTTAAGTCATTATATTGCTCTTCAAATTAACCACAAGAGTCCACATGCTACTGTGCAGGGATACTTTAGGAGCAAAAATTTCACACTGGCCTTTAAAAGGTGAGGAGGGGTGACAATACCCCACCCCAACCCACACACACTTACACACACACAAGCTCCTCAAACCCTAAACACCTGAATTATGTATCTATACACAATTACAATATATAGATATAGATATAGCGAGTTGGGTTGTGAACTGGTTCAAGTCCTAAAGCAGTGTGGATTGGTAGCTGGAGAGATGCCACTTCACCTCCTGGGCACTGCCAGGTGCTCTTAAGCAAGGCACCCACCCCCCCCCACCCCCACCCCCCGGCAGTCCACTCACTCTGACATCTCTCCATTTGAGCATGAATAGGTCCTGGGCATGTGTGTGTTTTTCAGGCCTGTGTGTAGTGATGCTAACAAAAACAGAGTGTAAGTTGTAATTTCCCCACTGGGGATCAATAAACAGTATACATTATTATTGCAAATAATACCTGGTAATGCCTATTGCGAGACACCAATCAGTATTGATTGTGAAGTCAGAATAATAAGTCCAGAAGCAGTGGACCCATGCTTTCAGTGACAACAGAAAAATGTATCAGCTTAGTGACAGACGGAGAGAACAGTCCTGTCATCAAGATTGTGACTGAAATGAAAATCACTGCAGATTTAAAAGAGAGAGCTGACACTGCCTTAAAGTTTCTGCTTTAAAAAAAGTTACTCACAACCTTTTTTTATCTGTACAAAACTACACTAAATGAAAAAGAACACTTCAGGGGTGTCGTAGTTCTCGAGTGCCCTGCCAGTATAGGCTCTTACCAGCATCATTGGAGGCTGCACAGGAAAATGCTCCACACAGTAGAAGTCTGGCAAAGCATTCTGGCCCAGGTTAGACAGGCTCCCGGCAGTCCTCAGGGCCTTGTCCGAGCCACACACCTTACACATGGCCGCATTGCCCATGCTGCCCAGTCTATCCCATCAGAACGTAAAGGAATCTAAGTGAGTGCCTCTAATCAGTACGATAATCTACTCCCGCTCCCCTCCCCCTAAAAAGCTTTACCATCCATGGGGGGGGCGACCCCATCAGTCCCAGGCAAAGCTCACTTCCCTTTGGCCTCAGCAGCGCTCCTGTCTCTTACTACTGCCAGCACAGTCTGCTCTTACTCAATGCTAATTCCAACTCCCTGACCATTGACCAACACCCCCCTAACCCGGCTATTTTTACACCCACCAGCCAAGCTATGCATGTGGAGGGAAAGCAGAGAGAGGGTGGTCGGCATAGGGCGGCATGCCAAAACAGGAGGGGCTGGGAGGGGGCATCACAGACACTAAGCAAGGACTAATATGTCAAATCACACACTTTAAACTAAAATGTTACATTGGCCTGGAAAACAGGGGCAAATAAAGATGTATCAAATAGCATCTGGATAGATCTGGACAGATACTACTGATTTAAAAGGGCTGAACTCGAAATACTACAAACAGCGGTCAGTGTAACCAGCCTCCATGCGACCTTTTCCTAAATGCCTTTACACTGACTGTAAACTAAGCCATCCTTTTAACTGCATGCTTGCTGAACACCTGCTCTCCTGATCTCCAAAAGTGTACTGTTTGGAAAAATAAGAGTGGCTTTGTCCTAGGGCTGGGCAATATATCGATGTTGTATCGATATTGCGATATGAGACTAGATATTGTCTTAAATTTTGGATATATCGTAATATGGTTAATTGATGTCTTTACCTGGTTTTACAGGCTGCATTACAGTAAAGTGATGTCATTTTCTGAGCTTACCAGATTGTTCTAGCTGTTCTTTTATTTACCTTTACCAGAGGTGGGTAGAGTAGCCAAAAATTGTACTCAAGTAAAAGTACTGTTACTTCAGAATAATATGACTCTCCTCGTCCCTCCTCGTCTGTGCCTGCATTGCCGACGGTTGATTCTGACATCTTTGTTTTGCTACGACTGTCAAGCTAACGCGGTGGGATAAAAACAATGACTCGTAAAATACCACAGAGGTAAAAAGAAAAGTAAGGAGCTCATTGTAGCCTAATGTAGCGGAGTAAGAGTACAGCTTCTTCTTCACTAATCTACTCAAGTAAAATTAAAGGTATAGTGATTTAAAACTACTCCTAGAAGTACAATTTTTTCAAAAACTTACTCAAGTAAATGTAACGGAGTAAATGTAACTCGTTACTACCCACTTCTGACCTTTACCCACTAAGTCATTAAATCATTTCTGGAGAATATTTATCTAAAATCTCATTGAGTAAATAACATTTTGTCAAAGCACCAATAGTACTGTACAACATCGCGCAATATCAACATCAAGGTATTTGGTCAAGAATATCGTGATATTTGATTTTATCGCCCAGCCCTACTTTGTCCTTTAGTAAGAACATTACAGAAGGCAACACTGAATATTTTTTTCCAATAAGTATGGCATAAGTCTTGGATTGTTATGGCAAGTCTGATGGACTATATACTGATTCAATGTACAAATATAAATATGAGTACTGGTGGTCATTGTAAGAGTTGACTCCCACCATTGACCCCTACCGCTTTCTTACCGTTTTCACGTTTTTTTTCCCCCCATGTCATGGACTGTGTAATGGAAGCAGACACGGTGATAAGCTAATGCAGATCTGTGTCAGACTGGAGCCCCAGAGCAGAGCTGTATTGATTCAGTTGGACTGAATAAAAATTATAGTCACACAGACCTTTTCATGGCAATTGATTTGTTCCCAGAATTAAAGGTATGCTGTGTAATAGAAGCTTCAGACGTCGCTTCATGTCAGTGAACGTCTAATCCACAGTCAGAGGCTGTTTATTCACTGTCTGATGACATCAGGGACGTAAATGTCCCCATTCTCTTTGCACTCTTCTAGGTCAAGACACAATACACTCACTGTTTAAAATATCGTCGCAACAATTCTCATTCACTGAATATGTTAGCCTCGTTAGAAAGACATCTCATTGTTGAGTCACAGAAACCACACGAGAAAGCAGCATGAATGAATGAATATAAACTTCTCACAACAAGCACATAGTCATCACATTTCCCATTTGGGACAAAATCACAAGCTTTGTAGTTGCGGATACTTTTTTTTACAAGAACTGAAAACCATTTATCCAATTAAAAAAAAAAACCTCAAATCATATGTACATTATAAACTTTATCAGTTCTTGGGCAGCACCGTTAAAAGACCATTGCAAGCAAGAGCCATCAATTTCTTTGCATCCTAAAGAGAAACATACAGTATGTCCTAGCCTTCGGTATAATGGCAACCAAACCTCTTCTCTCAGACTGGGCCTATTATGGGTGTTATGTCACTCTAAAAAACACACTTTTAGCGTGTATAAAGCATATTTTCACATGTAAATCAATAAATAATGTGTTTATTTCAACCAAAAGTTGAGTTGTGATGGCTGTAAAAGTGGAAAGATGACCCAAAACGGCTTTTCATAGTTTTGTTTCTGTCGACTTGTATAGTGTATTTTACAATACCAAAATTACTGTTTGTTTATATGGAGTCTGGTGGGTTGAGCAAATGTAATTTTGTGGTGTTTTTTAAGTTTAAAATAGGATCTTACTCTTTAACAGAAAGGTCGACCTGCTTAGAAATCATTTCCATAATGTTGTCAGACACTTAGAATATTAGTTAATTAATATCTAAGCCTGTCAGCATCAAAACAAGCACTTTTGCCTCAATGCCCTCCAAACCACTTTCAACTAATCTTCTACACCCCTGCACCACTATGTCCATGGAATAAGTAGCTACTCATTTAATGCCTGTGTCTTATTAGGTTGCATTTAAAAAGGTTGTAAATCTGGTTATTTAACCCTTGTGTTGCCCTTCTGAGTCAAAAACTGACAAAAATTTGACATTTTGTCAGTTTTTCTGACTTTGAATTCATGGTCAATAACCCTCATTATTTTGACTAATAGCTAAGACCAGAGGAACGTACAGATGAGTTTCGTCAGGAATGAAAGTGATCAAGTGATTGTATGGAATCCAATCAAGTTTTTGTGGTAATTTGGTTAAAAAGAAACCCATATTTCAGATATAGACATTTTTTAAAGGGTTCCAATTTGACCCGAGGACAACAGGAGGGTTAAGTGGACCGTAGCACACCATTGTCAACTTTATTCAAATAAAACGTAATTTCCCACAATATAGCGGCTAGGGAAAATGCTGAGTGGCTAGTAGCCTTGGAAAACCACAAGCCCCAGTGGCTGGTGAGCTAAAAAGTTAATGTCAAGCCCTGGTTAGTGCTATTTTCAAAACTTGATTAGTTAACTTAACACTTCCATGCTAGCAGCCACAATCTACAATTACTTTGTACACACACACCACTGTAGTTTAGCTCCATACTGTGTATTGCACACAACTAGGCCTGGCATTCCACTGCTCTGTCCCCGAACGGTTTTAGTTTCATTAACCTTTTCCTGGATGTAATCTCCTCCTCTCTAAACAGCCATCATCTGCCGAAACACTCATTCAATTAGTGTCCTGAACTAATCAGGCCATGGGTGTGTGTGTGTGTGTGTGTGTGTGTGGATGAAAGAGACAAAGGTCAAACTTGGCTTTGTACTAGTAGGCAATAGAATTTCTTCAACTCATCACCAGTTTAAACAATGGCTCCACAATGCCCAGAGAAACCCCCCACTCCTCTCCCCTCCCCTCCCATCCCACCCCCTGCCCCGCCTCTGTGGGTCGGTAATCCACTGGGCGGGGCAGGCATGGACAACAAACCCTTTTAATCTGTGATCGACCATATGGCTCACTGGCTGCAGGAGTGGATGGGGGGGTATTGTATGGCTTAATGCTCCTGCTGTGGGGGGAAATGGGATGTGTGTGTGTGTGTACAATAGTTGTATGAAAGGATTTATGCGTGTGTGTGTACAGTAGTTGTATTAAAGGATTTTAATGGCAGGGGAAAGGGAGGAGAAATGCCATGGTTGGGGTTGGGGAAGCAGCTAAATGCAAACAAAGAGTGTAACAAATCCTGTTTGGATTTATCTCTTCATTTTAGATAAGAGAACCAAACTAGACACGTTTATTTTCAAAGTTTCCTACTGTGAATGCATAAGAGTTCAACTAGACACAATGCTAACATAAGACTACCAGCCAAAGCTAACGCTAGTTTAAAGCTGGGCTAGTGCACAAGTTCAGTATCAGAGACTTGTAATGCAGCAGGGGGTGCAGCAGTTATGCAGGCAAACACAAATCTGGGATTTATTATTTAAAACATGTATTAAGCACATCACTGCCACATGTAAATACATGTATTAATCAGTATTAGGTACACTCAGCAGGCTCCAGTATAATATGCTATGTGATGAGTAAAAGAAAACATGAATTACAGAAGTTTGAGGCTAAGTTGCTATGGAAACACAGATTTGGAAGAGATTCATGCATGGGTTATGCGTTTGCTACAAAATAAGAGAGAATGTCTTCTTCTGTGTCAAACCCTATCGAGACTGCGATGTGTGACCGTCATAAACCTCGAGAGTGACAGAGGAGCGACACGTGGCTGTCTCGGTTTTCCCAAAAGGTGCAATAGAAAATTTAATTGAACCATTTTGAATTTCCACCATGAATAGGAAAGATAACAGAGCTAGTAAAAAGCTTCTGAAGAACTTATTTACACCTGGTATTAAAAGTTAAGTTATCTAGATAATAGTCATTGGCAGACCTAGGAAGGAAATTGTATGTTAACACCACAACCATGTAAATGGAGTTAACTGTTGACACAATACAGTAACATCAGCTATTTAAATTAGCTGGATACATGGTTACACCTCATTATCTCCAAATTCCCCCTAAAAATGAGTGTCCATTAAAACAAAAAGTAGCTAAATCTTGACTTCCACGAAAAGAGGCAGATAGATCTCAAGCTAAGCTCCTTTGGGTGATCTTTCCCCTTGCATAACTAAGCCACACCATCATCTGCTATATACTGCACTGCACTCCCAACTTGAGACCACATCACTGTAGCATAGTGGTCTGATGTGTTCTGTGTCCTATAGTGCCATAGCAACCAGATTATAGGTGCTCTAATCCAGGATTTTGCCAAGCCCAGTTCAGCATTGACAGTGGTACATGGTCAGCATCCACATACAGTCAGCGGTGTGTGTGTGTGTGTATATGTGTGTGTGGTGTGTGTGGTGTGTGTGTGTGTGTGTGTGTGTGTGTGGGGGGAGTTGTGTGTGAACATCCAAATCCACAACAATGAGTTGTCTGTTGGGGACAAGCACATGTTCTTCTGAGGTTTAACTCATTAACGTATTTGTCAATCAAGGGAAATGCTGCAGAAATGAATTTAATCATTACCAGTTACCAGAAAAGATTACTGTAGTCGAACGATTGAGATACAGTGACAGGCTGTAAACACAGACAGGGGTGTAGACACATGGAGGCAGTGATTAACATTTCCCCCCTGTATTGCATCAGCTGAGCACCCAGCTGTGGACTGAGATTAGATGTAAAAACAGACAGGCGAGTGGTTTTGCCAGCAGCTAAATAATGTAATGCTCTGAAAGGGGGGCGGGAGGCTCAGAGCAGCATCCAAACCAACCCAGATGGAATGGCCTATATGAAAAAAGAAAACATTTTAATATAGTAAACTGTCCTAGTGAGGGAGCTAGAGCAGGCTGTCACGCCCTGATTTTTGACTCAGAGGCCAAAGTTCAACTAATTTGAGCTTTGCTGTTAATATACAGACATGTACATGTATACTTGACATTTAGCAGAGGTGGAGGCTTCGGGTGTGTCAATGGAAGAAAAGTTCTTTCTATTTGTCTCTCAGCTGTATGCTGTGCTTAGTATGGTTTAGACTTGGAATGTAACAAATTACAATTACTGTAATCGAGTAGTTTTTCTGGGTACTTTCACTTGTTGTCTTGTAATTTTTCACTTTTACATAAGTAGTTTTTTTTAAAGTATTGTACCCTTTGCTACATTTGAAATCACATCTGTTACTGAGTAACAAAAATAATATTTAAATGGAATGTGTTTACAGTATATAGAGTTTTTCTAGTCTTAACGACTACTTAAAGCACTTTTACATAGTACAGGAACCATTCACCATTCACACACATTTACACTCCAATGGGGCAGCATCGGGGGCAAGTCGGGGTTCAGTGTCTTGCCCAATGACCAGGGCTGTAGTACTCTAGTCCGGTCTTGGACTTGAGTCCGGACTCAAGACCGTTTTCCTATGGTTTTGGACTTGTCTCGGACTCGCTGGTATCTGGACCCGGACTTGTGTCGGTCTCGGCCACTGGTCTTGCCAAAAATGGCTTTTGGTCCCGACCGAGTCCAGGTGTCTTTATTATGTGTATTTGAATATGTTTATTATGTCTTTTCTAAACTACATCTGGAGTAAAGCAATATTGTCATTTAGTTGCCTACTGTAGCAGTATGATTTCTAATGCTGCTATTATAAGGTATCATCATATGTCATTCTGTTTTCTTTAGATTAGATTATATATAATATATAATAATTAGATTATATATAAGGAATATAGGCTATACTTACAAAACCTGGGTGTAGTGACACTGTTTTTGCCCAAAATTATTGTCTTGATAATTTTATGCATGAGACTTTTTTCTGTCCTGGACTCGATCTTGACTCCGACTCAAACTTTTTTGGACTCTTGGAGTCCAAAAAAGTTTTTTGAAGGCTTGACTTGGTCTCGAATAGTCCTGGTCTTGGACTTGTCTTGAACTGGACAGCCCTGCCAAGGACACTGGACACTGACGTGGGACTGCAAGGACCTTTTCAGGACTGCTGCTCTGTGTCAAACTAAAATTGAAAGCCGCTTTGGGTCCATCAAATTCACAAAAGACTGCGATGTAGTTCATTTACATTAAAAAGTATAAAAATGAAAGTTCATGAACGTAATAGTGCTTTTTACTTACAGTCCGTAGAATATATGTTATTGTATCCACGGTGTTGGCCACATGTGAAGTCAAAAGTGATCCAAATAGTTTACACCCCCCCCACATCTGGCCAATCACTGCAGGAAGTGGGTATGATTGTCTGTACTGTACTGTAACTGTAATCCAGGACGATCTGTGTGTGTGTGTGTGTGTGTGTGTGTGTCTGTTATATATCACTGACCAATTGGAAATGTATGCCTAATTACATTAATTCAAAAAAGTACCATATCCACACACACACAGTCAACGTTTCATGTGTGTGCTCCTCTTAGCCAGTGCTGCACACATACTAAAAAGAGCTGGAAAGGTGTGTAGTGTGTTAGAGTACCCACTAATGAGTCACACATACAGTGTGTGTGTGTGTGTGTGTGCGCCTGGCAAGCCATTTCTACAGGATTATTGGTCCATTTGTGTCCCTCTCCATGCTTTTCTTACAGCTTTTACATAACGCTGTAATAAATAGTGTGAAAAAAACCCATTAAGAATCACTTTCATATTTTATTTTGTATCTGCAAACTGCATATCAAGCCTAATAAAAGCTCTGAAAATGTTCCAGCTGAGGTTGATTTACTCAGAACTTTGTAAAAGGTTAATACTTAAATGCACAATGTCAAACATGACCATAAAAAAAAAAAAAGACAAAAATGGCAAATGGATTATTACTGCTCTGGGGCCCTACAGCGGATTAGTACTACACCGTCACTCTCCTGTTATACTTCAGATGGAGAAAGGGAATGAAAGAGCCAAAGAAAAGAGACACTAGGCGGTGAGGGGGGGGGTATGTTATTGTTCAATTCATTATAATTAGGCTCTGTAAGGAGAATCATAACAACTCTTCTGGGTGAGTCTGACAAGTGATTAAATATGAAATGTGAGAGCCAAAGACGTTTTTAAGATTTTAAGTTTCCAGTTGAAAAGCTGGGTCTGTAGTCAAGGCAACTGCCTCTGAGAAGTTCCATGTGCCTGCAGTCAACCTGATGTAGAGATTCTTTCTCTTCAAACACAACAGAACGTTCCACTGCAGATGAAATGGAACATTCTTTGATGTATTACATACATTTATTTTCAGAATGTTTCTGCCTTCAGACAGGAAATGGAGAGAGAGAGACCGAGAGAGCAAGAGGTCAAAATGCAATAAAGGCCTCTAACCACAACCTAGTCACGCTTTCCTAGACCAACCACACGCTGCGGAACGGAGGGGGGTCTGGCCTGACAACAACAAAAGGGGGAGGCAACGGACATTGGTGAAAAAGTCATGCAGCTGGCGGAATTTCCTCCAAATCACAATATGCATCACAACCACTAGGCCAGCATGTAATACTACCTTAGGAAAGGTATAAATATAACTAACTCTTACTCTTTAATCCTCAGGGCAGATGGTAGGTAAATGCTTGCTCTTGGGGGAATTACTAGAGCTGTTGGGTCCATGTAAATTATAGAGCGGTCTAGACCTACTCTATCTGTGAAGTGTCTTGAGATATGAATTGTTATGAATTGATACTATAAATAAAATTGAATTGAATTGAATCCCGGACCGATTAAAGCTGTGCTGCTTTAAAGGAGAAACAAACTGAATCATTGTGGTATGGAGACGAAATCTTCGGTAAGTGAAAGTGACTGGCCGATATTTACTATAAAACCTTACACATACGGAAAGAGACAGAGACAATGGGATACATTTGCTTTACTCAACTTCAGGACAGATTAAAGGTGAATTTCACAGCTGAGCAGCATCTACTGCAGTTGGAGATGGCAGAGAGAGGGGGGGAAGGGGAGGAAAAACAGAGAGAAGGAGGGAGTGTGATGGTGAACATGATCGAGAGAAAGAGATAACAAAGAAGGTGAAGGGTAGCCTCCTTGCAGCATTCTGGCTGTATTATACCTGCAGAGGACATGCACTTGTCCAGATTGTACTCCAGTGCAAGGGAAGACAAAGAGAGACAGACTAAACTAGCTCACATAACAGTGTCTACATTCAAATGCATGAAGAGTCTTACTTTAGATCTGTCAGATAACAAGAAGAACTGGGAGCTGAAAAATAAAAAAAGGAGAGACAGATGGTCTGGACAACAGATGAAATAATGGGTATATCATCTTAATCTGCACTGGCTGCATAGATCTCTATGAACAATGTGTAAATGGGGTTTAAAATGTTGGCTGCATCTTTCACCACATGTCAGCATGGACATCATTTTAAATGTCTCCTGCAATATCAGCTGTCCTGAGGTCACATGAGGTGCACTCCCGGCTAAAACACATGTGTGTAGCGAATGTGTTTCCCATCCATGACATGTTGATGTAGAGCCCTGCTTTACTTCTTTGATTCTACCAGAACAGAAAATATTGGGAAAAATATTAGTCGCTAGGAATATTACCATGGCGAAAGACAGTGAGATTACACGTGACAGAGTAACACATACTATAAGTATCTGAGGATATTTTGGAACTTATGTTTTAAACTGAAATGTCATTTTTAAACTGAAATAGTTATGACAGATAATCTAGCTTGTCCTTAGCTGTAACCTAAAAACACACTTAGGCCTGAGAAGTTAGCTCAGCTAACCAATGTAACTATGAGCTAGTTAACAAACTAGCAGGCTAATTTTAGAAAGCAGCTAAATTGACTCACTAGAGTGTGGTCTAGACCAATTCTATCTGTAAAGTGTCCTGAGAGAACTTATGTTATGATTTGACATAAAATAAATGATAATAATGCATTGAATTGAATTGAAGTTAGTGATAGATGGTATAAAGTCATTAACTGAAAAACTAACCAAGTATGTTCTATAGTGTTGAAATGATCAATGATGGTCAAGTGGCTACAGTCAACTGTTACTGTAGTAATACTTTAAATGATCAAATAAAGGCCAAGAATTATAATAATTGAATGAGATTCATCAAAAATCATTCCATGTTTGGAGTGGACATGGCATCCTACCGAAGAGGATAATGGCCACATGTGATCACGTGTATCTGGAGTCTCTTTTTATTATAGACCTTAGTGGTCCCCTAATACTGTATCTGAAGTCTCTTTTATATAGACCTTAGTGGTCCCCTAATACTGTATCTGAAGTCTCTTTATATAGACCTTAGTGGTCCCCTAATACTGTATCTGAAGTCTCTTTTATATAGACCTTAGTGGTCCCCTAATACTGTATCTGAAGTCTCTTTTATATAGACCTTAGTGGTCCCTAATACTGTATCTGAAGTCTTTTTATATAGACCTTAGTGGTCCCTAATACTGTATCTGAAGTCTCTTTTATATAGACCTTAGTGGTCCCTAATACTGTATCTGAAGTCTTTTTTTATATAGACCTTAGTGGTCCCCAATACTGTATCTGAAGTCTCTTTTATATAGACCTTAGTGGTCCCCTAATACTGTATCTGAAGTCTCTTTTATATAGACCTTAGTGGTCCCTAATACTGTATCTGAAGTCTTTTTATATAGACCTTAGTGGTCCCTAATACTGTATCTGAAGTCTTTTTATATAGACCTTAGTGGTCCCCAATACTGTATCTGAAGTCTCTTTTATATAGACCTTAGTGGTCCCCTAATACTGTATCTGAAGTCTCTTTATATAGACCTTAGTGGTCCCTAATACTGTATCTGAAGTCTCTTTATATAGACCTTAGTGGTCCCCTAATACTGTATCTGAAGTCTCTTTTATATAGACCTTAGTGGTCCCCTAATACTGTATCTGAAATCTGTTTTATATAGACCTTAGTGGTCCCCTAATACTGTATCTGAAGTCTTTTTATATAGACCTTAGTGGTCCCCAATACTGTATCTGAAGTCTTTTATATAGACCTTAGTGGTCCCCTAATACTGTATCTGAAGTCTCTTTATATAGACCTTAGTGGTCCCCAATACTGTATCTGAAGTCTCTTTTATATAGACCTTAGTGGTCCCCAATACTGTATCTGAAGTCTCTTTTATATAGACCTTAGTGGTCCCCTAATACTGTATCTGAAGTCTCTTTCATATAGACCTTAGTGGTCCCCTAATACTGTATCTGAAGTCTCTTTATATAGACCTTAGTGGTCCCCTAATACTGTATCTGAAGTCTCTTTTATATAGACCTTAGTGATCCCCTAATACTGTATCTGAAGTCTCTTTATATAGACCTTAGTAGTCCCCTAATACTGTATCTGAAGTCTCTTTATATAGACCTTAGTGGTCCCTAATACTGTATCTGAAGTCTGTTTTATATAGACCTTAGTGGTCCCCTAATACTGTATCTGAAGTCTTTTATATAGACCTTAGTGGTCCCTAATACTGTATCTGAAGTCTCTTTTATATAGACCTTAGTGGTCCCTAATACTGTATCTGAAGTCTGTTTTATATAGACCTTAGTGGTCCCCTAATACTGTATCTGAAGTCTTTTATATAGACCTTAGTGGTCCCTAATACTGTATCTGAAGTCTCTTTTATATAGACCTTAGTGGTCCCCTAATACTGTATCTGAAGTCTGTTTTATATAGACCTTAGTGGTCCCCTAATACTGTATCTGAAGTCTCTTTTATATAGACCTTAGTGGTCCCCTAATACTGTATCTGAAGTCTGTTTTATATAGACCTTAGTGGTCCCCTAATACTGTATCTGAAGTCTCTTTTATATAGACCTTAGTGGTCCCCTAATACTGTATCTGAAGTCTCTTTTATATAGACTTTAGTGGTCCCTAATACTGTATCTGAAGTCTGTTTTATATAGACCTTAGTGGTCCCTAATACTGTATCTGAAGTCTCTTTTATATAGACCTTAGTGGTCCCCTAATACTGTATCTGAAGTCTCTTTATATAGACCTTAGTGGTCCCCCTAATACTGTATCTGAAGTCTCTTTTATATAGACCTTAGTGGTCCCCTAATACTGTATCTGAAGTCTCTTTATATAGACCTTAGTGGTCCCCTAATACTGTATCTGAAGTCTCTTTATATAGACCTTAGTGGTCCCCCTAATACTGTATCTGAAGTCTCTTTATATAGACCTTAGTGGTCCCCTAATACTGTATCTGAAGTCTCTTTTATATAGACCTTAGTGGTCCCTAATACTGTATCTGAAGTCTCTTTTATATAGACCTTAGTGGTCCCTAATACTGTATCTGAAGTCTCTTTATATAGACCTTAGTGGTCCCCTAATACTGTATCTGAAGTCTCTTTTATATAGACCTTAGTGGTCCCCTAATACTGTATCTGAAGTCTCTTTATATAGACCTTAGTGGTCCCCTAATACTGTATCTGAAGTCTCTTTTATATAGACCTTAGTGGTCCCCTAATACTGTATCTGAAGTCTCTTTTATATAGACCTTAGTGGTCCCCTAATACTGTATCTGAAGTCTCTTTTATATAGACCTTAGTGGTCCCTAATACTGTATCTGAAGTCTGTTTTATATAGACCTTAGTGGTCCCCTAATACTGTATCTGAAGTCTTTTATATAGACCTTAGTGGTCCCTAATACTGTATCTGAAGTCTCTTTTATATAGACCTTAGTGGTCCCTAATACTGTATCTGAAGTCTGTTTTATATAGACCTTAGTGGTCCCCTAATACTGTATCTGAAGTCTTTTATATAGACCTTAGTGGTCCCTAATACTGTATCTGAAGTCTCTTTTATATAGACCTTAGTGGTCCCCTAATACTGTATCTGAAGTCTGTTTTATATAGACCTTAGTGGTCCCCTAATACTGTATCTGAAGTCTTTTATATAGACCTTAGTGGTCCCCTAATACTGTATCTGAAGTCTCTTTATATAGACCTTAGTGGTCCCTAATACTGTATCTGAAGTCTGTTTTATATAGACCTTAGTGGTCCCCTAATACTGTATCTGAAGTCTTTTATATAGACCTTAGTGGTCCCTAATACTGTATCTGAAGTCTCTTTTATATAGACCTTAGTGGTCCCTAATACTGTATCTGAAGTCTGTTTTATATAGACCTTAGTGGTCCCCTAATACTGTATCTGAAGTCTTTTATATAGACCTTAGTGGTCCCTAATACTGTATCTGAAGTCTCTTTTATATAGACCTTAGTGGTCCCCTAATACTGTATCTGAAGTCTGTTTTATATAGACCTTAGTGGTCCCTAATACTGTATCTGAAGTCTCTTTTATATAGACTTTAGTGGTCCCTAATACTGTATCTGAAGTCTGTTTTATATAGACCTTAGTGGTCCCTAATACTGTATCTGAAGTCTCTTTTATATAGACCTTAGTGGTCCCCTAATACTGTATCTGAAGTCTCTTTATATAGACCTTAGTGGTCCCCTAATACTGTATCTGAAGTCTCTTTTATATAGACCTTAGTGGTCCCCTAATACTGTATCTGAAGTCTCTTTATATAGACCTTAGTGGTCCCCTAATACTGTATCTGAAGTCTCTTTATATAGACCTTAGTGGTCCCCTAATACTGTATCTGAAGTCTCTTTATATAGACCTTAGTGGTCCCCTAATACTGTATCTGAAGTCTCTTTTATATAGACCTTAGTGGTCCCTAATACTGTATCTGAAGTCTCTTTTATATAGACCTTAGTGGTCCCTAATACTGTATCTGAAGTCTCTTTATATAGACCTTAGTGGTCCCCTAATACTGTATCTGAAGTCTCTTTTATATAGACCTTAGTGGTCCCCTAATACTGTATCTGAAGTCTCTTTATATAGACCTTAGTGGTCCCCTAATACTGTATCTGAAGTCTCTTTTATATAGACCTTAGTGGTCCCCTAATACTGTATCTGAAGTCTCTTTTTATATAGACCTTAGTGGTCCCCTAATACTGTATCTGAAGTCTCTTTATATAGACCTTAGTGGTCCCCTAATACTGTATCTGAAGTCTCTTTATATAGACCTTAGTGGTCCCCTAATACTGTATCTGAAGTCTCTTTTATAGACCTTAGTGGTCCCTAATACTGTATCTGAAGTCTCTTTATATAGACCTTAGTGGTCCCCTAATACTGTATCTGAAGTCTCTTTATATAGACCTTAGTGGTCCCCTAATACTGTATCTGAAGTCTCTTTTATATAGACCTTAGTGGTCCCCTAATACTGTATCTGAAGTCTCTTTATATAGACCTTAGTGGTCCCCTAATACTGTATCTGAAGTCTCTTTATATAGACCTTAGTGGTCCCCTAATACTGTATCTGAAGTCTCTTTATATAGACCTTAGTGGTCCCCTAATACTGTATCTGAAGTCTCTTTATATAGACCTTAGTGGTCCCTAATACTGTATCTGAAGTCTCTTTATATAGACCTTAGTGGTCCCTAATACTGTATCTGAAGTCTTACACCTATCTCCATTTCTAGCCACTGGGGGACCACAGGCAGGCTGGAGGAACTCATATTAATGTTTAAAAACATAAAAAAGTTAAATTTTCTTGAGGTAAATTTTGTTGCAAATAGCTAAAAAGAAAGTGTCTTCTACAAAACTTACAACTTAAAACTTACCAACATACATTAGTGCGCTATGGAAGCCCTGCAAAGCAAGGTGGTGTGGGCAATGTTGGCCAAACGTTTCTCTCCCCAGTACAAGATGTTATCTTTATTCTTAATTCCCTTTGTGTTGTAGCACAACTTTCTTAACTCTCAAAACTGCCTTAATATGCCTTCAAGTTATGTCCTATGTAGGAGATATATTCTCCTGAAAAACATTAAGATAGTATAATATCAATAAACTTTGGCCAACATTGCCTGCAATATTTTTTTAACCTTGACTTTTGAAAACAAGATGATGCATCTGAAGGGGTTTATCCTGATAATTATACAAAAAAATTACATTTTGAGCAACAGAAACAAAGTCAAAAATCTTGTATTGGAAAATAGAGCATTTAAAGACTCGGGCCACCAGATGATACCTTAGCATGAAACAGATGCATTCGAACACACAGACCATGTTTTAGATGAATTTTCCCTGCAGCCATGATGACACATTTGAGAGGAAATACAATAATAAGTTCACATGTTGCATGTATTTCATAACAACATTAGCCATGCATTGTCCATGCCAAGCCCTCTGATATCCACTAAGTACCATTTACATGGGGTTAATAGATTCCAGCAGGGCCTGACCACTGGTGATAAAACTGGTTAGCAGTGTGGGTGTTTATGTGATGTAAATGTCTGCCCTCCGGCCCTGCAAGACAATCCACCGAAATGAATCTATAATCACTTTTAGGTGTGTGTGTGTGTGTGTGTGTGTGTGTGTGTGTGGACAGGCAGACCAATAATCCCATGTGATAATCCTGCGTGCAGTGCAGTGCATGAAGGGGACAGAGAAAACACTAACAACACAACAGCTCTTCATCCAAACACATACAAAGGTCAGGTATAGGCTTTAGTTTGGAAAGATGTTATTTTGATGCCAAATGATGTTCTGTATCAGAACCATTACCCATCACTTAGTCTGCATCAACGGAAGTACATTTCCAGGATAAAGCTTCAAGATAGAATGATTGCAAAGATTCAGCAATACACTGGCAAAAGCAAATTAGGATTAACCAAGTATCCGCTAATTTAAATAGCTTGCGTATTGTGTGAACAGTTAAACTTCATTTAAAAAAATTTGAGGGTTGGAGATGTATCTAATGACAGATGTCAGCTGTTAAACTCAGATTGGATAATGTTCCCAAATATGCTTTTCTAATATCATCCTACAGGGGCAGGAGCTCAGTTTGTAGGGAGTTGGGTTGGGAACCGGGGAGTTGCGGTTCAAGTCCCAGTCTGGCCCAAAGTATGGAGTGTGGATTGGTAGCTGGAGATGCCACTTCACCTCCTGGGCACTGCCAGCTGCTCTTGAGCAAGACCCCCTCCCCGCCTCAACTGCTCAGGGTACTGGCAACCAACTCACTCTCCATTTGAGCATGAATAGGCTCTGAGCGTGTGTGTGTGTGTGTGTGTGTGTGTGTGTGTGTGTGTGTGTGTGTGTGTGTGTGTGTGTGTATTTCAGGCCTGTGTGTAGTTTTTGATTACTAATAAGTGTAAATTGTAATTTCCCCACTGGGGATCAATAAATGGTATTATTATCCTCAATTTCACCTTCACACAATGCCAGCATGTGTTATATGAAGCTGACACTCTGTTACAAATGTGTCTGAAATCAGAAAGGCTACTTCAGTTTTATGAAATATCGCAATCCACACACAGGCATCCTCTTTTACCCTCCGAGTGTGAGTTAGCCACTTTCACTATTTGGCATATTCTGGCATAGCCCACAATAGCCAGGCAGAATGAAATAAATCCATCAATAAGAAAAACAATGCCAATTTCTTCATGTGCAGCCTATGTAAAACTATCATTGTTATAGTATCTTTACACCATGGCTACGGGTAGTTTGATATTTGGATTGCTTGGAAGGTGTGCATTAACTTTTAGAAACCGGACAGTTTAAGCAGACACTATGACGTACCTATTTGTTTGCAGTTCTACATGAATGCACCGGTAGGCATTGACAGAAAGCCAGCCAGGGTTGGCTATTGAGTCAAACAACTCCTTCTTTGCGTTGAGTATTTCTTCGATGCTGCACCATACATTATAATCATATAGAATGTACAACTTGACTTGCAAGTTCTAACACCCCAACAAGATTTCCTCTTGCCATCCTCCATTTCCACTACATAGTACAGTAGTATGCAGTGATCCGAGCTAAAAACCTCCTAACGGTCTCTTTTTGTTAGAATATGACAGGGATGCCTATTCCCTCCACGCTTCTTTTACCACCATCAAAATAAATTCAGCAATTAACATAACTTTCCCAACAGTGCGATGAAAAATACCTGTGTGTATCCAGTGTATCCAAAAACAGCATGTACTGTTATTGTTGAAGCCATTACACTGATTTTTGTTTTATACCTCTTCACATGCATGCCATTTATAATAGCTGACACCTATATTCAAATGATGCTGATCATAAACTCTTTATCCTGTTGATGTGATATTGATGATGATGATGACATCAGGGGGTGTTAATTCTATATGCCGAGCTCACCTGGCACAGGTGGAGGTGTTTGTGTGACTAGATTTTTCAACCGCATTTTGTGAGACAAATGTTTATGTTTAAAACAAGTTTATTTATGTTGCTGTTGCAGTTATGCAATAAAGAAACGGATCATTGTGACACTACAAACGATTGCGTGTTGATTTACGGAGCGCTCCTACTGTTATCCTGTACATAATCGTGCAAATACACTCCCTAAAATGGTCTGTTAGAGTGAAGCCTTCAATGTAACATCACTCATCATCTCTCAGCACTACACTCACCAATACAACCACAGCAGTAGGATGTTGTGTTTAGATGGGTCCATGAGCAAATAGGAAAAATACACAGTGCGCAGCCTAGCAATGCACCAGAGACTGCTATGCGTAGGTGCATCTACAGTGACACGAGCAGAGGTATTTGTAGAAATTACCCTATACAAGGAGTGTGTTTTTATGAAGGTGGGAGTTGGAACACTGATTGAGTGATTGATGACTTGTACACTGGTCATTTATACAACTGTGACAGAATGAGGAGTGGAATGAAGGAGGGATAGAGGAAGATTCTTCAGCAGTGTACATGATGGCATGAGAACAGGGATCAAGCAGGGTGCAATCACTACGGTCGTGTTCTGATGGAATCACAGCTTACTGGGATTTGTGATTCTTGTGTTTTTTGCGGGTGACAATAGGCTGATGGCAGTGATCACAGAACACAGTTCAATGGTCTTCAGTGTTAATAGAGTGCTAACCAAAAGTGTTTCCATACCGTCCCTTTACACTCTTTTTAACACGCCAGATGTTTTGTTACACAGACCCATGTGAGAAGCCGTCACCTGGCAAGTGATTGAATGAACCATCTGTCTATCACATCACGCACCTAACCACGCCTGTAGCTGCCTGTAGGTCCTCACCAGACACCAATTGGTTTGGTTCACTGCTGTTCAAACACACATGCATCACTTGAAGCCTGACTAGATGGATATTTGTGTGATAAGTGATCCTGCGAATCACGTGATCGCAAGATATCGCAAAAATCCAGCTGCCTTGCATGGCAATTGCTGAATACCAGTAGACGAAGTAGAAATAGTAATTAGGACACAGTTTCTGTTCCGCAAACTCTTCCGCATTCCTTGATAATGGACTCTGATAGAGTCTTCTCCATTTGGCAAAGGTGAAGTGACTTTGATGATGACAAGGTGAAGGGATGACTGGAAGTGGGATGAAGTAACCAGTAAAACACTGATTGGTCACATAGAGCGGGGAAGGGATGAATAGGTGGGTGATTCCAGTGAGTCTGCCCGGTACCTTGCGCTTGCGTTCAGCCCGTTCCCGGGAACGCCTCTTCCTTTCTTTAGCTTTCTCTAGAGCCTTCAGGTCCGGAGGTGGATCCATCTCGGACCTGGCCTTCTTAATGTGAGCCGCGGCATGAGCCATGGCTGCCCTTTCACCGCTCCCACGCAAATAAAACTAGCTTTTAAATCACTTTCAGTAATCCTCCGAATGCTTGTCTCACTGGCAAAGATGCCAGTCATCCAAGGAAATAAGCCCCCACCTTGCAAGGTGACTTTCTTTTTATGCCAAAGCACAAATCACCACAGGAAGATGACAGTGGGAAAAGGATGGAGGTAGAGCAGATATCCTGGTCCTCTAAGCCACCAGCTCTCTCCACTTATGCAGAGTGTGAGTGCTTGTAAAGCCTCCCTCCCCGCTGCCAGGGTAACTGCATCTGAGACAGGAATAGAGAGAGAGAGAGAAGAGGGGAGGGCCAGTACACGCCACCAAGAGTACGATAGGAGACCAATGGTAAGGCAAAGAAGCCTTTCAGAGACAGAGAGGCAAGGAGTAAGCTCCTCCCCTCCCTTTACCGCTCTGTAGAGGTAGCTGCGGATGCATTGGGAACCTGGGAAGTCTCTGATATAGACTCGCCAAATACATGACTTCCCCACTCATCATGTGGGGAAGGGGTAGGGGTGTGTGGGGATTATAGAAAGCAGGGTGAGGGAGGAGCTGGAGGAAACCATTTGTGGGAGGGGATACATGCATCCGTGACTGTTCTGGAAAAACAGCAAGGGCTGTACCACACTTACTGAAGTCAAAGGGGGGAAACCTGGACTCCAATCAGTGTCTTTAGCCTTCCCTGTTAGCAAGTCTGAAGTGGTACAATCTGCACCATACACACACTCACAAAAATACACACAGAAAAACACACAAGTCATTTTTTCCTCCAGGACTTTAGCTTTAAGTCATGAAAATTCTCAAACTGAATGACACTGTAAATTCGGGAAAAAGGGTTGAGGTATAGGATTTGTACCTGGCTGCGGCAAAAACATGATATCTAAACATGCTAACCATTGCTATTTGCAAATATTACAGATTTTTGTCAAGTGTCTAGATTGTATGACACAGTAAAGGGCACAGAACCCTCTTCATGACCCAAAATCAAATGTACCAGGACCTCCAACACCTCTATATAATACATCCTGTAATACAGAAGCGATGAATATGACTGAGGGCTCTCTTCTGCAGCACTGACTTGAGAAATAACGCTGCAATGCTGCTGTGCATCATCCCACACAACCCCTGTCCATGGTGCTGTACTACAATGCTGCCTGTGTATTCTAGGCACCCCTGAAGGGCAGCAGAGGATACCTATCCAGTGTTACCCTGTATTTCTAGCACTACCAGCATTCTTGGTCAAGGAATGCAGTGGAAATATATTCACTGGCATTATCAGCTCTCAGTTCAGGCAGCCTTTGAATATAACATACCCAGCCAACCATAATCTATATTCACACTACATCCATATCCAGCACTAAATAGAGTCCTCATTTAACAGGAAGACATGTTTATCTTTTCCTTGGCCTCACCCTTTTTTGCTTTTTAATACCTTGGCGCCACCTCATGGCCTGGCACAACATTACAATTCAGAAAAAGGTGGATAGCCAGACCTAATGTGGAGTCTGGGCGTGTGGCCTCGACCAACTGCCTCGTTTGTTTACTTTGCTCGTTGGAAAGCTATGATGTTTCTCTCTGATGGGTAGGCCAAGAAAGGGGAGGTAACCTTGCCCCTTATCCATCTGAGCTTCATTTTCTCAAAGGCAGAGCAGGATACCCAGGGCTCGGTTTACACCTATCACCATTTCTAGCCACTGGGGGGCCATAGGCAGGCTGGGGGAACACATATTAATGTCAAATAAACGCATAAAGTGAAATTTTCATACCTTGGGACCTTTAAAAAATAGAGAATGCAGAACAAGGCTTCAGTTAAACGTCTCTAACATGTAAACAAAGCTCTTTTTTCCTTTTGAAAGCAAATGTTCAATCTGCCACTGCAGTCCCAGTTTAACCTGCAGTAGAAGTAGAAAAACAGGTGCCTTTGGTAAGTCTGCCTGGTGACTAATCTTGTCCAGAGCTTCACAAACTGAGAGGGTGTGCACTATATCAGTAATCCCCAGAGGGTCTCAGAGATTAAAGGACCTCCAGCTGCTTCTACCTTCTGCAATCCTCACTTCTGAGGCATACAATATGCAAACAGTGCTCGCGTCCTGAGGAGTGCGACCTGTGAGCCCTGTAGGCTCGGGGTTAGATAGCTCAAGTAATTAGTTCAGAGAAGGATGGAGTGAGGGATAGCCAAGAAAGGCGATTAGGAGAGGGATGTCACCATGTTATGTCATTTATACAGCAGGAGTCAATTCTAAACCCAAAGAGCAAAAAAATGAAAAATTTTGTTTCGTGCTTAGATCGTGTTTTATCTGCGACTTGGAGCTGTATGTGAGAATAAATAAATTGACAAGTGGTAGTATGTCTGTATCCGATGAGATTAGTAATGATTTGCCCTGGTGGAATCATGTTGTCTCAACTACAACTGTGCAGACATACACACATAAATTCACAGTCTGACTACTAAATGTGCTCATCCGAGCATTACAATCAATACACCAATCAGGAGCAGGCACAGCTGTCTGATGCTGAAGACAATACCTATAACAATGCCCCGGTCACCACGTCTCTCCCTGTCCATTTAGACTTACCCAGAAGAAGAGAAAGACAAAAAATAATCAGTTACTATGCACTGGATGATTTGTGATACACACAAAGGACCTGCATTTCAGTAAATTCAAAAATAATTTGATGATAAATGCAATTGGATTGTTCTACACTAATGGATGACCCAGATTTCTATTTTAGATTTTAGAAATCTTATTTTCTAGGCAAAGAACTGCATTTCCCAGCAGCCACATTGTTGTGATTGCTTTTTTTACACAAACCTAGGGTCCCTTAATTGACCTTAATTCAGAAACCACAACTATTTCAACATCCTAAGATCCTCTGCTGGTACACTCACTTAATGAAGACCAGATCACCAGACACTGACAACATCCGCTGTCTGTGAGCCCCAAACCAAAAATACTCCAAGCATCCACTGGGAAGACGCCAAAGGACAAGAGCGAGACCTCAAGGAGGACATCAGACACACGCACCATCTTTGAACAGAGACAGAAGTTCTGATGTTCCCGCGGTATAAAGCAACCTGAGAATAAAGTACTCCATTGTACACAGTACAAGTACTCCATTGGCTTATAAGGGCCGCCACATGTGAATGAAAGCTCTTAGTGGTGACATAAAGGGCAACTACCATTTTTTTTAACCTGGACCCTCTTTTCCTATGTTTTTGTGTCTAAGAGACTGATGGGAACACCAATTTTTGACATGGGTCCAGTATAAGAGATCTCTGCAGTCGGCAGCGGGGAAACAAGCTACAATGGAAGTTAATAGGACAATTGTCCAGCTTCTTTTTACCTTCATAAAAGTGCTTGTTTTAATGCTGACAGGCTCAGATTAATATTCTAAGTGTCTGACAACATTATGGAAAGGATTTCTAAGGAGGCTGACCTTTCTGTTAAAGAGTAAGATCCTTTTTTAACCCTTGTGTGGTCTTCCTGTTGACCATGCAACCGGTCTGAACTTTTCTGACATTCAGGCCGTCTTTATCAACCTTTTTGTTGCATTTCCTGATGCCTTTGTTACATTTTGGGATTTGGGTGATTTGAACATGAGGGTTATGATCTATCCAGTTTCAGTTTTGCATTTGTGTTGCAAAGCCAATAGCGCCGATATCACAGAACATCTTTACATCTCAGATGAACTAACACACCAGACGGAGAGACGCCCCAGAGGGCCTCTAACATGCCAGAGGGGCTTGCTTTACTGGGGTGTCCCTCGGGTGCAGAGCAGACAAAGACACACTGCTAACCTGGCCCCGCCCTAGCCTCTGCAACACCATTATTAACACATTCATTATTACAGATCTGCGATTCCTTCTCCAAAATCTGCATTTTAAAGTGATTACAAACATATGTGACATGTAGAGTGTTATCTGTTTCCATTGTGTCTGTCTGTGTAATGTATCGCATCCTCATTTAAACACAACCCCTCAATTCTGAAATGCTAGCATGGGGGATCCTGCATCACCGTTGGGGGTTGGGGATAGTGTGTGTGTGTGTGTGTGTGTGTGTGTGTGTGTGTGTGTGTGTGTGCGACAGAGTCTTTATCGCCACTGCCAAAAAGGGTTAGCCCAATAACTGCGCTGCTGCCCAGATTGAGCTGTAATGTGTGTCGGTATACTGTCAGCCAGATAGTGTCAACACACAACAATAAAGCAATTTAACTCACCAGTTCCAGTTTCTCCCGGTGGTCTGATGGGACCCCAGGGACAAATGGAGCTCAGTGTGATGAGGCATCATGTTACCACTCCAACTGTCTATCACTCAGTGTGTCAGTCATGATATTACAAAATGATCCCGTCGTATATTGTTGCTGCTGTTGACACCATTTATAGGAAATTATCCCTAATGTTTGAGTTAGAAAAGCAGAAATTAGGAATTATTGAGACTAAAATTAAAGGAATGGATGTTGATGGATAATCAAAGAGTGGAATATGTCAACTTTTACTCAATACTATTTCAAAAACACTTCACTTGTTTTTTTTCAAATGCTATCAAATTGAATAAGACGCCCCAAAATTAATGAAAGTAGAGATTTGTACTTGGCAAAGAGCGTTGGTGGAATCAATCATGTTATTTTGGGTAAAAAGAACATTGATATAAGAAAACGGGTCAATTTGACCTGAGAAGTTATTAAGAAAGTTTGTGAGGTGAGGTCAGGTATAAGACTAGTATCTTATATGTTTTTCTACATGTGTTTTATATAATTTGAGCCTGCGGTGTAAAAGACAAATTTCAAGTGTTTCTTATGTCATCATATTTTAAAAGATGGTGCTTTGGGTTAAAACACAGACCCCGTTAAGTAGTCCTCCCGGGACATGAACACCTGTTTCCTGGTGAAAGTCTTGTGTTTTCTCCTTAACTTCTCCAGGACATGAACACCTGTTTCCTGGTGAAAGTCTTGTGTTTTCTCCTTAACTTCTCCAGGACATGAACACCTGTTTCCTGGTGAAAGTCTTGTGTTTTCTCCTTAACTTCTCCAGGACATGAACACCTGTTTCCTGGTGAAAGTCTTGTGTTTTCTCCTTAACTTCTAAAGGACATGAGAATTGCATTTTTTGCTGTTTTCAAAATAGTCTTTTGCGCCGAATAAAATGTTTTAAGGTCACAATTTAACTTTGTAGCTGGTTGGCTTGGTTTCAGGCTCAAAACCCCTTGTATAAACATTTAATGAACGTCAACGGAGATATTGAATGGGAGAAGATAATTCCGGAACCGGAGCTGTTTTAAAGCTCTATATCAACAACAGAGTACCAATTTTATTAAGAATACAAACACATTATCTTTTTGATATCAAGTTTTAGGCCTCTACTGACACTTGATCGGGTCAGTGCCATAATAAAACAGCAATTCACAATGCATTTTTTAATTCTATGCAAAGCTTGATAACCATGGGTTTAAAACCAAGCATAGTAGCACTCCTACCACAGTGGTGGCTCCATCACCCATTGCCTAGCAACAAGGGTGTGGGGCGTAGTCACTGGCGACAGTGGAACAAATTAAGATAAAAAACAGGCTCTCCATGGTGTTTTGTGTGTGTGTGTGCGTGCGTGTGTGTGCATGTGCATGTGTGTGTGTGCGTTTGCATGTGTCTGTGTGTGTGTGTGTGTGTGTGTGTGTGTGTGTTGTGTTGGATAACCCAGTCCCTTGGGTCTCATCCTTACCTAATGAGCTCACATACTAACACACACACACGCAAATGAGAGGTTGTACTGTGTGTGTGTGTGTGTGTGTGTGTGTCTGTGTGTGTGTGTGTGACATGTGTCATATGTCATGAAATGAACCATTGAGTGTCTTCATTTCAATGATAGTGGACACAATAAGGCAAGGAAGTAGAGAGAGAGAGAGAGAGAGAGAGAGAGAGAGAGAGAGAGAGAGAGAGAGAGAGAGAGAGAGAGAGAGCAACAAAGAGCTGGCGTGGAGGGGGGAGTTAATTCATCAGCGCCCCACCTGCCCGTGCTACATGAGAATGTCCCTTAGGCCATAATGACATCATCTATAGCTGCTTCACGCATTATTCATCTTTATACACACACACACACACACACACACACACTTTTTGCACATGCCAGTTTCTGCTCTAATTCGACGTTAGTGCATTAGAGGGCAGTGTGCAAATAATAAAACTTCAATGGAGAACAAACACACACACACACACACACACACACACACACACGGTTATACGCAGCTACCGAAATCTGCCTATACTACAGGTGGAGTGTTGTTACCCCCTTCCCTCCCAAGATATACTGTAAAACAGCATATACAAATGTTATGATTTTTATCATATCATCATCAACAACACTAATTGACACAAACCAGTTATGTGCAAATGAAAGCAGCTGAAACGTCAGAAACAACATTTGACAGGACAATATCAAGAGAGTTAGCATTAGCATCCAATCACAGTTAACCCCTCTGGGCTGGTCTCTGGAACTGAATTTGACCAACAGTGTTATATATGTATTGTAGTCCTGTTTCCTTTAGTATTGCACTGTTAAAAAGTTGTAGAGTTCGAGATTTCCTAACTGTTAGTATTTAATTGATTATTTATTGAGTATTTAATTTAATTGATCAAGCTCCACAAACACTGGATCCTACATTAGCATTAATGTTTGCCCCTCCATGCTTGGTAAATAATAGGGATGAGCGAGTACAACATCTGTATCTGTATCTGTTAACCACATGAATTATCTGTATCTGTATCTGTACTCGGATTGGGCGGGGCCTAACCAGGAAGGGGGCAGGATTTAATTTTTTTTTATAAAATACAGCAAGTTTCAGACACTCATAAAAAACTGGTTAGAGCCAGCAGGCAGTTTAAAAAAGAAAAAAAAACTCCGACGGCAGAGATGCAACGTAAGCAGACTGAACAGACCCCCCGTTTACAAGAAATCTACCGGTTACTAAGTAAGTACTAGTTCGAATCGAAGTATAAAACAAACCTGAAGCTGAAGAAACCCTAAATGTTAACGGAAAAGACCCGCGGAGTGACTGAGGGAGAGAGAGAGCTGTTCACTTCTCCGTGTTCTGTGTGAGAGTGAGTGGAGCGGCACACAGCAACACAAGGAATCTGTGTGTGTGTAGGGGAGGGGCACTGGGACTAGCCTATCACAGAATAGTGTAGGGGAGGGGCACTGGGACTAGCCTATCACAGAATAGTGTAGGGGAGGGGGCACTGGTCACTAGCCTATCATCACAGAATAGTGTAGGGGAGGCGCTGGGACTAGCCTATCAGCCTAGCCTATCACAGAATAGTGTAGGGGAGGGGGGGGGGCGCTGGGACTAGCCTATCACAGAAATAGTGTAGAATAGGAGGGGAGGGGCGCTGGGACTAGCCTATCACAGAATAGTGTAGGGGAGGGGCACTGGGACTAGCCTATCACAGAATAGTGTAGGGGAGGGGCTGGGACTAGCGCTGGGACTAGCCTATCACAGGGAGGGGAGGGGCGCTGGGACTAGCCTATCACAGAATAGTGTAGGGGGGGGCTGGGGCGCTGGGACTAGCCTATCACAGAATAGTGTAGGGGGGGGCGCTGGGACTAGCCTATCATAGAATAGTGTAGGGGAGGGGCACTGGGACTAGCCTATCACAGAATAGTGTAGGGGAGGGGCACTGGGACTAGCCTATCACAGAATAGTGTAGGGGAGGGGCACTGGGACTAGCCTATCATAGAATAGTGTAGGGGAGGGGCGCTGGGACTAGCCTATCACAGAATAGTGTAGGGGAGGGGCGCTGGGACTAGCCTATCATAGAATAGTGTAGGGGGGGGGCTGGGACTAGCCTATCACAGAATAGTGTAGGGGAGGGCGCTGGGACTAGCCTATCACAGAATAGTGTGAGGGGGGGCGCTGGGACTAGCCTATCACAGAATAGTGTAGGGGGGGGGCGCTGGGACTAGCCTATCATAGAATACTAGCCTATCACAGTAGTGTAGGGGAGGGGCACTGGGACTAGCCTATCACAGAATAGTGTAGGGGGGAGGGGCACTGGGACTAGCCTATCACAGAATAGTGTAGGGGAGGGGCGCTGGGACTAGCCTATCACAGAATAGTGTAGGGGAGGGGCGCTGGGACTAGCCTATCACAGAATAGTGTAGGGAGGGCTGGGACTAGCATGGGATAGCCATCACAGAATAGTGTAGGGGAATAGCCTATCATAGAATAGTGTAGGGGAGGGGTGGGACTAGCCTATCACAGAATAGTGTAGGGGAGGGGCGCTGGGACTAGCCTATCACAGAATAGTGTAGGGAGGGGCGCTGGGACTAGCCTATCATAGAATAGTGTAGGGGAGGGGCACTGGGACTAGCCTATCATAGAATAGTGTAGGGGAGGGGCGCTGGGACTAGCCTATCATAGAATAGTGTAGGGGAGGGGCGCTGGGACTAGCCTATCACAGAATAGTGTAGGGGCTGGGGGAATAGTGTGGGACTAGCCTATCAGAATAGAATAGCCTATCATAGAATAGTGGAGGGGCGCTGGGACTAGCCTATCACAGAATAGTGTAGGGGAGGGGCGCTGGGACTAGCCTATCACAGAATAGTGTAGGGGAGGGGTGCTGGGACTAGCTGTTTTATGAAATCTTTATACAGGATCGGGGGGTGGTCGGCTGCAAACAAAAACTACTCAAAAAGCACTGCTTCTGCTAGAATAGACTGCACCTCTACTCCCCACAGAATACAGTATAGCTGCGAGCGCACGCTCACACTATCAACATGCAAAGCAAAATGAACACTACTTTACAAACAAAATCTCAAATACTGTTTATGCTAGAATAAGTTGCCCCCTTACCCCCCGCAGAACACCATGAAGCTGCGAGCACACGCTCACACTATCAACAGGTGATGCAAGGTGAACACTACTTCGCAAACAAAAACATAAACGCTGTCACTGCTCGAATAAATGTGTCTTTTTATTCCCCACAGGATACAGCAGGGCAACAGGCATTGCACATGCACTCAATACGTGATGCAAAGTAAACACTACTTTAGAGCTCTTACCGTGACACAGGACTGGAGAGCCGTCAGTCCGAGCAGAGCAGCATCAACGTGGCTGGGCGTCCGTACGCGACCCGCAGCAGACTCTGCCAGACCGAGGGACTCCCCGTCTTTTATTCTTTAGTAAACAAAGGATAGTGTGGGAGCGCGGAGGGCCAGTCCCTACTATGAGGCTATCCCTCGGTTAGTCCGCCGTCCTGCTCCGAAAGCATGTTTTCAAAACAGGAAAGCCGCTCTCAAAACATAGAGCTCAACTCCAAACCGTTCCCAGCACCCGAGCTCGGTGGCTCTCAAAACATGGACCAAACAGGTTATACAATTGATAAATGAAACACAAAACAATGAATACAGTAAAGCAACAGTGTATCAACAAGTTATATAAGTGACCCACTTAGCTGTTGTCAAGGAGCATAATGCAAAATAAACTTTTTCCTCCACACTAGCCTATCAGAGAACGCAGACACAGTCAATGAGGACTTTTATTCAATCCGAGTACAGATATTGACTTACATTACTCGTATAATAATTGTACTCGGCAAAAGTGCTTTATCCGTACCGGATACTCGTTTCAGCCGAGTATCCGGCTCATCCCTAGTAAATATAGTGTTTGGGACATGGCTGTCTCAGGGGACTCTTTACTACTTTTGTAAGAGGGAACTGCTCAATCCAAGGCGGGACCCTAATCCATTATGTCAGAACTGTACATTTGGTGAGTGCTAGACTGAAGGAGTCTGACTAGTGTTAAATAATCTGTGAATAAGCAAGAAGTAGTTGATAAGAAGAAGAAAGTGAAAGGAAAGGAAAGCAGGTTTCCTGGCAACAGTAGTAAACACGTCCATGTACCGCCAAACCTTATATTTATCGTATAACGTGACTGTTTGTCTCCAAGTCTAGCAAATGAACATGATATGTGTATGTTCATGTACATGAAGAATCATACAGATGTTTGGCTCTATGGTCTGTACATGAAGAATCATACAGATGTTTGGCTCTATGGTCTGTACATGAAGAATCATATAGATGTTTGGCTCTATGGTCTGTACATGAAGAATCATACAGATGTTTGGCTCTATGGTCTGTACATGAAGAATCATACAGATGTTTGGCTCTATGGTCTGTACATGAAGAATCATATAGATGTTTGGCTCTATGGTCTGTACATGAAGAATCATACAGATGTTTGGCTCTATGGTCTGTACATGAAGAATCATATAGATGTTTGGCTCTATGGTCTGTACATGAAGAATCATACAGATGTTTGGCTCTATGGTCTGTACATGAAGAATCATACAGATGTTTGGCTCTATGGTCTGTACATGAAGAATCATACAGATGTTTGGCTCTATGGTCTGTACATGAAGAATCATACAGATGTTTGGCTCTATGGTCTGTACATGAAGAATCATACAGATGTTTGACTCTATGGTCTGTACATGAAGAATCATACAGATGTTTGGCTCTATGGTCTGTACATGAAGAATCATACAGATGTTTGGCTCTATGGTCTGTACATGAAGAATCATACAGATGTTTGGCTCTATGGTCTGTACATGAAGAATCATACAGATGTTTGGCTCTATGGTCTGTACATGAAGAATCATACAGATGTTTGGCTCTATGGTCTGTACATGAAGAATCATACAGATGTTTGACTCTATGGTCTGTACATGAAGAATCATACAGATGTTTGGCTCTATGGTCTGTACATGAAGATTCATACAGATGTTTGACTCTATGTTCAGAGAGACTTCAGCTAAAAGACACATTCCACTGGCACTTTAAATTTCAGATTTAAGATAGAGCGGCATTCCTCTCAGTAACAAACCATATTTGGTTGAGTATACAGACATCAGCAGCAATATTTGGCAGATTTCTGTTCCGATTATAATAGTTACTGTGCAGGCTTATGATGTCTTATGAGCACCCCTTTAAGTCAACTGCTGCACACTGATGCCTGCGTAGCTTGCTTTAAAGCTGTTGTCTGGCCAATGAGTCTCTCATATTTTTATCCAGTGTTGAAACGATGCAGCAGAAGCCCCGGTTAGGAGGGGATTAGGGGTTAAAAATCCAAGCAGTACAGAGTGGTTTCGCTTTGAGACATAGGGAAGAAACCAGAGCAACTCCCAACTGACAACTTTAATTAGAAGGCCTGGACATGGCACATAGAGAGGAACAAAACAATGCAACGCTGAGTGAATATGCTTAAACCCTGGACTAATGAACAGTTTTAAGTGACATAATAGTGAAAAACATAAGTGTCTTCTGTCGTACATGAAGCATACACAGATATGCACAAACCACAAGTTCCAGCAACCATGCCATTTGGTTCCACACCAATGTAAATATATACTTGATTCATAGTCATATAAAAGGTTTTACAGCACTTTTGCGCCACTTTGGACTTATTGTTCACACAAAAATGTACACTGAATGTGTTCTATTGTACACCTAATTTAATTTTTTTTTAAAGCCGCAGTAACCTCACACTTCTCAAACACCAAATCCACACCAATTTCACATGGATTTCACATTTTACGGCAACTTTACATATTATTAAAAGGTGTTTTGCATTTGGTTTACACCAAATTTAGACGAGATTTTACACTAGATTTATACCAAAGCATAATTTACACCTAATTCAAATCATGTAGAATTGAATTAATGGACAGTAGAAAGCTGGCTGCTTCTTACTCTGCAGAGAGCAAAAATTATTGATTCTGCATATTTAGAGATCTTTTTTAAGATGCTAGAGCTTGACATTGACATCCAGGCCATTATGTTATACATTAATAATGGTTCAAAACAGTTCACTTGTGTGTGCAGTGTCATGACAACAACATAAAAATAGCCAAAAAGGGTTGTTGAAAGTAAGAATGGGACTTGCCAGTCAAAGCTTACCTGGCCTGTTGCTCCTACCACCATGCCTGTGCTCATGGGTGACCCTGAATAAGGCCACAACACCCTGGGGTGAAATATATCCAATGTGTGTATGCCTCGCGTGTCTACGCCAAATAATAAAGTGTGTGTATGTGTGTGTGCGATGGGGCAACTGGGGAAGAGGCACAAGTGCAGGACAGTCTTGCAGACTGTGAGTGGATTAGTGTGTAATGTGCTGGAGGTATTAACACACACACACACACACACACACACACACGGACATAGATGTGTGCACAATGACGGGTGTGTGCATTCTTAGAGGGGATTAGCTGGACAAAAATAGAAGACTCTTTTCTACTGAACTAGAATCAGAATGGTGAAATAAAGAGACAACGGAGGGCGGATGAGCCAGACACACACACACACACACACACACACACACACACACACACACACACACACACACACACACACACACACACACACACACACACTACAGGTGTATGGAGGAGTCAAAGTACTCATTGTGTTTCCTTCTTCATACAGTTCCATCACTTTTCACGATTTCCTATTCATTTTTAAATATGGCTCTTTTCCACTACCCCCATCTAATGGAAGAGTACTTCTTTAAAATGTATAACACATTTTTAATCTATGAATATTACAAAGTCCAAGCTGCAAATAATGTGTTCAACCGCTACCGTATGGATACGGTCTAGGATTTTCATCACACAGTAAACTAGTCCCTGGAGCTCTTCCAGTCTGCTCCAAGTTCCAGGTCCCAGTAAGAGCTGCGCATAGAAACTAAATTATATTCATATCTCAGGACAGATGAGTGTTCAGCCAATCTGTTAATCAAAACCCACCCGTCCTGCCCCAGAGGATTTAAAGGCTTTATAAGGCTTGTGACATCATCTGCTTACGGCTGCTTGGCTGTGGTTACACCGAGGCAGCTACTGGGGCCAAAATGTTTCCTTTCTGCTAGAGATGTCATTTAATAAGGTGGATATTATGCAGCTTTATTGATTACATATTTAATGTTGAGCTGTGACGCAGGCTATTTTTGTCTGTTGAGAAACTCCTGCATGCTACACTTTTAGAGTTGACATACTTGAAAAACTAAAAACAAAACTAGCCTAGCAACATTAAGGCTTATACATCTATGTCTATCTACACAAGCACTATTCACATTATTATTATTACTATTATTATTACACACATTTGAAAGCCACATTCTTCTCAACAACAGGGTTGATGTTTCCCATGCCTTTTTAGAAAATAAAACCAGACGGACCAAAGGATGTCAATAATACTTTAGGGCAATGCATGTAGTCTCTGTATATCTGAATTCATATGCCCAAATACAATATTCAACCAAACACAACAAATAAAAGTAACTTTTCAGGCAAATATAATCTGTGCCCATTTGTTCTAGATTTTAATATACAATATAATATAAATAATATTATATATACAGTAAGTTTGGCATATTTTGCAGTTAACATATTTTATTGATTTTAAATTGCTTTAGTTTTTACAAATGTATGGCTATAATGGGAAGAAACATGGAGCTCCACTGGATCCAGTCTGTAATGTAATGTCATGGTGCATTGTGGCCCTTCTGTGTTCCTGCTATGAAGTTTATTGTTATTAGAGATGGTCTGATATAATTTTTTGCTTCCCGATACCAATTCTAACACCTGAACTTGGGCCGATACAGAGTACTGAGTGTGCCAGTGTACCCATATATTTTATTATGCATTAACAGCTGTATGCTACTATGCCTGTATGGATGTGATATGATTTTTTATCGGTATCGGATCGATGCATAAACTCCAGTACTTCCCAATACTGATACCAGCGTTTTAGGCAGTATCGGGGGCAATACTGAGATACTAGTATCGGTATCGGAAGATCTCTAGTCATTATTAACTGATCCAAGAATGAACTTAAACCATCTATATATCTGTTGACTCTGGTACTGGACACACAGACATGATGAACTCATCTGACCCGAGATAAAACGGCAAGCAATTACTAAAAAGCTTGACCAAAAATAGTCCAATATCCATATATACATACTGAATAACATATACATGTTGACCAGTGATGAAAAATCACATGTTCTCGGCCTCCAGCCTTTATCACTGCCCCAACTGAGGCAGATGAAAACATTTAATGTAATTAACTTTGCACCTGGAAGACATTCAGGCAATCAAACGAAGAAGAATATTAGAACAAATATGCTCACAGTCTGTCAAATCTAATCTATCTATTTCAGTTTTAATATGTGATTATGGAATACTTTCCTTGTATAAAATAGCATGTCCATTTGTTTTTTAGAGCAGGTAGTTGGAGAGCCAAATTCTTTTTAGTATCCTCAACAATTATGCTTAAGTTGGCAGCACAATCCATAAAGATTAAAATAATGAATGCAACTACTTCACTCGTTATTTTAAGTTGATACAACTAAGCACTGTTCACAGTGTCATTGTTCACATCATATATGAGATATTAAACTTATAGTGTATGAATATTGAACATATCAAAAGACACTTTTTCCTTTTTGTCTTCTTTAAATCAAGGGACCTGTCATTAGAAAACAACTGGAACTAACATGAATGCCCCTATACCATTCCCCTGGTGTGTGTGCTGTGCATCATTGGTGCAGTAAGGGGTCTCTGTCAGCAGGAGGCGCCACAGCTGAAGCAGCATCACTATAAATATTCACAGGCATCAGGTAGTCCTAATGTGGGGGGTGTCAAATCACAGAATACATGTCCAAAACATCGCATTGTATATAAAAGAAATGTTTTTTTACTGTAACAATAGAAAGTAAGAACATCTCTATGAGCCATAATATCTAATCTCCACAGAGGGAGACTGACATTTGCCCCCCACCCATCTCCCTACAGCCTGTATTCATGTTCAGAAACACACACAGATATAGTATGCTCACACACACACAAATGCAGCCTCATGCATAACTAACACATATACATGAAAGAGACAACACGTAAAGCATACAGAGGTGATGCTCAGGTACATTTATGTGCACACATACACACTGTACCCTCCATGGGGTGTTGAATAATGGATGAAGGTTAAGGGTCGAGGTGGGGGCTAAGGGGGTCGGATGGTGATTATTCACCACAGCCTGAGGACACTAGAGGTGGGGGTTGGGGCTCCAGGAGGGGATGCAGAGGAACACAGGCTCATTACACATCATGAGGACACATTTCCATATACAGTATTGAGGATTCGGATTAGCATCTCTTGGAAAACACACCATTTTCTTCTTTTGGACATACTGTGAAGAGCTGAAGCAGCACTGCGAGGGTTAAAACTACTCACGTGTGTCAATCAGAGACACTGCTGGCAGGTGAAGGATACATGAGAGAGGCAGGGCGGGTGTGTGTGTGTGTGTGTGTGTGTGTGTGTGTGTGTGTGTGTGTGTGTGTGTGAGTGTATGATGCATTTGACAGGAGGAAGGGTCGAAGGTGACGCGATAGTGAATCAGTCAGGAGAAAAAGAACCAAGGAAAGATGACTAATGAGATTATGCATCCAATTCCCGTTGGCTAATACATACCAGCCATTTGTGAATTATTACACGCATGCAGAACAAGGCCGTGGTTCAAATGTTAACGCTGTAACGCTGCAATGCCTAACAATTTTTTATTTAGAAAGAAACTGCCAAGATGGAGGTAGAAATTCTCAGTTTTATTTAGTTGGATTAGACTTTTGTACTTACTTATATTTTGATGTGTGTCATCCAAATTGAGTTTTCATTGTTTAATTCAACTGTGTTGAATAATTAGCTGACACATTGTTGTGAAGAGCAATTTAGGAGATGAATATATACATTTTTGTTTTTCCATCGATGGGCTCTATTCTAGGAAACTCACCCAATTGACAAGTTTCAATTTAGCTCCATTGAGCTTTCACATAAACAGTATGTACAGCACATATGGGAAATAACCTCTCTGAGTCAGTTTCACTACTATTTGTACAACTTTATGAACTTGTTATGGTACACTGATTATAGAAACAAACAAAAAAAATACTGAAAAGATAATAGATTTTTGGTTTGCTCAAGTTACGATCATTTGTGTGCTGCTGCAATCACCAAATTTCCCCTCTCTCGATCAAGAATGGCTCTCCTCATCTTATTTATGTGATTCTGAAACATCTTATTCTGTACTCAGATTATCCCAATGAATGTGGCGTCCACCTCAGTAAATATAGCTTGTCTAATGTTCACTAATGAAAATTGAAGAGACTAGCTTGGAATTGAAATCAGGCAGTTAATGTGGAAAATAAGATGATCTTCCAATTGACCGTGTCAGTCTAACTAATTAGACTGTCGGCAACCTCCGGCTGTGGAGAAGACTCCACACCAGAGCTCTTATCCTCTGACCCCTCTATTGTATATGATTACATTCTCATCTGATTCCTTCTTTTGAAAACCCACATTGACCAAAACATCAACAAAGATCTCCAAGTTACAGATGACAGCATTGCCTTGTCTTGTCTTACTTTCCTCTGAGTCACATGTGAGACTTAAAGGGTGGAAGAAAGCAAAGTGCAGTGCAAGGTCTTGCGTAACAAGGCGATCTTTCAGTGCTGATGAATAGACTGGCCTTTTCGCATTTGGCTGTTGCTGCTCAGTGAGCTGTCATGTCTCCAGCGCTGCTCTCATGTGTATGACGGGCCTTGTCATTTGAAATGGGCTTTAATTCATCCAAGGCCAGGCGCTTCCTATGAATTTCACCTTGTGACATGCACAAACTCTGGAATGTGAACCAAACGGCCTACGACATTACTCAAAACACGTACACACACTACTGCTGACAATATCATGGGGTAGCATGATTGTCAAGTATACCCTACCGATCAACTTAATGAACCAGGGTTTAAGCTCCATGTTAAAAGCCAGATAGCCATTTATGTTTGACTCTTGCCTTGATAAGACATAAGTGGCATTCTTCTGACTTTTTTATATTGTATCAATGGCAGGGGAATAATTGTATTAATTCCCCAGCTGGTTCATTCCATTGTCAGTAAATCATGCTTGCTGCTCTATAGAAGTTATATCATAATACGTGTTTAAAATGTGATGCTTGAGAAGACTTCCCATGCCTGGCATCTGACTTTCATCTGAGCAAAAATCTATATTAAACCAATTAGCCAAGGTGGACCTGTATGCTTAAATTCTTGTCTAATTGACTTTACATATGAGGACGTGTTTCAAGGAAAATACAGTTGATTCCAGACTTTGGTTTCATTTTCATAGCACTGGCCATGGGTTCTTAGAGTTTTGATTACATTGTACTCAGCAAAGTATTTGCTAAGATCTCTCTTTTGCTTACGTCAAACATGGACAGAAACAAAACCTGTCAAATGATCATTAAGCTTGTAGACAGACCCAGAAGTCAGTGAAATTTGTTTGGAAGCGAGAGGAAAAGTTAAAACTATTAACTAGCCAACATTTATCCCAGTTTACAAAGACACTTCCAGGATAAATCGTGTGTACTATACTTGGCAAAGCCATGGTTTTCCTGTGCAATAAGGATAACTGGCAACATTACAAATGTGCTCACTTTTGGCTTTCTTTCAAAATAATCTTGTTTTCAACCTGTAGGATTTTCTAATGGTTCATCTTTCTTGGACCTGTTTTTAGTGTCGCTTTAGCCACCCTCATATTTCAGTTTTCCCACTTCTCATCCTTGACTTGGTGACTTAACAGTTAACAAAATAATAATCACAACACATGCATTTTGGTGTTCCCCATGGCTCTAATCGAGGACTACTTTCCTTTCAGTGAGTGGGAAAGCATGTTCTGCCGTAAAGCCCTCGTGGATGTTAGCGTCACACTATCTGTATAGTTAACAACATGTTCAGAGCCAGAGCAGACCCTGGTGACTGAAAGGAATGGCTTCTTTAAAAGGGTTCAGGCACTGAACTTGTGCTTTTTAAGGACAGCATTTGCAATGCCTTGCGTAATACAGTATATTGTGTTAGAATTAAGATTTTCAATCAATCCTCACATTTTCACCAACAACTGCATCTTACTTTTGCTTCGTCCAAAATCTGGGCCCCGATTGGTCAACATCACTTAAATTGTAGACATGCTGGGTTAGGCAAGGCTTCCACTATGACACAACATCTACAAATGCTGGGTACTGGGTAGGGCCATTATGGGGTGGATCAACTAACCAATCAGAGTGTGGCTTGACATTCTGGCTGTATGTACTAATGAAAAGCTTTATTCATGGAAACAAAATCATCCAAATGGTTTTTAATTTGGTAAGCACACTCAATATGAAATCCAATTTTCAGTTGTGACAATGGAAAGCCTCTTCTCAACACCATCATGATGATTGAGTAAATCTGGCACGGCGAGGCGCCACCAACATCCACTGATGGCTGACCGATAGCGTTTGTTGAAAAGTTACTAATAAATCAAACAAAAGCTTGGTTTTTGAATGTAACTTATCCCCTGTCAGACTTCTCCTTCATCATTTTACACAGCAAGACGTGTCACTCAAGCATTGTTAATCCAAGGGAGGAATTCAGGTTTTATTCTAAAGCAACAGATTTAGCAGGATGTCCTGTCTCACTCTGTGTGTCACTGTTCATCTGTATGTGAAGGGTGAGAATAATATTGAGGTGCATCTGTATAGGCGCCTGTGTGTGTGCAGCGTGTGACGAGGCTGTGCCAATTGGATTATCAAAAACAAAAGCTGATGTTGGTGGTAAGGCACAGTGAATGAGCCCTGCTTCAGGGCTGAGCCAACTGGATTAGCCCAACCACTGTGCAAGGCTTAATGGCTTCTCCTCCAAACGCACAGATGGACTACAGGGGGAGGCAGGAAAAAAAGTGCAGAGAGGGATGTTGAAAAAACAGGGAAATGAAGACAAGGCATGGGATGTGACAGTAAGACTGAATATCAAAATATTAAGTAAAAAGAAATGACTAGGCCAGAGGAAGACAGTACACATGTTGCCATCACAACAACAAATCTTTCCCAAAGACATCAACATGTAAATAGACTGTTCTAATATAGCACTTCTCTAGTCTTAACAACTACTCAAAGCACTTTTACATAATACATGATCCTTTCACAGACATATATACACTGTGATAAACATCTACACAGGGTTCTTTGTCTTGCTGACATTGGACTGGAGAGATCGAACCACCAACCTTCTGATTGGCTGGCACCCTCTCGACCACTGATCCACAGTCACCCATAACATGAGTTTCAACATGTTGTCGTGGCCTCCTTGGGCCTGTAAATGTAGTTTTCTCTGCCATATTCATCGGGTTTATAGCATTTTAGCATGTTTTACAGCAGGTACAAGGCATAGCCTTACATTAACTTCAATAGCCTGTATTAAGCATCAATATAAATAATCATAAGGACATAAAAACAATCAACAAACAAACACAGTTACTGTCTATTTATGCTTTAAAATTAAATGTATTCATGAGCAACATAATGTACTTTATATTAGGGAAATACAAACAATCATCCATGTTCAACCCTGAAATCACTTGGATCTCAGACTAATATGCAATAGCAAAACCATTTTTATGGTAAATGGTCTGTATTTATATTGCGCCTTTCTACCTTTACAATTTGCCTCTCATTTACCCATTCAAACACTGATGGTGGAAAAGATGCCATACAAGGTAACAGCCTGCCATTGGGAGAACTTGGAGCGGTGTCTTGGACAAGGACACTTGGACAATAGGAGCCAGGGATCGAACCTACAACCTTGGGGTTAAAGGACAACCCGCTCTTCCTCCTGAGACCCAAATATCTAGACTACAATGATAAAATGCTTATGTTGAACATATCTGCAAATGAATCACTGCCAATGCAAATGTCCATAGGTCCCATACTGTATCTGCACCTTACAACATTAAAAGTAATTAATTACTTCCAACTCATTTACAATCTTTAGGTTAATACTGACCCCAGCTGCAGAGATCTGACAAACGTGTCATTCAACCATGACAGAATGAAGGATAATTAGCTACAGCTAATCTAATCTGCCACTGCTAATGTCTGCCATGTTAACTAGTTGTCAAAAAATAAGACGTTGCTACCTCCCATTGCTCTTTGATAATACAATGAGTAAAGAGAGATACAAGCTTTAATAAGAGATTTGATAGCATTGGAGCGAAATAAGTGCAGATTGGGAAACCGAGAGGAGGAGAACCAGGATTAGGTGGAGGTATTAGATCTCCAACCTGACCTGGGAACGCCTCGGGATCCCCCAGTTGGAGCTGGTTGATGTGGCTCGGGGAAGGGAAGTTTGGGGTCCCTGCTGGAGCTGCTCCCCCGCGACCGGATAAGCAAACGAAGATGGATGGATGGATGGATGGATGGATGGATGGAAACTGATCCAAACCTAACACTACAGCAACTTCTTATTTTTAATGTCCGTAGGGAGTTGGATCGGGAACCTCTTGGTTGCTGGTTCAAGTCCTTTCCATGGGCAGCCCCCCCACTCTGACATCTCTCCATTAGTACATGTATAGGTACTGAGCATGTGTGTGTAATTCAGGCCTGTGTGTAATAACAACAGAGTGTAAATTGTAAGTTCTCCTTATGGGACTAATAAAGGATACATTATTATTATACCTCATATGCATGACTTGGGGCTGAGGTAAAAAGAATCGAACCAAACTTAATATAAGAGCCCCCCTGTAATTTTACTGCAGGAATATGCTGTAACTTCCATTTTAATCAAAACTCAGAGTAAAATTTAGAGAGTGACACAAATAGTAACCTCTGTTGTTGATTTTTACACTGGAGCTCTCAGCTCGGGCCAAACAAGTCATGAAACAACATACTGTATGCTTTGGTGAGTAAAGAGACACACAGGCACCAGCAAAATACAGCTAAATACAACTAAAGAGAAGAAGAAGAGCTTCAGACAGAAGCCTCAGGTCCCGGCTCTGTTTAACACTGCAAATATGGTAGAAAATGAAATGAAACTAGGACCAGGGTACTCCAGTCCAATAAAAAAACTGATTCTCGCACCACAGCAAATCTCCCCAAATCCCCTCAGCCTCCACAGAAAGGTCAACCTTCAATCAGGAAGTCAGTGGGAGGCGAGCCACTGTAGAGGTCAGAGCCACCAAATGAAAGTCTCAAACACTTGCACCCATAAGCACGGCCAGAGGCTGATTTGGCGTGAGTTGTTACATCATACAACACAGAGGTCTGCTGGGTAACAACTCTCTTTTATTCTCTTTTCCTGAGTGTCTTTATTCATGGATTGTATTACTTGAGGCCAAGAGCCTGAGCCTAAACATCTCCATACACTGGACCTAAAGGACCATAACCATATTTTTGTTTATGAACTTCATAACTGTGTGTGATAATGGTAGGGAATAACGATGGCAGAATTTAGATTATTGGAGAGATATACTTAAAATATATTAAATTGCAATATCTTGCATTTCTTTTTTTCCCATTTTTTTTACAGTTAACAGTAGAAAATGACAGGAAACATGAATACCGCTAGGAGGACATGCAACAAATTTCACAAGTAAGAATAGTAGCATCATAGGAGCATTGAAGGAGCATTACAATTACATGCTATGCACCTTAAAACACCAGGCAAGTGAAATACCTACACATGAAATTAATTTAAACCTACGTCAGAACAATAAAAAGCCCTCAACGTTTGCTCTGACGCACCAGGGTAAGCGTACCTGACTCATTTCCGTTTCCAGTGCTTGTGTGTTGGTAGCGTGTTGCTGCTTATAGTAGTTCTGCCTAAGCACTCACAGATCTTTTCATTTTTAAGCAACTTTCGTTAAATAACAGCTGTTTTTAACGCTTGGTAGCTAAAGCTACCGTACTTTAGCTTAAGCTGCTAGCAACCTTAGCTTAGCAGTTAGCCATGTCGTCTCCCTCTCCTACTTTCTCTTGCTCGATGTGTGAGATGTTTAGTTACTCCCCGGTTGGGGAGAGTTCTAGCCTGTCCAGGTTCCTCTCTTTAACCTGTCTCTCTTGGTTATGCTGTAATAGTTTTAGTCTGCTGGGGACTTCCTTCGACACACTGAGCTCCTCTCTCCTATCTTTCTATCTTCCTATTTTGTGTGCATCCATGTCCCAGAAATGCTTGTTACTAACCTAGCTCTGGGGAGTCATTCCCCAGAGTCCTTTTGTTCTTTTTCTCCCAGCATGTTTCCTCGGATCTGGGAGGTTCCAAAATCATGGTTGCAGCTGTCGCCATGGTCCCGCTACACGTTCCCTTCCCAGCTACGTCCTGCTGTGCCTTGTAATGCCGCACAGTGCCCTGCTATGCCATGAACAAAGAACTACTACAAACTACTTTTTATTTATTTTTTTGGGACTGTTATTGCCACTCTTCATTCTATCCCCAACTGGTCGTCAGACACCGCCTACCAAGAGCCTGGGTCTGTCTGAGGTTTCTTCCCAAAGGGGAGTTTTTCTTTGCCACTGTCGCACTGTTGCTTGCTCTGGAGGAAACTACTAGAACTGTTCGGTCCTTGTAAAGTGTCTTGAGATAACTCTTGTTATGAATTGATACTATAAATAAAATTGAATTGGATTGAATTTTGCGATAGAGATGCTCTTATAAATTCTCTTGCTTTCTCAATCAGGTGACTTTTGAAAGGCTCTGCTGAATTGTTGTGGTCACACGAACACAACACATTCTCAAGAACGGGTCCATATACAGTATATCGTACGGAAATGTATGCACACCATTATATTACATGTCATTTAGCTGACACTTTTATCCAAAGCGACATACAATTGTTATATATATGTCAGAGGTCACACACCTCTGGAGCAACTAGGGGTTAAGTGTCTTGCTCAGGGACACATTGGTTGATGTATCGCAGTCGGAATCAAACCCTGGTCTTCCACACCAAAGGTATGTGTCATATCCACTGCTCCATCACCACACCTGATATGATAGCCTACAATATTAGGAGACCGACGCCTGGTCACGTGACGCCTGCTGATCTGGGCTGGCTTTGAGCTCTGTGACGCGAGTGGCAGTTGCTAGTTGTTTAAGCCGCTACAGAGCTTCGTGACCCGGGCTACAGACCTCCGTTGTATCAGCAGTAGTTGGTGGTTCAGTTACCCAAAAATAGGTGACTTTGAGCTGGGTACAAAGCACCGCGAGCGGATATTACGGTTCCATTTAGTCCACAAAATAGGAGTGTTTAGTGTAAGATTAGGTACCAAAACAGCCAGTTAAGTTTAGGAAAAGATGGTGGATTGTATTAAAACACTCCTGGGTGCCTGGGTAGCTCACTTTGCAGTATATATATATGGAGGTGTACTCCTGAAGTTGGTTGCACAAACAATACATCCAAAAAGCCTGGTCTCCCATTTGTTCCCCTGCCATGTCCTAAAAAGCTCCTGATAGATTGGCTTTGGCTCCAGGCTATAGACCAGACCGGTAACAGGAAAATGCTGAAAAACTGTTGCGTAGCTGGTTAATCAAGACCTTTACACTGAGATTTGAGGCTCATAAGATACGTGCATATTCTCAATCAGTGTAGTAAATTACAGTTACTACTGATGGATAGCTAATGTTAGCTTAAGTGGGAGGCTGCACGTATAACATTTAATAACAGCTTGATTAATTACAGACAACACTCAGCCTAGCGACAGTCATTTGATCAAATATTTATGTCCAGATAGGCAATATCCTCAGCGATCATACTTAAATTATTAAGAGAATTGCATTGACTTCTATCTGAGCTTCTGTTTTCAATTCAATTTCAATTTAATTTAAAGTGTCAAATCACATCAGGAGTTATCTAAGAACACTTTACAGATAGAGTAGGTCTAGATCACATTCTATAATTTACAGAGACCCAAAAATTTCCCACAACAAAGCATTTAGTGCGACAGTGCCGAGGAAAAACTTCCTTTTAGGAAGAAACCTCAGACATACACACTGATACAGACACATAAAAATACAGAGACACACATACAGATATACAGAGATGGAAAATGTATCCCCCCAAAAGGGGGCACAGCCTTGACAATCTGCTAAGTATGTGCCGGTCTGTTGAACTTGTCCCTATACCTTAAAACCTTCCTAGGCATTTAATAAAAATATGTTAGTGAAGCACTAATTACCCTGTGTAAAAGAGGCAACATCCTTTAGAAATTAGCTGCAGCAACTCAACCTCACATCATTCCAAACCTTGCATAAGTCATTTGAGAAATATGAGATTTGAGCCATTCCCACACTGTAAACACAGGACAGATGGTGGGTTAGCAGCAAGCCATATGTACGTATATACTGAGGCATTTTGGAAAATTATTCTGATTGGCTGCATTCAGTCTGACAAGCCTTATTAATGTCAAACCCACTTGTGTATAAAGCTCTGAAAGTTGCCTGCATTTTGCTTCCTTCCCTGCTGTAGGTGGACTGTATTCACAGAGCAGGAGGAATGACTTAAAGAGTGGAGGATTATATGTCAGATAGAATATATATGACACTGTAGAAAAGTGGCTCGATGACCTCCATCGGTCTGGACTGCTATTTTTAAAAAAGGGCATCTGGTCTGACACTTCTTGTGGCAAAGATAGTAGATAATTCTGTCCAGCTGCAGCCAAACTACTCACTATGAACTACGTTTAAAAACAGATATAGGCTACACACACTGGCGAGCCATAGATACTTAAGAACTGATCGCACTTGGCCAGATTCTATTCTAAAGTCATCACCCAATTGTGGTCACACATGTATAAAAAAACCTTTTAGAATGTGTCCAGGGGCCTCATGTCCTCATGATGTCCCCTATGGTCGTTGGGCACTGGCCATGCAGAGGAAACAAAAAAGTGCAGTGTCTGCTCATCTGCGAGTAAAAAGATAGCAATCTTTCCAGTTTCCAAGTGACAGGGTGAGATGAACTGTCTCAAGTCATTTGAGATAAGCACAATTTCAATCTCCAAACGTTTGAGACAAGTCCAAGTTAAGTCTCATGTCAAGTCTCAAGTCTCAAGACTTAAGTCAAGTCTCAGAGTTTTTAAATCTTTTGGGGCAAGTCAAAGTTGCATCATTTGAAACAAGCCCTAGTCTCAAGTCAAGTCTTAAGTGCATAAAGTCCAAGTCAAGTTTATAAAAACAGCCACAACTTAATTTAAAATTGAGATTTGTGACTAGTAAAGTCAATCAACCAAGCTCAACCAAATCTCAAGTCTACAGTTCTGCTTTCTAAATACTATTGTTACAGTATAGGAAAGGCAAATTGTGACATATCTTTTCAGGAAAAAGTGTCTCAAAAAGTGTCTAGTGGTTAAGCAGAACAGCACTGCAGCCCAAGTAGCATTTTTGATGGATTTGATAGTGGACTTTCCAAAGGCACATCTTCTGTTGTCAAATGAAACCAAGGCGTTTATGAACCTTTCCAGTGCTAACCATTTAGTGTTAAAAACGCTCTGTTTAAGTCTACTTTTAAGATAGTCTCGCATTGCAAGACCTTCCTCCACAGCGCTACGGAGGATGGTATGGACTCCGATTGGACAGATAGTCTGGGTTTACCCTGCAGAGATCTGAGGACCAGGTAACCATAGTCCTCAGAAATGCACCAGAGGTTAGAATGCTAACACAGAAAGAGGAAGGTACTCGATATCAGGCCGAAAAGAATGTAAATGTGCTGTATTTTTATAGCTTAACGACTACTCAAAGCGCTTTTACATCATACAGTACACATTCACCATTCACACACATTCATACACTGTGGCTGAGGCTGCTGTACAAGGTGCCACCTGCTCATCAGATAAACACTCACACACATTCACACTCCGATGGCGCAGCATCGGGGGCAACTGGGGGTTCAGTGTCTTGCCCAAGGACACTTCGACATGGGACTGCAGGGCCAGGGATTTAACCACCAACCTTCCAATTGGCAGGCAACCACTCTACCGCTGAGCCACAGCCGCCATATGAAGGACATATGAGGAGATTTCCGGCAACAGAATCCCAGAAGTAGAAGGTCGTGGATATATACTTACCTTAAGATAAATGTTACTATGGAGGCAGCATGATTAAGTATATTCAAACTAAAGATTGCTGTACTGTGTCAAATACCAACATCAAGTCTTTCCTCTGCCTGCTCCTTCACACTCGGCTCAATTAAAAGCCTTCCCCCAATCCCCATGTCCCTGCCCATCCATACCCATTTCTATCTATTGTTCCAGCAACTACAGTAGGCCTATATCACACCCTAATCACTCCTACTGCCACTAAAGTCAAGCTCACCCATATTCAGCTGATACATGGTTTAAAAAAGGCTTTTTTTTTGCTTTTTGGATTTCATGCTATAATTGCTGTCACTGTCAATTTGATCTATTCAATTGGTTTTACTCAACCACATACCAATCAAATCACCTTATATTGACTTATTCATAATTATAAATGAGTTATCAGACTTATAGTTTATAGCTAACAATGTTTTAATAAAAGCTAAAGGTGCAATATGTAATACTGACAGCTAGTGTTTAAAATAGTTACAGCAGTACAAATTCAAAGTACTGGAGAGAGTCGGCCGTTTCAGTTTCAGTCGTGTATTTTGGGAATTAAAAGTTGAAATCATAAGAAATAAAATCAGTTTATAGGGAGTTAGGTTGGGAACCAGAGGGCCGCCGGTCAAGTCCCCATACGGACCAAACTACGGAGTGAGGATTAGTAGCTAGAGAGGTGCCAGGTCACCTATTGGCCACTGCCAAGGTGCCCTTGAGCAAGGCACTGAATTTCTTGGGGTGCTCTTTTATCCCCTTCTGGCTTATATTTAACAAAATTTACATGATCTTTAATACACATTTAATTTTTCTACTTACTCCCCCTCTCCTTCACTCCTTGGGGTTTTCAGAATTAAAATACCGTAATTAGTTCTACCGTAAGTAGAATAAGTTAACACACCCATGCTAATGTTGATAAAAAGAGGAAAAAAAAACATATTTTGGAAATTGATCTTAATGCCTTAATTCAAAACATTTTCCAATTTTTCAATCATCCCATCATGACGTACCCCTCACCATACATGGAGAGAGGCATGGGTAACATTCCATAAGATCATCTCTCAATGAAAATCAAACCAGCTATTAAGCTAACTGAAATTAACACCATGCCAATATGGTGAAGGGTATGTGATGATGTGGGGGGGGTCCATGAAATCTTTTAAAAATAAAAATGTGCCTGCCTCTGTGGGAATTTAACATAGGGGGTGTATACTTATGCCCCTGTATTTTAACATAGGGGGGTGTATACTTATGCCCCCTGTATTTTTATTTTACTTATGCCCCCTGTATTTTAACATAGGGGGTGTATACTTATGCCCCCTGTATTTTAACATAGGGGGGTGTATACTTATGCCCCCTGTATTTTAAGGAAGAACATTTATTTATTTACAATACATTATTCATTCACAAAGAAAATAAGATTGGATTTTCCTCATATTTTTGAATTAAGGCATTAAGATCAATTTCCAAAAGATGTTTTTTTTATTCCTCTTTTTAATCAACTTTAGCATGGGTGTGTAAACCTATGCAAGCCAATGTATGCATCAAGCTGGAATAACACCCAATCACTGTTAGATCTACCTCTACCTTACTGTAAAAGGAGCCTATATTTTTCCTGATCTCGATCCTGTGACACAAGAAAGGCAAAGAAAACAAACCTGTGTGAAGTGTTTCATTGTCAATGTATGCGTTTGAATGCCCAGTGATCACAGCTAATCCTTCTCTCCATCCTCACCAGCTTCAATTCCACTGCTGTTTCAGGCTGATGGAGGAGAACAATGCATAGGGGGTCACAGAACATTCCTGTAGACGTTTGTTTTCTATGGCTGATTGCTGGGCTTGATGAATGTATTGCTGCTAGCACCACCACTGCAGCTGACGTTGAACTTTTCCTGAAATAGCAGATTGCAGGCCAGTCAGTAAACTCTGAAAATGCCATGGGCTGCAATGGAGTGTCCAAGTATGCAATGACTTTCTAAATAATGTAGTTAGAAGACACACTGCAAACGTGCAATTTGTTTTGGCAGAAAACAGGAACTTTTGAAAAAGTTGGACTATTAGTTGATCAAGAGCTCTATTAAGAAAAAAATCTAAAGCTTTGCATAAGTTTTTCTGCATTATGCAGATAAACAACACTAGTCATGCTTCGTATATATATATATATATATATATATATATATATATATATATATATATATATATATATATAAAAAATAAAACAAATCCCCCTCTCACCCCTTGTGGGGTGGTATGTGTCATCCTCCAGCTCGGGTCATCTACCAAAGGCCTGGGAGTTTGAGGGTTCTGCGCAGTATCTTAGCTGTTCCTAGGACTGCACTTTTCTGGACAGAGACCTCTGATGTTTTACCTGGAATCTGCTGGAGCCACCCTCTCCCAGTTTGGGGGTCACAGCCCCCAGTGCTCCGATTACCACTGGCACCACTGTTGCTTCTACTTTCCACATCTTTTCTAGCTCCTCTTTCAGCCCTTGGTATTTCTCGAGCTTCTCGTGTTCCTTCTTCTTGATGTTGCTGTCGCTTGGGATTGCCACATCTATCACTACTGCCTTCTTCTGCTGTTTGTCCATCAACACGATGTCTGGTTGGTTAGCCATCACCAGTTTGTCAGTCTGGATCTTGAAGTCCCACAGGATCTTAGCTCGGTCATTCTGGACTACCTTAGGAGGTGTCTTCCATTTTGACCTTCCAGCCCATACTCGTGGCAGATGTTCCTGTAACCTATGACAGCCACCTGGTTATGGCGTTCCATTTGTCTGTGGTACACGCCGTGCAGCGGCTTGTCCCTCCATGACGGTTCTTCATCTTCCTTGTCCTCACCTTTGGGTTTCTGTTGCACCCTACTAGATGATTAAGTTCACTGTTTGCAATGAAATCAAAAACTTCTGCAGGGAACTGTCCGGAAAGCTTAACCACACAAACTACCCCTGTGGCCTCATTGTCTTCAGGCCTGTGACCTCTCGTCGAGGCCAAAATCCTCTGACTTGCCCAAAGACCTTGCTTCACCCGAACCAGAGAAGCTCCATTGATCCAAGCGCCATCCCAGAGTCCCGAGGCATTACTAATGGCTAGATCTTCTCATCAATAAATAATCCCTGAACCATCCATAAGGATGGGAGACGCCTAAATAGTGTCAGACTGAGCACTCCCACTTCAGCACAGAGTTGTCTTTCAAAGCTGTCCCTACACATACTGTACATATAGTGCTTACGCAGGCCTGACGCTGAGGGAATGACTGAGTTTGACAGCTCATCAGGGAAATAGTCCCTTTGGTTGAATCCAGTAGTGAGGTATTTCTGCAGTACTAATTAGAATTAGGTTGATAGCTGGCCTTGCACAAAATTCCAAAATGAAAATGAGAAAGTTGAATATACTGAGTACTTTAGTACACTGCTTGAGAATATACAAATTACAGTGAAACATAATCGCTGACCAATCATTTAACATTGGATGTCCCACTTACTCCTTTGGCGGAATCATCAATATTTAAAAAAAGTTCCCTGCACCTCACCATCAAACAGTTATTTGTCCTCTAGACTCTTAGAAACTGTTGCACGGCAGATTTGTCAAGCTTTGGATATCCCTACATGGCAAAAAGGTGCATGTTGCTGTAGAGCAACGCTTATGCTATACTTTGGAAAGTAGTGTCATTTTTCTAACATTTCCAAAAATGCAAGGGTTCAAAAAAGACTTGAAAACAAGTGGTAGCCGCCAATATTGAAATTCAGGACTAACTAGGTTACAACCAACAGTAGTCACCCAGCATTACTTTAAAGGCCAAGCAGAATATAATGTATTAAATATGTAAATGTGTGCATGGTAACTTCGTAGCTAGCACCAGGAATACTACTTTATTGGAGTCTAGTGTAACATTAGCAGCCTTGATGTTAACACCCCAGCAACCACAGCCAATCTTGTTTGTATAGGACTCAACAACCACACCGTGTAACTCCGTTCATGTTGCGTTCAATGAACTGCCGCAAACCTTACATTTTACGACCCTCGCTGTAAACCACTGCTGTAAGCCTCAAAGGCAAAGGAACCTGTCATTTGCAGTGCATAACATAACAGAGTCCAACAGGACACAATACTGAGCATTTTCAGACATAACTACATCTAAAAAAAAATCCATGTCATATTTGTACTCCTGGGGTCTACTAGAATAGGTTTACATGCTTTTATGTTTATCATACTGCCCATTGCTGCAGCTCCTCTGTCTGAAACACTGTCTGAGCTCTTGGCCCCCACTTCCGGAAAAGCCCAGTCTGCTCTGATTGGTCAACAGGCTCTCTCTATTGTGATTGGTCATACAGATACAGTGCTGTCTGTGAGAAAGAGACAGCTCCATTTAATTTATTTTAATTTATTTATACTTATTGATTATTGATTTCCAGTGGTTGCAAAAACAAGGTTGCTTGCTCTGGAGGGAACTACTAGAACTGTTGGGTCCTTGTAAATTCTGGAGTGTGGTCTAGACCTACTCTTTCTGTAAAGTGTCTCCAGATAACTCTTGTTATGAATTGATACTAAGTGAATTGAATTGAAATTTATTTATTTTTTCTTTATACATCTGTTACATACACAAAAAACTTTAACACTCATGTTTTTTAAGTAAAAAAAAAAAAAATAGGCACAAAAAACGGCCGCTGAAAATGTCAACAATAAAGCTATCAAAAAACTTTGGCAAAAACATCAAAAAAGCACCCACAACATTGAAAAAGTGACAAAAATGTGGGTAAAAGCGATACAAATGTTGAAAAAATGATGTGAAAATCATGGTTGACTGGAAGACAACACAAGCGTTAAACCCACTAACAAATGGGGGAAGAAATCCCAAAAAAGCATAATAGGTGCTCTTCATAACTACTGCCCCAGAGATGGAGCCAACTCACAAATTTGAAATTAACTAGCTAGCTTAGGCTATAATGTCTACCAGCAGCAGTTGATATTTAAACATTTTTGGTCTGTTTTTTGTGTACCTCTCTTAAATCAAAGACTGTTTGTTTCTAGTATGTTGAGTAGTAAATCTCTTATGCTTGTAAAGTACATATACCAACATCAAGTACATAAGTGCCCAATGGAAAGTTTGACAGAAACACGATCAATAACAGCAATAGACAACAAACCTTACTACAACTGCCTGCTTTTTCCAGCCTTGGACCTAACCCTAACCCCCTAACCCTGGGGGTTAGGGTATAAATGTTTTGTAATATTTATTTTTGTCTTAAATATCTCATTTATGGTCCTCCCTGAGACTATTTATCAGAGGCATCGGGGCTCTTCCGGCGCTTAGACAATTAGACAATTGTGATTGGTTTAAAGAAATGTCAATAACCCAGAGCCTGTTTTTCTCCCATCCCAGAATGCTGTGTGGACTAGCCAGACCTTCCTTTGCAGTGTTGTGGAGGAAGAGTTTGGCAGTGCGAGACTATTCGTACTGGCTTACTGATTCAGAGTGAGAATCATGACCAACTCTACAATGTCTGCTGGACTTGTAACTAGGCAACAGTTTGCTAAGATGCTAGCCATAACTTTATCAGACGAGTAGTTTAAAGGCTTTTGGTCAGCTTTACACGGGTTTTCTCATTTCAACCGATACAATTCTTTGTAACCTTTCCTATTCTGAAACTGTAGTGGTCACCTAGCATTGAGATTTCATTTTAGGCCAAATCTGGTTTATATTGTGATAAATATCATAACTGAAAGAAAACAGAAGATTGTTGTGGATGTATTATTTTCACACAGCACAAAATAAAAATTCCATTAACTACTCGCTATTTATTGAATTGAATTATATTGCTGTGGAATTGGAACTTTTTGGAAAGAAAGGCAAAATATGTTGGTTGAAAAATGCCACGCCTCCTGTCTGTTCAGTCATCATCGGTTATGGCACAAGGTGTCTGGGCAGAGGGGAGAAGTTATTTCCTGATACAAATGTGCATCTACAGAATCAGCCACCATCTTGAACGATCATTAACCCCAATTTTATTCCTTTGGCCATCACCTTCTCACTCAGCATCTTAATCCTCATCTATATTTCTCCCTTTCCTGTGTTTGGCACAGTTTTGGCCTGAATCTCACAGCAACACAACAACAGCATCATGGCCATCCAGGGAATAGCCACACCCTGACCTTATATCAAGGGAGTGCAGCTTTGCCTATAGGGATGGATTCATTACTGGCACTTCTATTCGTGGAAAAAAACACTCAAGGATATATTACAGTACTATCAGAGTACTGCTCCTGTCAAATGTTAGGCAAAGTGAACCGAATTGTCACTTTTCAGACAAAACCCCAAACTGCACACCCGACAATATGCTGCCAGAGCCCAGACATGTCGCCTTGATGTTTTCGGCTGAAGGTTTTCTTCTTTTTGGCGGCAAGGCTCTGGGTCGCTATAGCGACGTCTGGGAGTCATCCTCACAGACCATCTGTGTTGTTGTTTGCTGTCCAAAAAAAGAGGCAGCATGGAAGGGTCAAAGACACACACACACACACACACACACACACACACACACACACACACACACACACACACACACACAGACATACAGACATACAGACATACAGACATACAGACATATACACACACTCTCATCACAGTAGGCTTGAAATGACACTTCAAAAATACACATTATAGGAACAAACTAGAAATGGCATCCCACAGTTCTTTGCATCAAATTGCAGTTTAGACCCTTGTCTGACTCATAAAATGTACAAAGTGAAGACTTTGAAGGAACAGTTTTTTCGTGTGCAAAACTCTAACTCCAGTCTGCCCAGCAGCAGTTCATGGTGACCAGACTCTAGTTTGTTTTTCATTGCTAGAACATCTTCACACTTATCCCATGACTTTATCCCCAACCTGCACAACACTGTGGATTTACAGCACTTTGTTCAGAGGCTAACACCCTGCTGTCAGAATAGATTTTAGTCTGGTGCCACACAGAAACTGATCACACTGATTGTAATTTTAGCTGAAAGACATAGCAGGGGTCTTGTTTTAGACTAGTTAGTGAACATATCTACGGTATTTATATAGAGAAAGCTCAGAAAGCCAAATAAGAATGAAACGATTATACACTGAGAGATACAAGTAAAAGAGCAAAGATACCAACATGTCCAGGTCAGATGTCTGAGGTTATGTAAAAAAAGGGAAAAACACTACCTTTACTATAGTAAAACTGTGGACTTCCTGTTTTTCAGAAAGTAATGGAGGTGAAAGCAATGGAAACACCCCATTCATTAGGATTTAGAGATGATTCAGACATCCAATGTGATGATTAAAACTTCAAATGCTGGAGAGAGGCAGGATTACTCTTATGTACCTTTAGTTTTTTTTCCCAGTAATTCTGTATTGGTGTTTGACACTAGTATTTTTTACTCTCAGTGTGTTCTGAGTGACAGTGTGTGTTATCTCAGTGAGGATTGTTTGTGTGTGTGTGAAGAGTTGTGTTGCTGTGAATGAGTTCTGCAGGAGATGGGAACTGTGTAGTTCAGGTGACTGCTGGTAATGTAGACTGTAGTTCGAGTTTTGCACATGTGGCTCCAGTTGTGCCCACTGTTGCTCAGCAATCAAAAATAAAAGCTGTAACAAAAGGTATTACAAGAGTATGCTTTGGCAAAATGGAAGTCATTAATATATAGAGATGTGGATGCTTCACACACAGACTATATAAAATCCCAACAGTTTCAAGGTGGGCACTCAAGATTAGTGTCACCAATTCAGTATCTGACCAAATTTGACTGTAAATATGGATACAATCTCCCCTTCTGTGACTGAGTTTTGGCGTTGAATAATGGCCAGATTTTGTAGAAACACATTGTACCCAATAGAAGATCCCAAAAACGCAATACATACAGCCTTGGGTTATATAACTAAAGCAAAAACTTCAACAACAGGAGACATTGTGTCCCCTGATGAGCTGAGTTACGGGGTGAACAGTCACTGGATCAGAGAGAAACGGGTACGTCCTCTTTATCTTTAGAGTTATTTCCAGATGAATCAGACCAGACAGCAGGGAAGTAACCCAGTAATTGTGTCACGATGGTTGACAGTTGTCCTGACGTTCTCTGTCTCTACATCCTCTGACCAAGATCTCTTCTTTTATACTGTAAACATCTCTATAAAATATCAAGAATACAAACCCTTCTCCATCCCCCAAAGGCAGAATGACTAGGATTTAAAAAATAAACTATGTATAGATTAATCCTTCTCAAACATCACTTATGACCCACTTGAAGTGTGTGTGTCTGGATAAAAAAAAGAAACGGGGCGCGTTAAGGTCCTACAACCATTTTTAACATTAGAGTGACCTCATTGCAACCCAAATATTCCCTAACTCACTAACCCAGTTTGTCCTGAAAAAAATAATGTTCATATCTTGACTGTAGACAACAGGGTTGATGTTTTATTGGCTTTTATGTAAAATAAATCCAGACGGACAATGAACTGTAAAAATGGCCTTAGGGCCAGTGCTAACAGAGTTAACCATAGATCTGTCAAAATGGGGGTTAGTTAGCTCCATGGGTAGCTCACTCGCACTGGCAGGCCAGCCAGCCAGTGGACGTGAACACATGGGGGGGGGGTTCAACGCTTTCATGCACGCACGGGCGGACCGGCTACCGAAACAAAAATGAGAGAGAGACATCGTGGCTTTCAAACAAGCAAAGTGGCAGTTGGTCAAAGCCACACCCCCAGCCTCCATCTTGCCCCGCCCCCTCTCCTCATCAAAAGCTACATACATGGCACATACTGTGGAAAGCTCATTGTGGGACTGGCTCTAGTAGCTGGAATTCTGGACCAAAGCTGAGTTTTGGAAAAGAGACTTCAGATACAGTATTAGGGGACCACTAAGGTCTATATAAAGAGACTTCAGATACAGTATTAGGGACCACTAAGGTCTATATAAAGATACTTCAGATACAGTATTAGGGGACCACTAAGGTCTATATAAAGAGACTTCAGATACAGTATTAGGGGACCACTAAGGTCTATATAAAGAGACTTCAGATACAGTATTAGGGGACCACTAAGGTCTATATAAAAGAGACTTCAGATACAGTATTAGGGACCACTAAGGTCTATATAAAAGAGACTTCAGATACAGTATTAGGGGACCACTAAGGTCTATATAAAGAGACTTCAGATACAGTATTAGGGGACCACAGTCTATATAAAGAGACTTCAGATACAGTATTAGGGGACCACTAAGGTCTATATAAAGAGACTTCAGATACAGTATTAGGGGACCACTAAGGTCTATATAAAGAGACTTCAGATACAGTATTAGGGACCACTAAGGTCTATATAAAGAGACTTCAGATACAGTATTAGGGGACCACTAAGGTCTATATAAAGAGACTTCAGATACAGTATTAGGGACCACTAAGGTCTATATAAAGAGACTTCAGATACAGTATTAGGGGACCACTAAGGTCTATATAAAGAGACTTCAGATACAGTATTAGGGGACCACTAAGGTCTATATAAAGAGACTTCAGATACAGTATTAGGGGACCACTAAGGTCTATATAAAAGAGACTTCAGATAGAGTATTAGGGACCACTAAGGTCTATATAAAAGAGACTTCAGATACAGTATTAGGGACCACTAAGGTCTATATAAAGAGACTTCAGATAGAGTATTAGGGACCACTAAGGTCTATATAAAAGAGACTTCAGATACAGTATTAGGGACCACTAAGGTCTATATAAAAGCATCCAAAGAGTACCATGTCATAGGACCTTTAAAGGCTTACATGTACAGTATATACTATGCAAGTGCTTTCTGACATTGATTGGATTTGTCACGTCATAAATTAAAGGCAAACATGTGTGAAGTAAATCGTATGTTTGTATATGATCGTATTTTTATTCCTAAATAACTGTTTAACTTAAAAGTCAATATAAGAGACGAGCAGGGCGGCAAATCCTGATGATTCCCTGTTATTTGGCTGAATATGACTCTTTTTCTAAATGAAGAAGTGCTGAGTCCCAGAAACAGACGGGTTGAAAATCCCGGTACTGTCCGTCTGTTGAAATAACACACCAATCTGACTTCAGCGAACTGTCCTTGCCCGGCAGGACAGAAACCCACAAACCTGAAACCTCATCAGAAAACAAAACCTGCATCTTCATCACCTTGAAATAATCTATACAATGAACAAGCATAGGCTGTATGGGCACAGAGGGGATGTGTTTTAAACCCCCTCTGGATCAGTGGGAGAGGGGTGGGGCGGTAATTGAGTGGAAGATTAAAGTACTTAGGGATTTCATGAAAGAGCCAAGAGCACACTGTATTAAACAGAGGCTTTCTACCAACTGAAAACATCAACTCAAGAGTGTGTTTGTTTCCTAATATGAAGGATTGCATCAGACATAACCAGAACACCTCACTTTGAGTCAATTGCCCTGCACACAGCAAAGATCAGCTCCCATAGGTCACCAGCTGGGTGTGTGTATGTGTGCTCCTGTGTGCCAATCTAAGCATGAGGGAGGGAGCATATCAATAATTCATCTATTGACTCTTGATGCCCCCTGCTGCCAAACGCTTTGCCCTATGCTTCCACCAACAATTTTCATTAGTAGATTCAGCAATAAACACTGGAACACAAGTCCTTTTCTGAGCCATTCCCTCTTTCCCTGCACACTCTTGTTGTATGTAAATGTGGAGAGACAAGTTCAGTTTAACAGCAGTTTTGCCTTGTAACATTTGTTATTCAATTCATTTTTCAATTCAATTATATTTTTAATTTCAAATCAAACCAAGAGTTATCTCAAGACACTTTACAGAAAGAGTAGGTCTAGACCACGCTCTATAATTTACAAAGACACAACAATTCTAGTAATTCCCCCAAGAGCAAGCATTTAGTGTGACAGTGGCGAGGAAAAACTCCCTTTTAGGGAGAAACCTGGGACAGACCCAGGCTCTTGGTGGGAGGTGTCTGACGGTGCCAGTTGGGGGTATAATGAACAAAGGCAATTATCACAGTAAAGATAGTAGAACTATGACTAGAAATCGCAGTTATGGCGTAACAGGGCACTGCAGAGCATAGCAGGGCGTAACAGGGTATTGCAGGGCATAGCAGGGTGTAACAGGACACTGCAAGGCATAGCAGGGCGTAACAGGGCACTGCAGAGCATAGCAGGGTGTAACAGGGAACTGTAGGGCATAGCAGGGCGTAACAGGACACTGCAAGGTCTAGCAGGGCGTAACAGGGCACTGCAGGGCATAGCAGGGCGTAACAGGGCACTGTAGGGCATAGCAGGGCGTAACAGGACACTGCAATGCATAGCAGGGCGTAACAGGGCACTGCAGGGCATAGCAGGGCGTAACAGCGAACTGTAGGGCATAGCAGGGCGTAACAGGACACTGCAAGGCATAGCAGGGCGTAACAGGGCACTGCAGGGCATAGCAGGGTGTAACAGGGAACTGTAGGGCATAGCCGGGCGTAACAGGGTATTGCAGGGCATAACAGGGCACTGCAGGGCATAGCGGGGCATAAAAGGGTACTGCAGGGCAAAGCAGGGCAGAACAAGGCACTGCAGGACATAGTGGGGCGTAACAGGGCACTGAAGGGCATAGCAGGGCGTAACAGGGTACTGCAGGACATAGCAGGGCGTAACAGGGTACTGCAGGGCATAGCAGGGAGTGACAGGGCACTGCAGTACATAGCAGAGCATAGCAGGGCATAGCAGGGCATAGCAGGACGTAACAGGGTACAGCAGGACATAGCAGGGCATAGCAGGACGTAACAAGACATAGCAGGGCGTACCAGGGCACTGTAGGACATAGCAGGGCGTAACAGGGCACTGCAGGGCATCTGAGGGTGTAGCAGGGCATAGTAGGACGTAGCAGGGTGTAGCAGGGCATAACAGGGCACTGCAAAGCATAACAGGGTGTAGCAGGACATAGCAGGGCAGGCATAGCAGGGTATTGCAGGGCATAGCAGGGCGTATCAAGACATGTTATGCCAAAAAAAAAGAGATGTAATCAACCAATCCATCCATCCATCCATCTTCATCCGCTTATCCGGAGTCAGGTTGCGGGGGCAGCAGCTCCAGTAACGGACCCCAAACTTCCATTTCCCGAGCCACATCAACCAGCTCCGACTGGGGGATCCCGAGGCGTTCCCAGGCCAGGTTGGAGATATAATCTCTCCACCTAGTCCTGGGTCTTCCCCGAGGCCTCCTCCCAGCTGGACGTGCCTGGACCACCTCCCTAGGGAGGCGCCCAGGAGGCATCCTTACCAGATGCCCGAACCACCTCAACTGGCTCCTTTCAACGCGAAGGAGCAGCGGCTCTACTCCGAGCTCCTCTCGGATGACTGAGCTTCTCACCCTATCTCTAAGGGAGACGTAATCAACCAAAATAATTTTAAATCCAGGCACGCTTACAGGGTTTTACTGGAGCTTTCTACTGCTCCTTATCAACACATGCTATTTGCTGATACAGGCCATGATGAAGACCAGCTCTGGAAAAACCTAGTAAGCAGATATTTAGTTAAAGATTTGTACTGTTTACACAGTCAAGAAGAAATTTTAACACTCACGTGTGATATCCTAAATAGCACAAAACTAGGGCTGCAATTAACGATCATTTACATTGTCAATTATGTTCTCAATTAATCAAAACGGTTTGGTTTGAAAATGTCGATCAGTGTTTCCCAAAGCCCAATATGATGTCTTCAAATGTCTTGCTTCATCCACAACTCAAAGATAGTAAAGAAACTTGAACACATTCACACTTATGAAGCTGGAATTTAAAGAATGTATTACTTTTTTAATAGAAAATGACTCAAACTAATGCATCTTTTAGGTACATTTGTATGTGTAGGCCTATTTTTTATATTATCCATTATATTTTAAATGATTTGTTGGCAACACTAGCAGCTGACATTAGTATACTGTGTTCTCCTTTTTTATGCACCTTTTTCTGGCATTTCTTCCCACTTTTGCAACCAATTAAAGCAGCAGACATGCCCTAAGGCACCAGGCATTCTGGTCTATGAATGGAGGCGGGGCTACATGCTAACTGCTGTTGTGTGTTGCTTTCTATAATTTTGTCTTACTGTTGGAGGTAAGTAGTCATTGCTCCTGTATTTGTCCAAAAAGAGATTGGTGTTTGTCAGAGTGAAGTAATTACAGTTCTCAGTGATGACATTGTAGAAGAAGCCATGTTTCTATACAACTCTTTCAATCATTGAGATTCTCGCACACTTTGGAACCAATGTCTAGCTGTTCTGAAAAGTCAACTTTCAGAAAACATCACGACTGACATAGCCAAATAAGCTCAACGGCAGGGTTAGGGTTAGGGTTAGAGCCAGTCTCCTGCTGTAAGCCTCAATTCCCTCGAACAGAAAGTACAGCAAAAAGCAATAATGCCGGGTTTGGTCTGTTTGCGTCCTGCTAGCCTGTGTTTAAAGACTGGGCTGTCATATGTAATAGAGAGAAATAGAAAGAGAAATACAGAGTCAGATAGCGGGACAGAAAAATCACAACAGACAGAAATATAGACCCAGACTGAGGCCATATCAATGCTAATTTGGATATTACAAGGCTTCTAAGAATACTGACATATGATGGTCAGCATTCACACACATGATTATTTCAGTGAAATATTTCCATGTAGCACTAACATTAAGATGCCAACCTTTCTATCTTTCTGTCAAAATAGTTTCAGTAAATAAGGATGGTTGGACATACAAAAAGTCAAAAAATGTCAGCGTTGGTTTCTTGTAACCATGACCATAATCTCTCCTGAACAACAACCTAGTACCTACCTGATCCTAACCAACCTTAACCATTGAAGTGGCAGATCAAAAAATGCTCAAATGGGTTGTTTTTGGACAATTTATTTAGTTGTTTAGTTGAAAGATGTATTGGTGGTCATAGAGAATAAAAGAAAGAATAGCTTAAAGAATGTATTCTGTTGCTGTTTTGGTGGAGACAGTGAACACTTCAATGAATTTTCACCAAGACAAAGAATTCATTCCTGCTTTTTATAGTATTTCTAAACTAAACTATGTGTGATTATCGAACCAATACTGTAATTCTGAGGCAGGTATCTAATATTAAAGAGGAAAAACAATCAGTTAGACAGTGTCATTTTACACTGAATAAATGAACCAGTCAATTCCCTCTGGTGGACACAATATGTATGTCGATATTTCACATTTTTTGGCATTTCTTAGCTACCATTCCAAAGTAAGATATTTAAGTCTTCTATCTTATATCCAATATCTTTGGGTTTTTGGAGCCAAAGCAAGATATTTGCAGACTGCTCTAGGACAGTGTGATAGGAGTCATTTTAAGCAAACTTGTACATGTACAGTACACGGAAGTGAAGTAACCCAACAAATGTAGTGAAGTAGTTTTTGTGCCTGAACCTAACTGAACTGTGACCGTTCCACGTTAACGATGTGTTTAAAACACGCCTGGGGGTCGTATTTTCTGCAATTGCTAGGGGAGCTGATTCATTAACCCTCGTGTTGTCTTCCCACCAACCTGGAAATTTCTGTTTTTCCGAAGACAACAGGAGGGTTAAAAACTAATAGTGTATTAGAGGGTAGGAACAAACAACCTATGTGGTTATATGGTTTGGAGGACTTGTGTTGTATTGTATTGTGTAGATAGTCAGGACGCTGCCTAAAGATAAGAGCTAATGACTTTTAACCATGTATCCATCTAATTTAAATATTTCATGTTACTTCATTTAATATTGTGTGCGGCGGTACAAATGTTCCACCAAAACAAATTCCTTCCAGAGACTATTCTGCAAAGCCACCGTCGCTGTGTCCGGAGCTTGGCGCCGCCCAAGACGATTGTGATTGGTTTCAAGAAATGAAAACAACCTCTGACCGTTTCCGAGTGCTAGCTCCTGTTGCCAGACCTTCCTTCGCGTAATATTACTCAATATGTCTTTATGAACACAATCTGTGAAAGCTGACACCAAGGGTGATGGGTGTATGTGGCTCATGATGGTGGTCGTGGGAATAAAACAATAAGCAGCAATCTTTCATGGATGTCAAAGGAGACCTCCTATAATGAGGATGATAGAATAACAGAAATCCCATGAGAGCTGATATCTTTGTGTAACGCCGTCCACAACAACAGACACACAAAGAGTGAGCAGAACAGGGAGCCACCCTGTCAGCATGGGAGAGCAGCCTCCTCCTACTACTCCCTACCTAGAGGTGTTCACAACAACAACAACACACTGCGAGACGAAGAGAGGGGGAAACACAGTGAGTGGAATGGATCGGAGGGAGTGGTGGAGGAGTAATTCACCCAGGGGAAAAACAGAAGAGACAGAGAGAAGAGCTCTCTCTGGGAAATGGCTTTACTCCAGGGGTGGAGATGGAGATGGAGAGCCAAATCAAGTGAGTATCAGCAGGAATTAAGCTTTAACACAGTCTTAAGACCACACCCTGACACAACAGTCACACCTCTGGCCAGAAAGAAAGAAATCACAGACCCACACTCATCCTCCACTACTCTCCACCTGCTCCACCTCCACTACCCCCAGCTCCTGCTCTCTTGCTGGGAGGAAGCAGGCAGCGTTCCCCCCTCTCCCTCGTACGCCTCATGCTCTCTGTACAATGTGGCTCTCCATCTATTCATTTACCTTCTTGGGTCTCTTTCTCCTCTGTCCCAGCCCATTGAGGCGATCGCTGGGGTCCAGCCGGTAGTGGGAGTAGTTGTCCTCACTCATTCTCTCCCCAAAGCAACTACCTTTCACTCCAATTTATTCCTTTTTTTCTCCTCTCTCTATCCACTCTTCTTGTCTCTTCCCCCCTCCTCTGTGAAACGAAGCGAGTCGACCTCTCTCCTCTCTGGTCCTCACACTCTGGCTGTTGTGAGCCGCCGAGCCAGGCAGAGGGGTGGGGGTGGGTTTGGGGTGGGTTTTGGGGGGGGGAGTGGTCGGGGAAGGGGGAGGAGAGAAGAGGGAGGGGAGGGAGCACAATGGTGTTGCTATGGCAGCAGCTGCCACCAGTGTTTATCTGGAAACGTCGAACCAAAATAGTCGCCACACGCACAGCCAAAACACACACACACACACACACACACACACACACACACCTGCCACATGTACATATTTGAATTATTCCTTTGTAAAAGCTTTAAATGCCAGAGCAGCAAGGTGAAAGGAGGCAACACAAAACATAACAGCTCAATTATGACACTTAGCGATGAATCAAAATTCAGATGAAATATTCATCTCACTTAGGAACAGTAGTACATGAAGCCAAGAAAATATGCATGAAAGCACAGCTGTGTGTATGTGTGGGTCAGGAATGAATAACACTCAATCCTTATAGATACAGATCTGAGCTAAATTAATTAATTTGACTAATTCATTAGTCAATCAACAAACTGTAATTGCCAGAACTTTGCTGCTTCTGCTTTTCAAATGTGATTATTCACATAAGAATGTACAATTATATCAACCAGAATGCTTATTTTTAAAGGTGTATCATTACAAACAGACAGGCTGCTCTCTCACCATTCAACGAAAAGTATTGTAATTTGTGTGTATTCCACATATTTATTACTGTATGCACCACAGTGACTGCACAGGGCTTTCAAGTAGGGAAGCGGAGTATGTGACTTTCGCCCAGGAGATGTGTGTTCCTGTCCTGGGAGAACTACTAATGCGGACTGAAGCGGACCGAATCAAGACCAGTCGTCACATGACCAGCCGGTGGTTGTAATTGTGATCTATTTGTCGTGCACTCTCCTCCTTTATAGATTCAGTCAATAAACTTCGACCCAGTGAGGATTACATACTCACACACCAGCAAATCCACAGTCTTTGTTGTGTGGAGGCAGCCAGCTCTTAAATCCATCCGTGTAACCCCCCACCTCAAACATCTAAATGATGGCTCCTGGCTATGGGGTCCCAGTCACAACAACATCTCTTTAATGGTGATGAAAAATTTAATAATGTGATGAAATACATTGTTGAAAAATGAGACAACGCATGTATAATGGTTACCAAACGGTCTCTTCTTCATAGAACCTTTTTAAACAGATTTTTCTTGTCCTTTGTTTTCACACACACAAACACACACACACACACACACACACACACACACACACACACACACAAGCACACACACACACACACACACACACACACAAGCGCGCACACACACACACACACACAGCCACCTGTTCCTGTCAGTTGCTGTGACAGCTCCTGGTGTGTGTGTGTGTGTGTGAGAGAGAGAGGTGAGTTAAGGATAACCTCTTTTTAGAGCCTGATATTTTACAGTAACTAGATAGATCAGGAATATATTATTTCTAAAGAAACCGAAACAAGTTTGTTTATTTTGATTTGTCATCTTCATTTAGCCTATTAGGCTAAAAATTGTATTTTCCCACATGGTGTCATTTTAACTTAACAACACTGCCAGGAATACAAATCTAGTGAGGAAACACTGACTCATTTATATACTGGTTCCATGATGGTGATGGTGCCTCTCTGGGAACCTTATCGTGGTGGAGAGGTTTGTGTGTCCCTATGAACCTGGGGGCTGTTTTGTCTGGAGCTTTGTGCTCCTGGTAGGGTCTCCCATGGCAAAGAGGTCTCAGGTGAGGCGCAAGGCAAAGAATGGTTCAAAAAACTATGAAAAAGTGAGGAAGGGATCAAGGGACCCAGCCCGGAAGAAGCCCAGGGCTCCCGTCTGGAGCCAGGCCCAGACGGAGGGCTCGTGAGCGAGCGCCTGGTGGCCGGGTTTGCCATGGAGCCCGGCTTGGCATAGCCCAAAAAAGCGACGTGGCACCCTTCTCTTCATCCCATGGGCCCACCACCTGTGGGAAGAACCGGTGGGGTCGGGTGCGCTGGCATATGGGTGGCAGTGAAGGTCAGGGCCTCAAGGGACCAGACCCGGGTGGCAGAGGCTGGCTCTGGAATGTCACCTCTCTGTGGGGGAAAGAGACAGAACTTGTGCGGGAGGTGGAGCGCTACCAGTTAGATCTAGTGGGGCTTAGCTCTACGCACAGTCTCGGTTCTGGAACCGTACTCCTGGATAGGGGTTGGACTCTGACCTACTCCGGAGTTGCCCATGGTGTGAGGCGCCGGGCGGGTGTGGGGATACTCACAAGCCCCCGGCTGAGCGCCACTGCGTTGGAGTTTACCCCGGTGGACGAGAGGGTCGCCTCTCAATGCCTGCAGATTTTTTTTCTCCCTGATCTAAACCAGAGTGGTTGTCTGTTGTTGGACTTAGGTGCTAGTCATGGATTGTCCATCACAAATACCATGTTCATAAGTGTACGTACGTGGTACCAGAGCACCCTAGGCCAAAGGTCAATGATCGATTTTATAATCGTTTCATCTGATCTGAGGCCGTATGTTTTGGACACTCGGGTGAAGAGAGGGGCAGAGCTGTCAACTGATCACCATCTGGTGGTGAGCTGGGTCAGGGGATGGGGGAGGACTCTGGACAGACCTGGTAAGCCCAAACGAGTAGTGCGGGTAAATTGGGAACGTCTGGAGGAGGCCCCTGTCCGACAGACTTTCAACTCACACCTCCGGCGGAGCTTTTTGTGCATCCCTGTGGAGGCTGGGGGCATTGAACCTGAGTGGACAATGTTCAAAGTTTCCATTGCTGAAGCTGTCTGTGGAGGAGAGCTGTGGTCTTAGGGTCGTAGGTGCCTCAAGGGGCGGTAACCCACGAACACGCTGGTGGACACCGGTGGTCTGGGAAGCCGTCCGACTGAAGGAGCCTTTCCAGGATATGTTATCCCGGAGGGATCTCGAGGCAGTTCCTCTGCCGTGAAAAGAGGCAAAGCAGCGGGTGTGGGAGAAGTTCGGAGAAAACATGGAGAAGGACTTTCGGTCAGCACCAAGGTGCTTCTGGAAAACCGTTCGCCACCTCAGGAGGGGGAAGCGGGGAACCATCCAAGCTGTGTACAGTAAATCAATCACTAAAATACAAATTATTGCATAATGTTGTTTTAAAGGGATGGAAGAAATAAAGAATATTATTTGTTTGTTGATATTCAGCCCTTCAAAATATCTCAACATCTACCAGATTGCCATCAGGTTGTCTGGAGATATCGTCCTAATTTTACATTCTTCTAGCTTCAGCTTTTACACAAGAAAAGATGTAATGGGCAGAATGCCACGACATACTGAGTTTATTTATGCGCCTCAGAAGATGGAATTATTCAATAACACCCTGACGTTGGCATCGGGTAATGGGGATCCTTTGACATAAATAAATGTAATTCAATTCAGTTTTATTTACAGTACTAATTCATAACAAGAGTTATTACAAGACACATTACAGGTAGAGTAGGTCTAGACCGCTCTATAATTTACAAAGACCCAACAATTCCAGTAATTCCCCCAAAAGCAAGCATTTAGTGGTGAGGAAAAACTCCCTTAAATAAATGGTGGGCAATGCACATTTCCCTGAGTTGGGAAGTTGTTCTGTCTTTGGTGAGTCCATTAGTTTAAAATTGTAATGTGGAATGACATAGACGCTACAAAGAGCATGCATTGTATTTTATTGCTCAGGGAGTTTAATCAAAGAAAACGGATCAGGTCAGCCATGAAATTTTTTGATTATTCTAACACGACAAATGCACTATAAATACCCCTCGCAATGTTGATTTTACACCCTGCCACCGAGTTTGATAAAAATCTGACCAATAATTTTTCTGACAAGGTAAGGATGGACACAGGTGCTCATGGCGGAGAGAAAGAAAAGGTAGAGGAGGAATCAGAAATTGTGATTGTGATGACTTGCATCAAATCAACTCTCTGAACAGTCCAAACCAGACAAGACTGGACCTAACAAGCAAGGATTACCTCATTTTCATCAAAGGCAGACATATATGTTAATTTTACACCTTATTAGCCCAACGCCATCTGTTGCATTTCTGTGCAACAGACTACATTTGCATCTCCCTGGGGCCTTGCAGAGGTATCAACAATGCTGCTTTTCTGCCACCAAACCAAAGTGCTTTTCCATAAGTCATTGCCTATTGGTTTACAGTAGGGATGGATCAATGGCTGGTTCAACAGTCATCACCTTCATTGGACTCTTAACTATAGAATCAAATAAATAAAAAATAAATCTTCACACTATGGCTACAATTTCTAATGCAGGATCTATAATCCTCCTCTCAAACTTAATACACTTAAAGAGAACTATTCTAGGATCTACATCTACTATAAATAAAGATAAGGATTTCTGCCATATAAGGTGACATTCTGTACATTATATACTGTACTGTTTTGCATCAATTACGTGTTTATTCCTTTAAGTGTAACCTACAAATGTTAAGTACAAATCATCAACTCAAATTTGACAATCAACTACAGGGAGACAGGAAGCTTCGATCTCATAAATCACAATTAAACAAGAAAATGTCCAAAACTAGACCAACAATTAGTTAAATCTGATATTTTTGCCTTGGAAGAGAAAGATCTTAAGTTTGACTTTAGGGTGATCCTAGAGAGAAAGTTGAGGGGTCAAAAAATTAAAAAATCTAAATCTCTTTGGCAGCATGAACATGCCAAGTTAAATTTATATCAATAGTTGTCAAAAGTGAGAGGAAGAGGGACCAGAACATCAACGTCGGTGATGCTGTTGTTGTACCTGACTGTCATTGGGATTGGAAGAGTCAGTCTCTGTTCAAAAACGTACCTATGGTCATGAGCATGTCCCAGAAATGCTTGTTACTAACCTAGCTCTGGGGAGTCATTCCCCGGAGTCCTCATGTTCTTTTTCTCCCAGCATATTTCCTCGGATCAGGGAGGCTCCAAAATCAAGGTTGCAGCTGTCGCCATGGTCCCGCTACACGCTCTGCGATGCCATGTTCCTCCTGCTACACTCTGCTATGCCGACTACAAAGGACTACTAACAACTACTATTTTTTTGGGATTGTAACTGCCACTTTTCATTCTAACCCCAACCGGCCCGTCAGGACACCGCCTACCAAGAGCCTGGGTCTGACCGAGGTTTCTGCCTAAAAGGAAGTTTTTCCTCGCCACTGTCGCACTGTTGCTTGCTCTGGAGGACACTGTTGGGTCCTTGTGAATTCTGGAGTGTGGTCTAGACCTACTCTATCTGTAAAGTGTCTTGAGATAACTCTTGTTGTGAATTGATACTATAAATAAATTGAAATTGAATTGAAATTGAGCTTTGGGTAGTCTGGATCAACGGGAATAAAAATACACAAACACACAATTTTTACAGACAACTTCGACAATAATGTGCATTTCCTTGAAAGATTGAATAGGTTTTGCTTAGGAATGGTCATTCAAATTTAACAACAGTCTTATGTGCAAACAACGCAATTATATTCTTCGGAGACAACATTTATACTCCCCTTTTGCTGATGTTTGCCAACAGAACGAGAAGAGTAACTACCATCAACACACTTTTCTCTGCATTATTTTTGCCTTGTAGAAGTTTTTGACGGGGAAAGGAGAGTAGGAAGCATGTGTAGTAGCCTTTCAAGGCCCATGAATGGGCTCCAGGTCTGGGTGTTAGGCTCCAGGTCCCCCAGGCTTCCTCCCAAGCCCCATTAACATGCTCCAAGACCCAGTGGCTGGCTCTAAGCCCCCCAGGGTTCCTTACTCTATTGCTGTTGGCTTAATTGTTTTTTTGTTCTTCACTTTGAATGATGACTTTCCATTCACTGTAGGTAGTCCGTCGCAGAAGTAGCTCAAAAACAAAAAAGTTTAAGATATTATATTTCTATCTACAACTTTAGCTGTATAATGGAAGAATAAAATTGCACTGCTTGTTTTCTAACAAGCAACCACTTGTAGTCATGCAAAGGTGGAAGTAGGGTGGTGTTGTTAAAAGATGTGGTGTGTATGCATGGTTTCACTTTGTTGTGGCCCCAGTACAGAAGTCTTCAAAAGGTCAACAATTTGTGCCCGAACCCAAAAAGACTCCCCTATTTTCAAATATATAAATGTTCTTTTTCCAGTCTGTAATTATCCATCAACATACATTCCTTTAATTTTAGTCGAAATAATTCCTAATCTCTGCTTTTCTAACTCAAACATTAGGTATAATTTCCTATAAATGTTCATTGACCATAAATTCCAAAAATAACTGTAAAACTAAAGTTAATAAGTTAGTATGACAAACATTGAAAAAAAGTGTTGAAAAAAGTAACAAAAACGTTAGAAAAAGTTAAAACCATCGATACAAAGCGTCAACAAAAGTGTTGATTTTCGGGAAGACAACAGGAGGGTTAAAGAGATGGTTCAGAGTATTTTCACCCTCGGGTCCTTTGCACCACGGCCTCGAGCCCAACACCCCTCCTCTCCCCCCCAGAAGCTTTTTCCATTGGTCTAACATTGGGCGAGTTAGCATTATCAGCTGAATGCCTTAGTGTAGGCGCTAATGGAACCAAGTGTGTATCTCGTAAATTACCCCACTAATAATGCCCAGAATGGTACCAAACTTCTACAGTAGTACAAATAGGTTATGTACTCATAAACGAGGCATTGTAAAGTTTGTAAGTACACCAGGACTTTATTTAAATGACACTTCTCTCTGCTGCCACTGCTACCGGCAGTAAGACGAGTGCTTAGGGACTGTCTACAAACTACTACACCGACAAGAGACTTATGCAATATTACCATTCCAAAACCTAAGACAGTATCTAGTCTGATATCATGATATCTGATATCTACAGTACATAATACATGATATCTACAGTACATAATACAGGCCTGCTCTTTCTGCTCATTTTCTTTGAGCCTTTTCCTTCACATCAATTAAGACGGTATCCATCTTTACGTGTACCTTAACTTGGCCTCTGCTTGTTGTGGTTCTTGTTTTTTTCACTTTCCCAGCCCAGAGTTTCCAACCCAGTCTCATGTAAAAACGTACCCTGACTACGTTGGTCCAATGTGCAATAACGTAGAGGGGTTACAATAATGGCCCTTGAATTGTATGACTGTTACATTTTTTTCTTCCTATTCTTTTCTTATTGTTTCGCAACCCACTTTCTCATCCAATGTTGCAAGTTTCAATACATACGAAGACACACACACAGGACTTCCATCACAATCAGCGTCTTCAGCGACTCACGGCAATAGAACAGGACCTGGACTCGTTGATGAATACATTGTATAGAATAATAAATAAACCATGAATCCAAACCCATACTGGTCTCTAGTAAGCAGTACTGGAGCACTGAGTGTAGTTATCTATCTCCAACACCACATACTGCATTAAAAACCTTTACGATCACTGCACGCAAGAACCAAGCAGCCCTGCCTTGTGGCACGATGCAAATTTTCTTCAAAATCTGCCATTTTCTAGCTTGAAGTTTGTGTGTTGTTCAGTAACAGTAACACAGTGCTTCTGTTGATCCAGACTATTCTGCTAGCAACAATGATCACTATTAAGTTACATAAACACACACTGATTGGCTATTGAGCTGGCTATGTTGATGCTATGTGAGACCGAGCTTAACCAAGTTAATGCCCGTCGGCTGGAGCGTGCACGAGTGTGTGTTTCCGTTTGTGTGAGAGAGAACTGTGTACCAAAGAGGAAACAAGGGGGTTCTCTGTTCTACGCCTATTAAATTAAAACACAAAGAAGAAACCAAGATTCTTCACTTTATGACCCGAAGAAGAAAAGGTCTTTTCAAACTGTTTCCCAGACCAACTCTGAACACACACACATACGTGCACACACACTCACACACACAAGCACACAGGCCTCAGTGACATCGGCCTGGCCTGACACCACTTCCATTACCACACACATACACCAAGACAAAAAGAACTACCGCATTCCGGATCGCCTTCCATCACACACACACACACACACACACACACACACACACACACACACACACACACACACACACACACACACACACACACACACACAGGCTTTGCATATGCAATCACAGTGATTTAGCAGCTAACGGCCTAAGGAGTCTTAAGGAGTGACTTTGAGGGATGCCATTGTGGACACGTCTGTCACATTTTAAGAGCTAGAGACAAATATGCACCGGCATGCAGACAAGAGAGGGGAGCAAGGCAAAAAAACATTAGACATTAGAGTTAGATAAAGTCAAAGGACCAATTAAAGTCAATTATAACAGAGAAAAATTATAAAAGAATGAATAAAAGAAAGAAAACCCCCAAATGTCCATGTTCTACAGTAATATCTGTAAATATGAATTGAGTTTTAAAGCTGATATTTTTTAGGTTAGAAGGAGTCTATTCTTACAGTGTCTAAGCTTTTGTTCCTCTCCTTCAGTAACACTTGGATTCTTTAAGAACAGGGGATTAGTTTTCAGCACAGACCATGATTATGCACAAGTGTGGATTACACAAAGAGCAAATGGGGCAAAGCCCCGCAGCCTGAGACCATAAAGGCTCCTGGCAACCTAATGTTTGACACAGCCTCGTTTCACTACGAGGTTTACTCATATCGGACATATCTGCAGGTCTAATAATAGTAATAGTAAAGTAACTGTGTTCATTAAAAGAAGGCAAAAAGGACATGATGCTTTTGAGAAACGATTGGAAGTAAAGCTAACTGTTGCTAAAAGGAACTACACGCTGTTTAGATTTAGGTAACGACACTTTTGACTACTTACATATATTCATGCATACATACATACTTCTCCGCACAATCCTCCAAAATTGAAAGTCATTCAAACCAAAAATACCATGAGTAGGAAGAAGTTCATAAATACTTTTATACTTAGGTAAATACAAAATCTTATGCTTCACTTTACACATCATAGACACAGATGCATACATACATACCTACACACATTCCCATTGTTTTTGTTTCTTTTCTTCCCTTTCTTCTTCTTTCTATACCATCTATTAGCAGATTAATAACAATAATGTATACTTTATTAATCCCACAAGGGGAAACTACAATTTACGCTCTGTTGTTATTACACACATTACACACAGGCCTGAACTACACACACATGCTCAGAACCTATACATGCACTAATGGAGATGTGGGGGGGGGCTGCCCATGGAAGTTGGGGGTTCGTTGCCTTGCTCAAGAGCACCTTGGCAGTGCCCAGGAGGTGAACTGACACCTCTCCAGCTTTCAGACCACCACCATACTTTGGATCGGTACGGGGACTTGAACCACGACCCTCCGGTTCCCAACCCAACTCCCTACGGACTGAGCTACTGCCCCCCTTAGATTAAATAACACATCCATACTAGACTTGATATATATATGTATTAGTATATAGATACAGTATATTAGTATATTGACCCAAGAAACCATACAGTCTTTATACAATACTATCACTTCAAATCCTTTTTGTTTTGTGTTTACAGCCGGAAACACTGATACATAAGAAAAACTATTATTATATGGGGACATTATCATCTTGTCACGGCATAACCACAACCGTGGGGAAACTTGATGCTATGATTACTCATCTAGGGGCTTCCAAGGCTTGTGCTGCCCATGCATATATGAATCTACAGAGTTGAGCATTGGCTCACTCCGTGGTCCGTCACCAGTTAGCTTCTTTACATTTTGTAGACATTTAAGACGCAAAGAACAAAGTCAAAACAACTCAATGGGTGGTAAGGAGATCTCAGGGTAACAATCAGCACCCTCATTCCTCCCTGAAACGCCCCTACAGCTGCTCTCAACCTAAAAAAATTAAAATTTTTTTTTTTTCTGTAAATGTCTTTATTGTGTCCATGGTAAATTGACTTTTTGGTTGGTATATTATTTTTTGTATGTTTATTGTCCTCGGGCCCCCTCCTCGGGCCCCCTCCTCCGCTAGTATCTAGGTTCCCCATTTCACACCTGTATATGATCATTGTACCTCATGAAATTGTGTTTCAATGATGACGTGTGAAATAAACTATACTATGACTATGACATGACTAAAACCCACATGCTCTGCCACCAGGCAAGCCCCACCTACCCAGCCCGAACATGCAGCATCAGCCAATTGGACGATAGTGGTGAAATATTTGGGTGTCCCACTAGCTAACTGCTGCTAACTGACTCAGCTAATAGGACGGATAGTAACTAGTAAAGTAAAGTGTGTTCATTATAGGCAGGCAAACATCATAGCCATCTTCCTGTTCTACATTTCAAAGCCCAACTTGCTCTTTGGATCCCCACCCTTTGTACCCCTCAGTGAGCCACGTGCCCTGTCAGCTGGCTGTCTGCCTGGAAAGACGGCAGGGGGGAGGGGGAGGGCATCTGGCCAAGCGCCAGGCTCTTTGAATATTTCATCAAGTGGGAGAGAGGTGGGGGTATTAAAAAAGGGGTGAATGAGAGGGGAATGACATGGAGGGAGGTTATTGGGCAGTAATGAGAGTAAAGAAGAAACCATAACGTTGATAAGAGAAAACTATCTTCAGATAATTTGCTCTATAGGTGGGCATAGGATAACTTATTCATTTTACTTTATAAGGATTTCTGTCTGTACAAAATTGACTCTTTGGTACTCTTTCCTCTCTTGCTTGTTTTATCACGTCATCACTGGGTGCTGATAAGATTCTGAGACACCACAACACTGCACTAAGTGCAACCTGCACAATAGGTTCATCTACATATTTATCATACTATTGCACATTTCTGTATTCCTAATTTGTACATTTGCAAATATTGTTCCTGTATTTTATCCTATTAATAAGTCATGTATAATGTATGTATGTATATTGTATCCCTTTATATTTATATTCTGGGCTGTGTGACTGATTTTGCTGATGTACTATAATTTCCCATTTTTCAATAAATTCTGAAATCAATAAATATCTATCTATCTATCTATCTATCTATCTATCTATCTATCTATCTATCTATCTATAAATAATGTACAGACTTTGAATTGACAATGGACTTATTTGGCCTGTTTAACCACGGTGCACCAGTGGCCCTTTGATTCTGTGTGATCTGTGGTCCACTGGTGCCACACAGGATGCTTTCCACAGCCGTAGCACACTCTCCTGCATTGGGCTCAGGTTGAACGTGCTCCCCTACAAGCTGGTCAGCACATGACTTGAGAGGTCTTGTGCATCGGGACCCGCAGCCTTTCTCACCTTGATTGTCCTGAGTTCTTTCCTCACCTTTCCTGGCTGGGACGGACTAGGACGGGGGGGCTGTGTGCTGGAGGTTGTTAGTTGGGGCAGACGATGGAGGTTGCAGCAGAGAGGACTGGATGGGGGAGGGGCAGATGACTGATCAAATCTACTGAAGAATAGGATCATTCACCCACTGAAAGTCCCCCGAAAGAATTGGGTTCCTTGTAATTCCAGACGCTGACATTGCTCCACTGCAACTAATCCTCCATGTCCCTCACGGAGCTGTTTTCCCTTCCTGATCCTCCTCCTCAGCTCACTCTGCACATTCTTCAGCTCCTCCTAATCCCTTACCTAATGGTCCTATTGTTTTTGTACTTAAATAAAGAAGAATGTAAAATAAAAATGGGATTCACTTAAAAAACTTAAAAAAAATCTTGATTGATACACGGCTTATGTGATAAACCCTGATGGAAATTTGCCAAATAAATAATCAATTGCAATTAAGTTTTAGGTCACTTTATGGTTGCAAAACACAGAAGAAGAAGTTGGAGTTCATTTCCCCCAGCATTTCCTCTCTGTCTGCACACATGGCGGGTGTCAACAAAGACAGATGGAAGTGGACGGACGAGGAGACGAGAGACTTTCTGAATTTAAGTTATCCAGACTCGCAAAAGAAATGGCCGACAAAGGTTAGAACAAGCCGCGGGACGTCCTGCAGAGTCCATGGAAGACGCTCAAACAGCGAGACATGTCTCAAAAAAAAGAGTCTTGCAGCGGTGCCGGAGGGACAATAAAAAACGAGTTGCATCTGCATCGTCATAGCGTTGTGTTGATAGCGTCGTCGTTGTCTTATTATAGCTCGATATGTCGCTATCAGCTGGAACATAAGCACTATTATAACTTGTCCAATATAGATCATGTGTTGGTAGACAGGATCCATTTTGTCTAGAAAAACTTTGTTGTTGCTTGAAGGTTGTGCGATTCAGTACGAAAATGAATGGACACCTTAAAATGTCTCAAATCAATTTTGATACACCAATTTGATCGCAAAACAGCGTGTGATATCATCACCACAGGTTTTTATTGGCTTTAAAGCCGTTGGATGGAAACAAACTTTCACCTGCTTCATTCACATGAGTTTTTTTACTGAACTTCAGATAAGTTGATTGACAAGTGGATGGAAACTTAGCCACTGAAGTCTTTGGGGCATCTCCAACTGTACTGTGCATCACCACAACACCCGTCACACTCCGAATGAATGAGACACTATCAGCTGGAAGGTCTAATGAGGCTGTGGGCTGCTGCTGATGACCTGGACAGGATGATGGCTAAAAAAAAGCAATGATGAGGGATTGATTGGGCTAACTGATCCATAGCATGTTACATCTGAACCAGCCTCTGATTCGGCCGACTCGGTGAGTGAAAACGTGGGGTTAGATCAGCCATCTATTGATATACGGTATCTCAGAGAACAATTGGGGGGGTGATGATAATCATATCTGTAATTCATATTGTAAGGATTTGATTAAAAGGGTTAAAGAAGAACAGTGCATAGGCAATTTTAATTTGAAATATCCGGTCAGCCTTATGGTTATAAGAGGAATGACTGCATTCAGTGGCACATTAACACAAAACTTTACAGTGTGTATCTATGCAACACATTCTTATTAACGGGTCTGCATGATATCGTACGGAATTATCGATTATCTACAACAGTTTGCATGATATCCCACGAAATTAGGGCGACGTCCGGCTGAACACGTGTTGTCCGGTCACATGACAGTTAAATTTAGGTCTTTACAGTTAAGTTTTGCCAAGAAAAGGTGAACCAGGTTAAGGTAAGCTGTTGGTGCTTTCAACGCCCGGTGTTTTATATAGTGGTCCCTAATACTGTATCTGAAGTCTCTTTATATAGACCTTAGTGGTCCCCTAATACTGTATCTGAAGTCTCTTTATATAGACCTTAGTGGTCCCCTAATACTGTATCTGAAGTCTCTTTATATAGACCTTAGTGGTCCCCTAATACTGTATCTGAAGTCTCTTTTATATAGACCTTAGTGGTCCCCTAATACTGTATCTGAAGTCTCTTTTATATAGACCTTAGTGGTCCCCCTAATACTGTATCTGAAGTCTCTTTTATATAGACCTTAGTGGTCCCTAATACTGTATCTGAAGTCTCTTTTATATAGACCTTAGTGGTCCCTAATACTGTATCTGAAGTCTCTTTTATATAGACCTTAGTGGTCCCTAATACTGTATCTGAAGTCTCTTTTTATATAGACCTTAGTGGTCCCTAATACTGTATCTGAAGTCTCTCTTTATATAGACCTTAGTGGTCCCTAATACTGTATCTGAAGTCTCTTTATATAGACCTTAGTGGTCCCCTAATACTGTATCTAGAAGGTCTCTGTATCTTTTATATAGACCTTAGTGGTCCCCTAATACTGTATCTGAAGTCTCTTTTATATAGACCTTAGTGGTCCCTAATACTGTATCTGAAGTCTTTTATATAGACCTTAGTGGTCCCCTAATACTGTATCTGAAGTCTCTTTTATATAGACCTTAGTGGTCCCTAATACTGTATCTGAAGTCTCTTTTATATAGACCTTTGGTGGTCCTTTAATACTGTATCTGAAGTCTCTCTTTATATAGACCTTAGTGGTCCCTAATACTGTATCTGAAGTCTCTTTTTATATACTGTATCCTCTTTATTTATATGACCTTAGTGGTCCCTAATACTGTATCTTAGTGGATACTGTATCTGAAGTCTCTTTTATATAGACCTTAGTGGTCCCTAATACTGTATCTGAAGTCTCTTTTATATAGACCTTAGTGGTCCTTTTATATAATACTGTATCTGAAGTCTCTCTTTATATAGACCTTAGTGGTCCCTAATACTGTATCTGAAGTCTCTTTTATATAGACCTTAGTGGTCCCCCCTATTTTTATTATAGACTGTATCCCCTAATACTGTATCTGAATTTTTATATAGACCTTAGTGGTCCCCTAATACTGTATCTGAAGTCTCTTTTATATAGACCTTAGTGGTCCCTAATACTGTATCTGAAGTCTCTTTTATATAGACCTTAGTGGTCCCCCAAAGATGGAGGCCGGTGGTGTGGCCTTGACCAACTTCAACTTTGATCGTTTGAAAGCCATGAGGGCTCTCTCTCATGGGGGGGGCCTAATTCTCTGGGTGGGCAAAGCAGAGAAAGGGGAGGTAACATTGCCCCTTATGACCTCATAAATTGCAAGATTCCAGATCGGCCCATCTGAGCTTTCCTTTTCTCAAAGGCAGAGCAGGATACCCAGGGCTCGGGTTACACCTATCACCATTTCTCTCACTCATAAGTGTCATTTTTGTGCCATGGGACCTTAAAGTAGTAATCCTGGGACACAAACACCTGGGTCCTGGGTCTTATGTTTAATAGCCCACCCATCCAACCGGCCCTCCTTCCTATGCGGCCCTCAGCGCTCTTTTACAAGAGCAGACACTGTGGTGCTAACAGCGATAAATACGTGGAACACATTTGAATAACAGTGCATTACCTTTCATATCCATAAACAGCTTGATCTATGCAGTGTATGTGTTTTGTGTGTCTCCCCTTGGACTCCTGCTGAGCCATTTCCTCCTAGACGGCCGGAAACGGCGTTGCTATAGCAATTTTAGATAAGTGAATAACCATAGCAACCACAGAGATGCTTTTGATGGCACAGTGGTAGCTGCTGGTTTTCAGTGCTGGAGAACAAACAGGCCTGATGTTGTTGGACGAGGGAAGGGAAAAGAAGAAAGCAGGGAGCGAGAACAGGAAGATGAAAGGACAGAAGAGGGAAAGGAAGGAGAAAGAGAGGATGAGATTGGAAAATAAGAAGTGAAGGAGGCATTAGAGAAGGAAAAAGAAAAGGGGTAATGAACAAAAAGAAGGAAGTCCCTGAAGGTCGTACCACTCTTTCAAATTATCTCTCATCTAATAATAACCCAACGGGGTATGCAGTAAGTAGAGCAACCTGTTTTTCTGGCTTGAAATAAGAAGGGGTGGCGATTAGTTGCCATCCATGCTGAGTTGAATTTAATACCGAGCCTAATTGGAGCCAAAGGAGATCAGTCTCTTTCAAGGGACTGTGTAAGAGCTAAAGCTGTGCCTTTAGCTGGCCAGTACACGCAAAGTGATCAATGGTTAAAACTCAATGGATCAAATGACTATTTTTAATGAGAAAATTGAGGAATTATCACTGAACTCTGCAGTTTAACTCTAAGGAATGTTTTAGCATCTTTCAGCTCATTGTTTTGGTTTTCCAGACCATCAATTTACCCTTTCCCCAGCTTTTTATGTGTAACGGTATATATAACTATATATATCTAAATATCTTTTTTTTAGACTTGGTATATTTTTATTTATCACTATACTGGCTCTGCACACCCATATAAGCATTTATTTATTTGCATGTATATAGCTAATATCTTGATGTTAATATCTTAGTGTTTTTAATTGGTTCTGTGCTGTATTTGTTAAGCTGTGAACTTTGCATGTAATTTCGTAGTACAGTGTACTGCGGAATGACAAATAAAGAAATCTTGGATCTTGTATAAAAAAAAAAATCATGCACACAAATTCATATGATAAAATTTAAGTGACATTTAAGTTTATATTCCAGATCGGCCTATCAGAGCTATAATTTACTTTTATATAGGTTTTTTGATGCATGTTCTGACATCCAAATCCAAAATCTACCACTCAGCCATGTGATACTTTGCATGATCCATACTCACAAAGCCAATACAATCTATTTGGACCTCGTCTCTCCTCATGGACATCACAAACCCACTCAGACCAGTTGGTCTTTGTCCTCAAGAGAAAAAAGAAATAGGCCCTGGTTTTGTATTTCTCGTCTAAATAAGATTTTAAATTCACAGGTGATGCTGCAACCACCAGAGATGGGACGGGGGAGGTGGGTTGGGGAAACACTCGCCTAGGTGTCTGTCTGTTGTCACGGCAACAGGCTAAAGGAAAATGCCAATGGAGACGAAGGGGCTGGAGGAGAGCTGATGTGGAGACGACAAAGACAGGCGTGGCCGTGGACGTTCTATCAGCTGAGACTTTCATGACCTTACTGGCGTTAAAAATTCACAAACATGCTCGGACCAAATATTAATTAGCAGCTGTGTAGCAGTGCATATATGAAATGTAGTTATTTGTTAACTTAGGTTCGGGAGCAGGGCCACGCCTAAAGCACACCTCTAATCCCCAGACAAACCTTTATATACCGAGCTATGCAGCAGCCTCGTTATCTCTGATTGACCCACCCTCCCGTTCCCTCCTCTCCATCCTTCCATCTTCTCTCTCATCCCTTCCTGTTCATCCCGGTGTGCACCTCTCTTTTTTCTCCTCCCTTGCCGTCTGGGGGCCTGTAAACTGTTCGGGCACAAAACTGTTTCCG